>VCCN01004446.1:777806-798033 GCA_006491835.1 Architeuthis dux | reverse complement strand
GGATCCATGGAGTGTAATAGTTGTCCAAATGTTTTATCATACTGAGCGATTTCGGTTAAACAATTAGCCATTTTCAAGGTCTTTGACAATTCAAGTATTTCAACCACGGTGTATTTGGCTTAGCCATTAGTGTGTGATGTTTTAAGTAGTGGGAAGAGTTTATCTTAAGTTGGGGGAGGGGGGCTTCAATTGCAAAACACATTCAAAACTCCCTGACCATGGCCGAAGAGGATTTTATTCTGCGTTGGATTCCTCTTTTTTATTACTAAGGGTTCCAAGATTATTATCCAGACGCCTAACTTGCCACCTATCGGACTCAAGTGCCATAAGACAACATAAAAATGCACACATGCCTTTGGAAACCGCTATACGTAATATACTTGTAGATAACACCCATATATTACACAGGATGAATTGCAAAAAAAGACTGATAATCTTCGAAGGTGTAGTCGTCTCCCTTAGATTTGAAAATGCCAAAATTGACCTGACTCAAAATTGACCTGACCCTAAATTGACCTGACCCTAAATTGACCTTTAGAGGTCACCAGAGGTCAGTGTTAACTATCCTATGTTCATCGTGGGGTCAAGTTAATCGTGTACACAAATTTGCAGCCTATAATGTGCAGCCGTCTCCCTTAGATTTGGAAATGCCAAAATTGACCTTTAAGGGTCACCAGAGGCCACCATCACGTATCCTGTGTTCATCCTGGGGTCAAGTTACGCTGGTACGCCAATTTGCAGCCCGTTAGGGTGCAGCTGTTAGTGAGTCTATAAAACGTAAACAAACAAACATTCGTCGTCTTTATAGTAGTGTGTATGTGAGAGAGAGAGAGAGAGAGAGAGAGAGAGTTGTACCAAATAATGTATACATGCATGCGTCATACATCAAAGATCAATTGTACCAGGGATTTCTCGGATATTCGATGGGGAGAAAGGGTTATTTTCAACTAGATAAAGCACCCCAACCCCGTTTTCATTGTGATGTCAGCACTTATCTTGGAACATCTCCAGGAGAAAGGACCGGTCCTATGTATAAATGAAAATAATACTGATGTAATTAACACCATTATTAAATATATCTGACTCCATGTGAAGTGGAAAGGTTAACGGTGAAAACAATAACAATGATAAGAGCGTAGTGATCTCTAGATGGCAGTAGTGGTAACGGAAAGCTAACAGTAGCAGTGGTGGTAATAGTAGTAGCTATAGTGATAATAGCCTTAAGGGTCAGACTACCGTAAGTAAGCTTACGTGCTGATGATACTAGAGAAAGAAAGAGTAATGTTAACGATATGCGTAAGAAAGATATTTCTCTATCTGTGCCTGCAGTAGTAAAAGGAATGAAAATGCATAGGTTGCACGTGGTAATAATGCAATGAGAATAAAGAATACACATACTTTGCAACAATAAGAAGAAGTATATTTATCACAGAAGTTATAACAATAAAGTATTTCTCAGCTGTTGAGAAGAAGAAGAAGAAGAAGAAGAAGAAGAATGCATTTAAAGAGTTAGTTTACTATTTAGTAAGTGTCCTTAGTTTGTTGAAGATGTTAAGGAAAAGAGTGTGTGTGTGTGTGTGTGTGTGTGTGTGTGTGTGTGTGTGTGTGTGTGTGTGTGTGTGTGTGTGTGTGTAATCAGAGGTGAGAGGCGCGTCTCTGTGGAAAGGGTAGATCCGTCCTGGATTTGTCAAGTGACAAATCTTGACTGACCAAAGAAAGAAGAATAGTCCGTCTTCTTATAGGAAGAGGTGAGTGGAGGATGCGAGGCTGGTCGAAATATCGTCCGTTGAACTGGGTGACAAGAATACAAGGATTTGCCAGACGCGATGTCTACAAGGGTATCGTGTTTCGAGTCAAGTTGGTTATCTAAAAGCACTGGCGGACAAGATAACTTTGTTTCTCGAAATAAGAACCTGGGTGTTCTTAAGGAAAATGTGTGTGTAAAGTGATTTCACTTGTTGACCGGAGTGTGTGAGTGCAAAAATACACGTGTCCGTTACAGAGGTACCGGCAACACGGGCAGTCGCCCAGGTCATGTGTCCAAGACAATAGGACTTTCCAAATACAAATGGGAAAGTGAATAAATTAAACAGAATAAAAACAGTAACAATAAGAAAATTCCCCGATGTGAAGTCAGATTTTTCAGGAATATCTGACGGTTAAATACTTTCTGTTGTGGTGAAACTAAGAGAAACAATCGACAAGGGAATTCTTATGACTGACGACAAGCTCAGTCAGGCTTTAAAGGGGCCGAAGTTCAGCTTGCCCGGGGTGCCAGGAACCCTTTGTCCGGCCCTGCCAGCAGATGGATTGGACGAAGAGGTAGTGTTCAATACCAAAAATGTTCACCAGACTTAACACCACTTGTTTTCTTCTGGAAATACCTTAAAAACAAACCGCATTATCTTAAGTAGGTCATCGTACGGCGCAAAGAAAGATCAAGTGAATGATTGTACATTTATTAAACTAGTGCAGCGTCCGTTTCAACGGTGCATGTTTGGAAGGGGCCGGACTTTATGGTGTTTGGAGCTGCCTGTTATAATAGCCATGTAAAATAATTTTGAATGAAATACTTGTGTGATACCATCATTAGTAATTAGTAATTAGCTAAAGTAACAATCGATGCAAAATAGAGTGAAAGTCAAGGGAGATACTTTATAGAAACCATAAAGAAAGCGATGGCGATATTGTCACCAGTGGTGAGTCATAAAATTCGGCATTTTCTGACCCCTGCTAAGGTGACAGGGTGTGTTGTTGTGTCCCCAAAAACACATTGGGCTTGTTGAGCGCTATGAAAGACAGAGCATGCTTACGTTTTCGTTTAATGTCCGACAGGAAGCTAGCGTTTTAGAGACGTATTACTGCGGTAACGCTTGGAGAGGCAGACCATCCTTGTGTCTCCGGTTTAATGGCCGACATGAAGCTAGCTTTAATATGTCGATGGACGATTGGATTAAGATGAATGATGTAAGAGAACAAGAGACCAGCATGTAGTTAGAACGAAGACGAGTGTATTACTGATGATGATCTAAGGGAGTGACGTCACAGCAAAGGGACGTAATTCACTCTCTAGTGTTAGTGATATTAGGTTGATAGTAGTAGTATCTTTATTAGTTAGTATGTGTGTTAATAGGGTTATATAACACTAGCGTTATAGAGATATATTAATTTTGATTAGATTTCTCGAGAACCGCTGATCCAAACAACTTCAAACTCGACACTGCAATGCCTTGTGTGCTGACTAATATATCTGACGAATATCAACTTCAGTTGTCGAGTAATAGAGATTACTTCAGTTGTAGTGAGCTATCATTTTATTTTATTTCACTTTCTACAAGTATTCAATTCAGCAGTGAAAAGGTATGTTAAAATTAAGGAAAACCCCAAACTCCATCGTTTTTAGACTTACAGAGGTGTACCCTTTTGAGGGATCCCAATTACCAATTCTGGTAATCCTTTCCTTGTTTGATTATACTAGGTAATCAAATTGAGAGGTGGCCGAGCGGTTAATGACACAGTAAATGGGAGTTCAGACTCCAGCTGAGAAAGTTTGCGTTAAATTCGCACTAATGCCCTTGGAAAAGGCATATATCCATCCCTTCCCCTACCAACACGTCATTGGCCAGCGTGGGAGGATAAGGCCCATCACCCCCACGTCTTACTTGGGGAATGTCTATGGCCAACAACGGACCTTAAAAGGGTGATAAAAAAAATATAAACTCAAGAGTGTTTGCTTAGATTATCTTAACACAAGGCTAGAAGTGGGGAGCAGCTAGTAAAGATCGAACTCACGAATGGACTGCGAGACTAACTGACTAACGCTTGCTAACCACTGCAACATAGCAAGAATTAAATAATTGTTTCCACTGAGGCAAGGGAAGCTACTCGTAGTTTTAAACAAACGTAATAATCTCCCTTTAGTCGAACAGATTTTTCTACGTTGTTTTATAAGTACGTATGTTAATAGATTGATAAACGCGAAAGAACCAATAGAAAAGATAAGTTACACACTTCTAACACTTCTCCTTGAAGATTTAAAATTCTTTTCCTATATTTTCCGTATTTTGTAATGGCCACAGTAAACGTACAATTACTTTTTCTTTTCGAGATCACGTTACATGCCTACAAGTGAATCATGTCAAAATGAATCGATTTTTAAGAAGGAAGCCTAAGAAAAGTGTCACCGGGGATAAAATTACCGTCACCAAGAAGGGAAGGTGGTGCCGATTGTAAAGTTTCACACCCTCGCACACTCAATGTAAAAACACGGCGCGCAAATAAAAAGAAATAATAGAATTCATGAAAGAAAACAGAAATGAATGCATAAATTATATTGTTGTTGCTTTGAATGAATTAAATTGTTAAATTATTTTCATTGTAATTTTTTTGTAAGATAGATTTCACATTTTACACAACAGAAAAACTTTTGCTTCATTTCTTGCCTACATTGAATCTCTGCTTAGATATAAATGCAAACATTTTTATGGGAAATGAAGCTGTGGGGTTTAGAATTTGCACATTGACATAAACCAAGACGAGGAAATTAATCTGAATTTACCAAAATACAATGATTAAAACACATCATCTTAAAGATTCAAACCAGAATATATTTGTTTATTAAATTTGACTAGTTTTTACCTTCATCCTAATTTTAGTTGCGTTTATACAACTTATTAATTCAGGCCATTGTTACTATGGCAACGAATAACAGCGCAATCGGAAATAAAGAGTAAGCCTCATTTCCAGAGGGAAACTAGTTTACGCCTAGCAGCTTTTACCAATCGGCCACGAAGACTTCATGGATTAGCAGAAGCTGATTTACACTTATAAACTCACTCTCTACAACCGACTCTGCGCCATATTTATGTTGTTTTAAATATGAAACCTAGTAGTCTTTTTATAAATCAATCTTTATTATTATTGGATGAAGTATTGTAATACACTATTTATTTTAATTAAATTTGACTAGTTTTTACCTTCGTCCTAATTTTAGTTGCTTTTCTACAACTTATTAATTCGGGCCACAGTTTCTATGGCAAAAACTAATAAGTTGTATAAAAGCAACTAAAATTAAGATGAAGGTAAAAACTAGTCAAATTTAATTTTTTTTAAAAATTGTTTTACAATACTTCATCCAATACTAAAGAAGATTGAAGAATATATTTATTTTCTATAGTTTTGAGAAGGGTTATTAATATTCAAATGGTTTTTCGTACGATTGAACTCCTTCTTGTGCTATAACGATTATCCCCTTTAAACATAACTTCTGTTTAACCCATCACACTCGGACATTTACACCTGAAGAAGGCCGAAGAATGGATCGGCCGGAACGTCGTGTTTACAACACAAATAACAAGAAGGAGTTCAATCGTCCGAAGAACCATATTTCTTTGTAGTTATATATCTTATATCATTGGTTCTCAAACCTTTTTTTTAATAATGTACCCCCTCCCACCCTTGAAATATTTGTACAGCCAAGGACGCCGTAAACAGCGCAAAACATTTTTGGTAGAAAAGAAATACCAATACAAAGAGGTACAATACAGCGCTGCTCCATCAGTGTCTGATTTATTAGGCAACAATATTGTAACTGAAAAAGAAATCCACTTGAATGGTGCATTTCAAATGTTTAGAATCCATCACTAAACTCATGGCCAACCAATTTTTGTCATCATCCAATCACACTAAGACGGCATTGAACTGGGTCTTCTTGATAGGTTTCACTTGTAATATAGTGAGAAACACAAGCTTATGTTTAACTGGGGATATTTGTCATTCTCGGTGGCAAGGGAGGCAACTTCAGTGATGAAACATTTTTATTGAACTTTTCAATAAGTGTTGACAGATGACGCCCAGCATCTCGTTGTGCACAGGTGTCAATATTGACCATATTGTGGGAGGATGGAAGCCACGTTCGACAACGCTAAACAAAACAAAAAAACGATTTGGACATTTGAGTAAGTATTCTGGCCTCTACGAAAAATGTTATAGACCTTGTAGAAACCACAGCTCAATAAAACTCGCTTGCTTATCTGAAACAGCTGTAGTCCAGGGGCCAGCATGGGTTACCGTGCACCCCATCCCCATGATTCTACATTTAGGGTACCAAAATGTTACTTAGGATGTCCTCTTTCAGAAAAAAAGATGTTCCCAAGAAAAAGTTGGGAAGAACTACATCATTTGCAAAAAACAAAATGGCCGACAGCACACACAAAAAAAAAACAGAATTTCATATCTCGTCTCCCAGTTAACATATCTGAGTACTTTAAATGGCTAAATCGTGGTTTTCAGACATGAGGAAATAAAAAATCCACTTTATTTTACCATAAATTTATATTTTAATTTATATTTAATTCATAGGTATTTCAGGATTTTACAAGGAAATTTCAAGTATACTTTATAGGCAAAATTGTAGATTTAATTCATGAAGGAGATATATACATATATATGTATCGTTAGAAAGAGAATTAGCTCAGCTTTCCAACGGTGTATCTTGTCAATTTGTATCTATTGGTATTAAAGAGTTACAGCTCAAAACGCGAAGCGAAGTATTCAGCATTTTACGAAGAAAACTTCAAGTCCACAGTCCAAAGTCTATGGATCGTAGAATTAATCTTTGATAGAGGTATATACATGTATATATTGTTAGAAAGAGTGCTTTATCAGCTTTCCAACGGTGTATATTACCAATGTATATCTGTTGGGATTAGAAAGTCACAGTCCAAAACGTGAAGCTAAATATTCAGCATTTTACGATGAAAACTTCAAGTACACAGTCCAAATTCTATGGACTGTGGAATTAATTTTTGATTGTGGTATATACATATATATATATATATCGTTAGAAAGATAGTTTTATCAAACTCAAAGTGGTAGCAACAAAAAACGCCGCACAGCTATACTAAATGACACTCATGAGAAGATGAAATTACAAGAGTCCCTAGAAAAAAAGAGCAAAACCTGCCAAAGGAACCTGGACATTAAACAGTTTCAGAAGTCTGCTGGAAATGGGAGAAAGAGAAAGGCTACAACAGATTGTTGGTGTCTTGCATGCAGTGAAAACTGCTCAAACTCTGCCCCAGTGGAGAAATCGGTGCAGTGTAAAGTGTAAATCTTTTTTTGCCCAATGTTTATGATAAACATTATAAACCTTTAACAGAAGAAATTGTTTTAAAGTTATCTTGTAAAGCTTCTGAACGGGTGGCAAAGATAGTGAAATTGTAAATAGCCCTATAAGTAGTTCAAGGTAACTGTATACAACATGCGCCACATATGATGCAAATGAAGCAATGTATAATTTTTTCTTTTATTAAAATAAACATAAGAGCCAACTGGTATGCAATAAAATATGACAATAAGATAGTCTCACAGTGCATGTTTCTAAGCCCTTTAAAGCGTCAAGGGACAAAATGGGACGTGCTAAAAACGAAAAAAATATCTTTCAATTTGAACGATAATTTCTGTTATATCTCGAGAATGAAACAATGTATCATTTTTCTGCTTGGTGTTTATTAAAATAAACACAATGACCTTCTCACAGCTGAAATGTCTTTGAGTTACCTGTTGTAATTGTTTACGAAGGGGAAAAAATAGTAAAATCGTAACAACTAGCCACGTCCTCTCCTATTGAAATTTGTACAAAATCCAAAAGTTATCTCCCCTTGTCAATGTTAGAAAGTGGGACCATATGAGCGACCAGCACCCCAAATCTTTGCAAATCTAAAAGGACGGATTTTGTCTTTACACCGGTGACGTCACTGAAACGTCAGCAGCCGTTAGTTACCAAGTTAAACAAAGTCCGCGTGTTGATATTGAAAATAGAGATTGGAAGTAGAAAATACTCGCCTGAACTGGTGTCGCTTGTCTGTATTTGTTTCGAAGTTACTTTTCTTCCGAAAACACTACAAACTATTTAATCGATGTTATTTCGAAGTTACTAAGATATGTTCTTCCGAAAACATTAAAAACTATTTATTCGATAAATCATTTAGATTGTTTATAGTTTTTTCCCCTTTTTTTAAACTAACAAACTTTCGAATTCTTCCGAAATTTGATGTTGTTTCGAAGTTAGTTACTCTTTCAATATCAACACGCGGACTGTTTAACTAGGTAACTAACGGCTGATGACGTTTCAGTGACGTCACCGGTGTAAAGACAAAATCCGTCCTTTTAGATTTGCAAAGATTTGGGGTGTTCATATGGTCCAGAAAGTGTTACATGAACAATGAATTATATTTAAAATTATAATAAATAAATCACAAGTAAAAGAAAGGAATCGGTGTTTCATTTCTTTATACATTCTTAAGATGACAAACAAACCCATCTTTTCCAACCATTCTGGCATCAAATCAAAGATCGAATTGTTGTAACTGTTTTCTTACTTTCACTAAAGCTTGTAGAACACTTTTAAACACGTATTTAACCTGACAGTATCAAATTGAGAGATATTTTTTTCGTTTTTAGCACATCCCATTTTGTCCCTTGATGCTTTAAAAGGCTTAGAAACATGCACTGTGAGACTATCTTATTGTTATATTTTATTGCATACCAGTTGACCCTTATGTTTAATTTAAACACCAAACAGAAAAATTATACATTGCTTCAACTTGCCCCATATGTGAGGCATGTTGTTACATCTATATGGGGTAAGTTGTTACTAATTTTAGAAAATAACGAATTCCTTACAAGACTACTTAGGGCTATTTACAATTTCACTATGTTTGCCACCCGTTCAGAAGCTTCACAAGATAACAATTTCTGTTAAAAGTTTATAATGTTTATCATAAACATTGAACAAAAGAAAAATTCTCTCATTCACAGATGTGGCATAAAGAGTCTCCCCAATCTGTACATTCCTTATGGGCCCAATCTTTGCAGTTAATACATTGTACACACTTCTCCCCTGGGGCAGAGTTTGGGCAGTTTTCAAGACACCAACAATCTTTTATAGCCTTTCTCTTTCTCTCATTTCCAGCAGACTTCTGAAACTGTTTAATGTCTAGGTTCCTTTGACAGGTTTTGCTCTTTCTTTTCTACAGACTTTTAATTTAATTGAAAGATATTTTTTTCATTTTTAGTACTTTTTTGCCCTTGACGCTTTAAAAGGCATAGGAACATGCACTGTGAGACTATCTTATTGTTATATTTTATTGCATACCAGTTTACCCATGCCATCAAAACATGATGGCAATATTTAAGTAATTTTGCAGTTGAAATTACGTAAAAGCTTAGAATATAAAGAGAAGTTATGAAGCTAATTCAATTGAGAAATTGTCACAGAATCAAAATATTATTGTGTACAATCATCTTTCTCTTACAAATAACGAAATAATGAAAGTCTTCTAAGGGAAGTAAATCATGCGTGAAAATATGAAAGTTATTTCCCTTGCATGACAGACGAAGAAACAAAGCAACCAACACACTATGTATTATAATCTCTAGATTCATTCATTAATTCATATTTAATTAATGTTTTCTTAGATCATTAGCGTTTTAATAAAATGTGCCATTTTTCCTAGTGTTTCACTATATAGAATAGTTTACAAAAATGTTATAGCCAAACAGATCTTGATAATGTGATTAGAAATATACAGAAAAGGCCCATTATTCAAAGGGGCGCCAGTGGAGGGGGCCTCGAAAAGTTCACCTGCTGCATTTCTACAGACATTATACAATAACAAGGATATATTTGTACATACATGAATTGCATAAATAATAAATTCAAGCCTTTCACCAATCAAGTGATAGTGCATGTCTATTTATTGCAAATTTCCCTTTTTCATCAAATCTCACTAAATGTTGGAGAGAGCCCCTCAAGGAGCAAAGCCCCCAGGATCCCAAAAGTTTTATAAATCATAGTTCACCTACTGCATTTCTACTGACATTATACAATAATAATAAGGATCTATTTGTACATACATGAATTGCATAAATAATAATTAGACATTTGCGGGTTGTTTTTCACTAATTAAGTGGTAGTGTATGTCTATTTATTGCAAATTTCCCTTTTTCATCAAATCTCACTAAATGTTGGAGGGGCCAAGACCCCCCCCCACTCTGAGTTTATGTACTACGAGCATTAACAGCACTCAAGTTAGTTATGTCAAGAGTTGCCAAATTAGCCATTTTCTGGCCGGATTTGGCTGATTTTCACAATTTAGCCGGTAAAAATCTACGAAGGCCGAAAATCTGGCCATTTAAAAAAAATAATTAGTAAGTTTAATAGAAGTACATGTACAATTTTTATCAATAATTTGTTCTGGAGTCTTGGTGTATAGTTATTTTATTTGATAAGTGGGCTTTAAATGAGTATATATAACATTTTTAGCTATAAAGCTAGCTGGAAATGAAAATAATTTGCCGATTTTTGCCATTTTAAAGACAGTTTTAGCTATGAATAACAAACCAGACTTGGCAGCACTAGTTATATCCCTATTAAGCATCCGTAGCAAAAAAGAGTGAGTCTATGATTGGACGTCTTATGATTTCCACTTCCGGTATATACGTGTAACAACACGGTGCGTGTAAGAGGCAAAGTAGTTGGAGTTGTCACAACGAACACAATCGGCGAGTCGTATCTCCTGGAATTGTGTCCTAAGGAAAAAGATCACTCGGGGGAAAAAAAGCAACAATGTCTAAATATAAAGACAAACAGGAAGGCAAAGAACTAGACTTAAGTTTGTGTCATTTAACAAACGTGAGTGTAAAAGACATCGCACTCCTACCTAGGGCCACGTCACTGAATTTGTCCTACAACAAACTGACATGCCTTCCCAGCAATTTCTCATCCCTTACCCAAATAATCCGGTTGGATCTCAGCAACAACAGTCTCACCGAACTGCCCCCGGATTTCGGCTCCCTCGTCAACTTGCAACACCTTGATTTACTCAATAACCAGTTGAAAATGTTGCCGATTACTTTTGGGGATCTTCCCAAACTGAAGTGGCTGGACGTCAAAGGTAACCAGTTGGAACCTGCTCTTGCCGAAGTCGCCGGCGACTGCCTGGACGACGTTGAATGCCGGCAATGTGCCAGTAAG
Organism: Architeuthis dux; assembly: GCA_006491835.1. NCBI lineage: Eukaryota > Metazoa > Mollusca > Cephalopoda > Oegopsida > Architeuthidae > Architeuthis > Architeuthis dux. The sequence continues at coordinate 786,995 of VCCN01004446.1, read as the reverse complement.
ATGTTGGTGTATATGAAACAAATCCAGGTGGAAGTGGTCAAGAAGGAACAGGAAAAGGCCCGGAAACACCAGGTCAAAGCTGCGGCCCGCGAGGCCGTTAAAAAGCGCAAACAGAAGGCTGAGAAAATGGCTGAGAAGGAGAGACGTCGCGAGGAATACGAAAGCAAATTGGCTGCCGAGAAAGCAGCAAAATCCGCAAAAAAAGCAAACGGCACGAATGCAGCGAATGTCAATTCTTCTGAAAATTCCTCTTCGAAATCTTCCGAATCCAACTATACGAAATCTAAATCACAACGGTCATCCCGAAAAACTAATAACAACAATAATAATAATGTCGTTGACAACGAAAAAAATGCAAATCGGACGAAAGCAATGTGTTCTTGGTGTAGGTTGTTAATGGTTTTGTTGGGGTTTGCTGTGGTGGTCATAGCGATCATCGTTGGGTTAAATTTCGGGGCGGACAGCCGGAAACTTTTATTGCAAATCCAACAAAAAGCTCAACACTTTATTACGGCAGCTAAGAAAATGACAAAAATTTAAAAAAGGGTTGTTTTTGTTTGTTTCTTTCAAATTCGGCAAATATAGAATTTTAAAACTGTCCTTATTATTGGATCATTTGAATGGAACTGAATTTGACACGTCACCGTCTTTTTAAATATTGAAATGTTCTGTTTTTCTTTCACGAATTCTCTTATTTCTTTTTATTTATTGCTATTTTTAACACCAGGTGTGTGCGGGTATGAAATTTCACACACCGGCGCACCCAGATGTTAAAAATGACTCATAAATAAAAGGAAATAAGAGAATTCGTGAAAGAAACGTTAAGACGGTGAAGTGTCAAAATCGGTTCCATTCAAATGCTCTATTAACGACGGTTACAAAAACTCCAAATTCATATTGACAAAAAACTAAAAAAGAAAAAGCATGAAATCTGCCGGTAAAAGATTAACCCTAATCTGGATTAATGCCGTTTAACTTCATGAGATTACAATCCGTTTTTTTGTTTTTTTTTCTTGAATATCTGCAAATTTTTTATTTTTTTGAAAAATACCATAAAGGTTGGGAAGGTGGAATTGTCACCTGTATAAAGGCTCGAACCCGTAATCTTTCAATTCGTTTTATTGTTTCAAGGAAAATTGATATTTTGCTTGAGTGGAAATAAATTTTAAAAAATGGTCGCAGTCAGTTAGATGATGTATTATTAACGGTACAAATCCAATAGTGCGGTCCTTCCTACAGAGCCAGTAATATTGCTTTATTTTCGCACTTCATGCTCCAATGATTGTGGTCCCGGATTACCTACTTGTACTACCCCATCTTCTAATTCTAACCTGGTATAACAGGAATGTAGGCGATGTTTCTACCATATATTGTTGTTGCATTTCTCAATGGTATGTTACGCTTGAATTGTATGAAACTAAATGAATAATTACTGCTTGGAATTAATTTTCATTGTTTTGAAATAAATTGATAATTATTGCCTTTAATTCGGGACCACAGTTATTGGGGCGGTGCAAAAATAAAGCGATACCACTATCTCTGTAGGAGGGACTGCACTTCTTTTATGGAGCACACTACTTATACCATTTTAATGTCAGATGTCATCTTGATGATTTTTTTATTTAAAAAAAAATAGAATTTGAACTTTCTAGTTCAGTGTATTGAACTGTTCTTGTGGATTTACATGAAAAAGAAGCACAAGGTCAACATTAACTTTACTGAATATTGTTTTCTCAAGGCTTATCTATGTGTACACCTGGTGTATGTTGCACCGATGGGGAAATTTTCAGTTTTAGCATGTCCCAACCAGTGACGTAACTAGAGAATTAGGGGCCTCCTTCAACATTTTGTGAGATTTGATGAAAAAAGAACAATTGCAATAAATAGACAGTCTCCCTGAATTGGTGAAAAACAACCCCAAAGGCTGAATTATTATTTATGCAATTCATGTATGTACAAATATATCCTTGTTATTGTATAATGTCAGAAATGCAATAGGTGAACTACCATTTATAAAACCTTTTGTGGGCCATGGGGAGTGTTTTCAAATAAACACACCAATTATTCACAAAGTGTGTATTCATGTTTTTCTGTAAATTTCAGTTTGTCTAAAAAAAAGTCTGTCTAAGGCTAATTTTTTTACCTTTTTTACAAAGTTATGGACTGATAAAGTGTGTACATTTTGCTGGTGACACCTTTTGTGAGTGGGTATATACATTTTAAATTTCTAATTTTGCCACTTTTTATAATTCATTAGAAAATAAATTTAGAACAGTGATCCATAAATTAGACCGCATTTTTCAATTTATTTATGCAGTTTATTGAAAAAAATAACCTGAGGACAGCTAGAGCTATGACCACTAAAATGGGACCCCCAGAGCATGTTTTTAATATTCAAAAAAAATTGTGGGGTTTGCATTATTTGCGCTCACACTGATAATGATCTGATTTCCATCTACCTATCTATTTTACTAAAACTCACCTATATTTTGTGAAATCCCCCACCCCACTAGATATTTAAATTAAATATGATCCAAGAGTTCATGATGGTGATGATTTTCAAATAAGATATGATTCAATAAATACACAGTTCAAATCCGTGGTCTTTTATTGGGGCCAAAGTCCCCATTTAAGTCTTCGGCAGGAACTAGGTGAAAACTCTGCACGTAGGTCAAGGTTTTGGCGGCTAGTGAATATTAATAAACTAATCTATTAGCCTTGATTCTGATAAGACATTGTAAACTTAATTTCAGTATGGTTGATCTTGACTTAATTTGGCATTTAGAAAATAGAAAAAAAACTATTTTTTTTAAAAAGATTGGATTTTAGAATTAATTTCTTTAGTTTTGGCAAAGTTGCTACATTTTACACATCCCTCGCCTAAAATGGGTTGGTGGTTACTGATTAAATATTATATATAAAACAAATTCCTGGATCCACCCCCAAATTTAGTCACTTCTTCCTTACCCCATGGCCCGCCCTTCCACAAAACTTCATTGAGAACTTTTGTAGATATCGTGTGGAGAGACGGAAGGAAAGACACTAAGTAATCAATATACCTCTCCAAATTCGTTGGATGAGGTAAATAAATGCACTATCTAAATCAATGGTTCCCAACCGGGGGGGGGGGGGATTCCAATGAGGGAATAAGACTATTAGGTAAAAATAAATGTCCAGTCTAGAAATAGGGTTTTCTGCACTTCTATCTGTCAAGTCGAAGGCTCTCTCACTAATAGACCCACAAATTGAAGAACTAGTAGCACAAATATATATCATTTATGATAGCAGAGTTCTTATTTTTTTGTAATACATTGGAATTTCAAAAGATCTGTTCTAATTATTTTCATTTCCTTTCTTTGAGTAACAAATACACAGCAGCAGCTGTACAATTATATAATTAAACTAATTCATAGTATGAAGCGGTCTAATTATACGTAAAATAAAGTTATTATTTGAAATTATTCTTTGTTGCAACTTAATAAATGGAATACTAGTAATCTTATTGACAAAAGTGGTTGGGAACCACTGATCTAAATGGTGAATGAAAGTTTTATTCTTGTAAATCTTTTTACGTCATATCTGAAAAGTCCTGTCAACCAAATGACTCGCAAACATATGCTCTTCTCACAGCATCCGCTTATTTTATGCCAACCTGTATTTTGCGTCTTATTGGTTTCTAGTGATGGAACATAAGAAAAATGATACATCCCAAAAGGTCTTTTGGATTTTACAGTAAAACGATTTGAAGTTTTTTGTTTCACAATGAATTTATGTTGTTTTTTAGTTGTGATTAAATAAGTTAATAGAATTCGTTAAATCAGAAAAAAGAAAAATATTGGAACTTCAAACAGTTCTACTGTAAGATCAGCTTTTCAGACATACAACTTTATGCTAGGAGGTATTGATTTGTATTTGCCCATTGTCCCTTCACCACCCTTTGTCTTCCAATGCCCCCCTACTACTCCTTGCTCCCCCCCCCAAGGGGGAGGGTGGCCTTTTGGCTGAGATCATAGTGTAGTATCTGTTCTTCAAAACCGCCTTGGCCTCGAAGTTCAGAGAACCACGGCCCTTCAGGGGTCCTTGTGGCATACTCAGGTATCATCCTGGGAGAAGTTATGCAAGATATCTTGGCTGTGGCTAGGGTCAAAGGGGATTATCTGTTCTTCGAAACCGCCATGACCTCGAAGTTCAGAGAACCACAGCCCTTCAGGGGTCCTTGTGGCATGCTCGGGTATCTCCGGATATCTGGGAGAAGTTTCACAGGATATCCTGTCCAGCTGGTCGGGAGACGATCACCATTAGCATGCTCGGGATTCGTCCTGAGAAGCTTTTGACCACTGACCAGCTTATCCCGTCCTCGTGGCATTTGTCTCGGGGACTTGGGATTCTCTCCCCTTAAGTCTGTAGTCACGGGGACATTAGATCTCCCCCTTATTGAATTCGGCACTAAATGACCCACAAAGGGTCAATGTGCCGTTAAACAAAATCAATCAAAAAAACCCAAGGGGGTGGTAACGCCCACTTTGGGAATCACTGCTTTACATATTATGTTTAATTTTCTATGCTTTCAAAGACGCTGATTTTTTATACTAACTTCCATTGTTTGGGTTGTCTTTTAATATTTACCAAAGCCTAAAAATAGGAAGTGCGAGTGGCCAAGCGGTTAATGGCACGGCGATTGGGATTGACTAACCAAGTTCAAACTCTGACTGAGACAGTTTGAGTGCACTAATGCCCTTGGGAAAGGCATGTATCCATCTCCCCCCCCCCTGCCAACACATCATGGGCCAGCTTGGCAGGGTAAGGCCCTCCACCCCACATCTATGACACTTATATCGGGAAGGCCAGTAAGGGACCTTAAAAGCTGATGGGGAAAAAAAATGCAATTGTTTAGATTACATTGAGCTAAAAAAAATGTTGGTAGCGTAGGACAACTTAACCATCAAAAATGCATTGCATCATAAGGACTGATTTGACTGATCACTGCTTAAGAAGCTAACATTTTTTTATTTTCGTACTAAGCTGGCATGGCAATGAATGTTTGAGTTTTAGTAAAAACCGTTTTAATTTGATTTTTTTTATTAAATCCTGTATTGTAAACCATTTTTATTTAATTTTAACTACTATTTACATTCATCATAATTTTTAGTTTGTTTAATCACAATTTCAGTAAGGTCGGCACAGGCAGTGTTATTCATTTATTGTAAACCTTTTTACACATTGAGATTTCTTATTCTTTTTTTTTCTTTTTTTAAACTACTAAAAATTAAGATACAGACAAATAGCAGAATCAAAAATTAATAAAAATGGTTTACAATACTTGATTTGTTTGTTGTGTGGATGTGAAGGAATCCGACAGAATGGTGGATATGGTTAGACAATGTAGAAAAGGAAAAAGAGTGAGAAAAGCTTGTTACATCTCAAACATGTTTATTATCACAAGGATAAATCTTTATGCATTTTGTTGCGGCGAACGTCTTCAGAAGAAAGTTGAACATGGCAGAAGTCCTGCAATTATCCGTGCAGTGAATGATCCTAGATGTGTGTGGTGTGGTTGTCATCTTTTTCCTTTTCCACATTGTCTAACCATATCCACAATACTTGATTTAAAAAAATTAAATAAAATAATCGTTTTTTTACTAAAACTCAAATAGTCATTGCCGTGCCAGCTTAGTACAAAAGTAAAACAAAATATTAGCTTCTTTAGCGGTGTTTGGTCAAATCAGTCCTTATGATGCGATACATTTTTGACAGTTAAGTCGTTCTACTTTGCCAAAATCTTTTTCCTATCAAAAGTACTGTTTGTTATTTCTGTTGGAATGTATTTGCAGAATTATTATTTAACCCTTTCAAGACTAACCTATCAAGGTGCTTAAAGCCAAAAACCTGTTAATTTTTATTTAATGTTTAAAGCAAACTATTCTTCTATTAAATCAAAACTTTTCCATATTTTGAAGAACCAAAATCATGATGGGATACATTTGTCCCATTAGACATTTATCCCAGGACGGATGAAAAACATGGAATCAGCAGATCACTTCGCCTACACGTCTTTCCTGTTCAGTCGTGTAATGCAAAACTAATTTCTGCACGGGTTTCATACCACGATGACATCATTGTCTGCAGTTATAAAAGCTGGGAAAATCTCATTGACTTTATTTTTTGTGACATATACATCCCAGTAGACTTCTAAAAGAGATCTACGGCACATATATATCCCAGCAGTCATAGAAACCTAAGGATGTATATGTCCCGGGAGTCTCGAAGGGGTTGATTTTCCACAAATCCTTTATATTCACTTTTCTTCATTTCAACAAAAAATGTTTTAAGCCACAATTATTCTTGACCCAAAACTATTGTTTTTAATTTTTTTTCTTTTTAAATCAGATATTAAGAATGTTCACGATTACTTTTTGTATGTTGAAGCATTCCACTATTTTTGTGTTTCTCTCTCGTTAAATAAATCTGGAGTTGATTCAATCATTTTCAACATTTGTATTTTATTTTTTTTACACTATACATACGTGGCATTCATTTTCCCGAATTTCAGTTTGCTGAACTTGGTTTTTCCAAAATGGCTGATTTTTCACCTCACTGACTCCTCCATATTCCTGAACTTTCATTTGCTTGGAAGACAATGTGAGTCACTGAACAGACCTTTTTTTTTTTTTTTTTTTTTTTTTTTTTTTTTTCATACTTTATTATTTACAAAAAACACTTTAACTTTTTTTTTCTTCTAAAATTAGTGCGATGGTATGTTAATGTTTACAATTTAGGGGTGGGGCATCTATTGTAAATGTGGTATTTATTAATAAGATTTAGTATTTACAATATATATATATCGTGTATGAGATTTAGTGACTCACTTGTTGTCTTCCTTTGTTTTTCAAGCGAATGAAGGGTCGGTAAAGTGAAGAGTCAGTGAAGTGAAGAGTCAGCCAATCAATGTTTGGGAAGATGAACCAGACCATATATGTATATATTTGGTGCCAATCATAATCCTGAAAGACACCATCCCAAACATCATAACCCTAAAGACACCATCTGAATACAATAATCCTGAATAAACAGAATCCCTAAAGGCTAAAATCAAATAAAAAAACCACCATCCTGTAAGGCTGAAATCCCAAAAGTCAAAATCCCAAAACCATGTTTCCCATTGATAAAATGCTAAATAAAAGAGTTAAGTGCTCTGGTTGTTTATACAGATCATTCTTTATTTGATTCTGCATTGAGGGGGTTTTTTTTTTTTGGGGGGGGGGGGTTAAATGTTATTCATTCTTACTGTATTACATACAAAACAATGGAAAGTAAATGTGTTTTTATATTTTCCAAATATATTCCTTTTTTAAAATTGTAAGTAAATGTTTTTTAAGAACTTTTCAAAATTATTGTTTCCTGAATTATATTTTCGCGATTTCGACCTTTTGGGTTTCTGATCTTTTAGGATTTCAACATTCTGGATTACGGCATTCAGAATTATGACCCATGAATATATACTGTATATTTACTTGTGTACAATTCGAGAAATTTAATATAAAAAATTGGGTTGTAGCATTATATTCGAGTGTAAAAAAAGTGATATGTATATATATTACTGATTTTTAGCTACAAAAAGTGGGGGGTCACATTATATTCAAAATCACATTGTACTCGAGTAAATACAGTATATCAGGCACATGCCGTGAGTAATTACTCAGATTAGGCTGTCGGTCAACATTTATAAAATAAATCAGTCTACATGAAACTAAAAAGTTGCTAAACAAAGCAGTACTTTAGTTTATATTGCAGTTTTAACTGTTTCAGATTCAGGACATTTAATTAACATCGGACGAATTTCAGAAAAAAAAATTGAATTGATTTAAATTCATCAGAGATTTACTTTTTTTACAGTGTAAAAACCTTTCGGTTCTGTTCGATATTTATTGCGATGTCATAAACTTAAATAAGAGGGGATTCTTACATGAAGAAATATTTCTACTAATCCTTTTTTACAAAGTAATCTTTTCATAAACAAATTCAGTAATCAATCAATAAATAGCAAAAGTTTAATTAAAATTCATTAATTAGTTGTATTTTAGTAGATTTTTAAAATGTGTGTATATTTGGCACTGAAAATCTTCAAATTGATTTTTTTTTTACAAATGTAAACACAAATTTCAAAAACAAATAACTTTGTTTCTATATATTGAAAGCATAAGATTTTTCAGGATTGAATTTTGAGATAAAATAGAAACAGGTTTGGTTAGTTACTCAATAGAAACCGTCACATGGCCAACATTTTTTTGGCAGCATGCTGTGTTGGGGGTGATCAAGTAAAAAAAAAATAGGAAAAAAGGGTGATCAATGAATAAGTTACTTCTCACGCCTTTTTGTTGGGCAGTGATCACGAAAAAAGTCTGAATTTTCAATAAACAAGTGTGAATGCTGCCTGACACAAACGGCCTGTATGCATGATACATACATAGCCAGTCAGGTAGATCAACGGGACACATGGGTCAGTGGATAAAAACGTTATCTAGTAACCTGTCTGGTAGTCGTGAGTTCAATCCCTGGGTCAGGTAGTGCCAAAAATCATATACTCTGGTTCAGTGGAAGAGGCAGACAAGCAACAGCACAAGGACGAATTAACTGATACAAGATATCCCCGCTGCCCCCCTTGGCACAGACAATAGAATGAGGACAATCTACTCCCCGTGGATTGAATAAAGGGTTCAGTTCAAAATTCCCATGTTACCAACCACAGCAAATAACTGAAGAAGGTCGGAGGGTACAATGGCCGAAATGTTGTGACCTTAACAACTAAGATGAAGACACTAGTCGGAGTAAATCAGTGTATATGGAAGAATGACAATACAAACAATGGATCAGGTTTAAATATAATTATTTTTTGTGAACTATTAATATATAAAGAGACCTACTTACGGTGGACCAAATCTATGCAGATGAAATTTCATCCTGACAAATGCAAGGTCATGCACCTAGGTAGAAACAACAAAAAAAGAAACTACACCATGATAAAAGATGACGAAACACAACATACACTGAAGGAAACTAGTGGAGAAAGATCTTGGCGTTTATATAGACAACTCACTTAACTTCACTGTGCATATACAAAACAAAGTGAATACAACAAAAAAAACACTCAGACACTCATTTAAATTCATCGATGAGGAGAGCCTCCTACTG
>VCCN01004446.1:684984-699412 GCA_006491835.1 Architeuthis dux | reverse complement strand
CTATTTGAATATTAATGATCCTTCTCAAAACTATAGAAAACTTTTACTGTTAAACCACATCTGGAGAGAGAACGGCGAGCATCTTCCTCTTGAATATTAATGACCCTTCTCAAAACTATAGAAAATTAAATTTCTATAAAATAGTGGTAGGGGTGTACTTATTTATGGGTGATACTGTATCTGACAAGCTTGGGTCCAGAGGTGACCCGGATTTCTGCACCAAGGCTAAATGTATACTTAAAATGTAAAATAAACAGGTCTGGTTAGTCACTCAATAGAAACTGTCACATGACCAACATCTTTTGGCAGCATGTCGTGTTGGGGTGATCAATGAATAAGTTCCTTCTCTCACCTTTTGTTAGGGCATGATCACTAAAAAAAAGTCTGAATTTTCAAAAACAAGCACGGACAGAAACTAAGGGATCAATTTAGCATAAACTTACATTACCAATTGAACCCCCCACTAAAAACCTATTGATCAGTGCGGATTTGAACAGTATGAAAATTATATATCCAAGATTGGATAAAACCGGATATATCATGATCTAACTTGATAGATCAGGATCCGGGTCTAATCTAATGGAAGGATTAGGAAGTAACCAGATAGATCCAGATATCTATATATATATGAAATTCAAAGAATGGATAATTTTATATCTGACAGAATATGATATTTATAAAGACATTTATTAAATGGGAACCTATATTAGCTCGGCACTGGTGTGAGTGATCGATAAACGAGTGGCCTGGAGTGTGCACGGCACTCGTTTCTTTATTTATTTACACAATCTAGATAGATCCCTGATATATCTGGTTAGAACATGATATAACCAGATCCATATATCTATTATAGATATTGTAGAAAGCAGGAGCTGCTGACAGTCATCCAGTTAGAACAGGATCTAACCAGTTAGATTATGATATAAGATTAGATAATATCTAGTTCCATGATATATACTGGATCCATCCATTTAAATTGGTTCCAACCGGTTATATACAGATCAATCCATCTAACCGGTTATTGTAATATAATATATCGTGATATAACTGGTTCCATAAGAATGATATCTGGTTAAATCATGATATAACCAGTTACATTGATCCTCTATAGATCTGATATAAATGGTTAGAACCGGATCTAAGTGTATAGATCTAATCTATGTTTATATAACATTTAGATAAAAATATGGACAGGTAACGAAGATTGGAAGGGATAAGGAAGAGAATGAGAAGATACAGGCATAGGGTGGGAGAAGAGCAGAAGCATGAGATAATGGATAAGCTTAGTTGTCAACACAGGCGGAATTTCCACGAGTTCAACTAGTAGAGAATAATGCTAAAAGTGAAAGATTTACTAATGTAATTTTTTTTGCAGATTCAATGTAAACAATTCATTACTATTGGAAGTTTTTGAGGCCTTAAAAATGGTGTTATTGTGTTTGGGCTAACACTAACTCGAAATACCTCAAGTTACCTCACTTGCCACATAATGACGGATGTGTGTTCCCAGTCATGTGCCGGGCAAATCAGGGTAAATAAAGATAAACACACGAAGTGTGATCAGTTAAGCATCATATTTGTCTTCATCCTTGTTCCTTTTGCTTCATCTTCCTTTTCAGTGAGATTCCCATGGGCTGGGAGACACTACAGGTGTCTACCCTTGCACAGTACGGGCAGATCCTAAAACATTAAAAAAAGTTACGGACTGATTACAGGCGGGTTATATAAGACGCTTACTGTTATGGGCTGCAAAATATTGGTCTATGCAGGTCTCTATTTTGGAGTCTTGTCTCCACCTTTCTATGGATGGATAGAAAGATTTTAATGGGCAATATTTTTTTTGAATGTCCACAACTTAATCTTCAGCTAGAATCAACCCTTTCAAGACTGAATTTATTTCTAAATTTTACCAATTTTAAGGTAACTCAAATCTAAATTCAATTGGTGGGCTATCTACACAAGTTGACCTCTCTATGCCATATATATTCTGGTAAGATTATGCTTTTTTACTCCTGAACATCTGGTTTTGGTAGTTTCCACGAAAATCAAATGCAAAATGTATTGCAAATATAACTGTATCGAGTTGTACCAAATTGTGTTCAAGTACAATTTCAAATTAGGACATAATGTTGCTCAACAAAGCATTTGGAGTGGACACGACAGTATGATCTGTTCAATAGGTTTTGGTCTGGAAATATAGATACCAATAATAAACCTTGAGGGAGGCCTAAACCTGTTCTTAACTCTTTCCTCCCTGACAGCCATGTTGATTACTTCCCTGACTGCCTGCACTAACAATGTGCCTGTGTGCCCTGAAACTAATTTAACAGCCTGTTGCTGAACAAAAAAATACAATGGGCAGTAAATAAATTGCTATATCTCTCTTAATATTAAATGTACGCTTACTAAATTTTCAGTGATTATTCCCAATATATCACTTCCAAGTCCAGTGAAATAAAATCATGAAAAAACTCATTGAAAAAGGTATTATTATTGATTGGCATTGTTATGATTTAAATCTGTGTATGATTTAAATTTAAACATTTTTTTTTAGTAATCTATTTTTGTTGCCCGGGAAATAATGCAAATATGAGATCACAGTTCTACATGTGATCAGGGCATGAGTGAAATCTATTATCACGCCTGGAGGTGTTATCAGGGAAGAAAGAGTTAATGAAGAATTATCGACAGCAGTGGCTAATGACCCACAAATAACAGCCCAAGCACTTTAAGGAGTGTAGTGTAATGACATATGAACAGCTGCTAGAATTCTGTTTTTTTTTTTAAATAATCATATTAACAATTTCAAGTTTAACAGAGAAACATGTTTGTCATAAAGGAATGAAGGAGGAAAGTGTTGAAGCAAACTGGACAACACAGTAATTCTTTCCTATCCAAGTCAAATGTGTTTATGTACGATGTGTAACTGCTTCTTAGGAAACAAGTTCCGGAACTTACAAAATATCATATACTTCTGGCAACTAAGTTGGAAGAGGTATATGTATTCACTTGTATCTGTCAGTTTGTCCACACAATACCTCCAAAAGTTCTCAATGAATTTCAATGAAATCTTTGTGGAAAGTTTGGCAATGGGCTACGGAAGAAGTGATTAAATTTTGGGTGGGTGTATCCATGAATTTCGTTCCCTCCCCTGCATCGTAGCTATAAGCCGACACCACACTTTATCGCCAAAAGTTCTCAATTAATCTCACGAAAGCCTATGCAAAATAGAAGAGTATATCTTTAAAAAGGTATCATTTTAATCAGAAACCCCAAATAAGACGCTCATCTCTGGCAAATCCTTTTATCCCCATTCGATAATATTTTGCCAATAACAGTGTAAACGATAACTGACTTTTAAAAAAATGTCCAATACTACTATTAATGACAAAAAACAAAAACTTTTGGGCTTTTTCCGGTAAAGATGTTTCTTTTCATAAACTGGATATCAAAGGGAGGTAACCGATTACACTGGCTCATGCGGCTGCTACTAACAAATGAAAGCAGAAAACTTGACCTTTTAAAATTGTATTTTATTAAATTTAATTATAAAGGATACAATTTAGGTTTAGTTTTAGGGTAGGGGTTGCAAAGTAACAACAAACATCTTTTTTTCATAATTATAAAATTAAAAAGAATATACACCAGCAATTTTATACGCTCCAGTTTCAGTAGGTGCTCTTTTATGTCCTCCAGGCATTTAAAAAAAACAATCTGAGAGAAAATAAATTCTCGTGAAACTTTATAGAAAAGGAAAGATTACTGTTTTCACTAAACCAGACAACAATTTCGACTGACTTAAATCAAATGATTAAGTAGCAGCAGCTGCATAAACCAGCGTAAATCTGTTACCTTCCTTTGATGTCCAGTTTATGAACCAGAAACAAACCTTTACCCTTTTTTTTCCTAGCAAAAAACAAAAAATTTTAAAAAAGGCTGAAGAATAATTTAAAACAAATTTAATCATGTTTCTAAAATAGAGTATCGAAGATTTTTCAAAAGTGCGTTTAATTGTTCACATCATCTCTCCGGTGCTCCGCAAATCCTCTGCTCGACAGATCGCAGCATGTCGATAAAACTCACGAAAGCCTATGTCAAATTACTAAAATAGAAGAATATATCTCTAAAAAAGGTGTAATTTAATCAGAAACCCTAAGACTTTCAGTATATTATTTATCTCTGTCCGGTTCTATCCGCCGATCCTTTCCGTCGCGTCCGGAAATTAGTCTCCTCAGCGCAACTCAAGTCAAAAATAGTCGCTACACGTAACAAAATGAGACATCACATCAAGACATTCAAAAGGTTCTTCGGACAATTGAACTCCTTCTCTTGTTATCTGTGTTGTAAACAGGACGTTTCGGCCTTCTTCAGGTGTAAAGTTTAGCATCCAAAATTAAATATCTAAAAACATCTAGAATCTAGGAAAGAGAACTTTAGTTTCCGAAATATTGCGACACAAGTAATAACTTTAATAATACAATGTTTTACTCACCTTAGTTGAGGTCATTTCTGAATTTAAAGGTTTTTAGTTTAAATTTACGAAAGGGCCGGATTAATACAATTTTTACTCAACTTTATTTTGGCTATTTATGAAATTAAAAGGTTTTTAATTTAAATTTACGAAAAAGGACACGACAGAATAAACGAAACAAATTTTGATTTTTAAATGCTCAGTTTATTTCGGAATTGTGAAATGAATGTTAAATTTGATATTTTTTTTGTAATAGTAGTTTAACAACAAAGAAAAAAAACACATGTAAAAAAATTAGGGGACGTGCGCAATAATTTGTGACGCTGAACTACACTTCCACGAAATCTGGATGTTTTTGAAAACATGGCTTAAAAAAGTAAATGATGTCCGCAAAATGTTTTCCGTAACCGAAATGTCACTACTTACTAATCGATCACCAATTTTAGAGCCAATTATTCACTGGTTTTGGCTTCTCCTATAAAAAGTTATATTTTCTCAAAAACGAAAGGTTTCCGGAAGAAACGAAGCTCAGATTCAGTCAAAAAAGCATTTCATACCGCATAAGAAATCATTTTTTACGTAATTTTGTATAACCGAATCTTGACTAAAGTAATTGATAGTAACATAACAGGCGGTGATGATGGTGAAATGACAGGTGAAAACAATAGCAATTCAAATATGCCACGAAGACAATTAAGGTACGCAACGTATCGTTACAAAATAGATCAATAGTGACAACCTGGCCGATAACGACAGGTCCGCAGTAATAGAACATCCGGTTGAAACGAAATATTCAAATGTAGAAAAAAAATTAAAAGATCAGCGGAAGATTGTCTTGAATAAAATATCAATCCATAAAACAATTTCTTCATTTACATCAATACTTGCTTTAGATTTTGTATTTACTCGAATTACAGCGTGTACTCCATTTGCAGAAAAAGAGACGCCTAGTGTAACTTACGGATGACCAAAATGAAAAAAAAAAACACGTTCATATTAGTTAGAATATCGTTTCTGTTTACATGAGTATCGCAAATTTTACAAGTACACAAATAAACTGATCATAGAAGAACTGACTACAGTAGATACGATATGAATTTTGTAGATTAGGATTTGAATGGAGGTGAAATCCATATTATGGGGAAAGAAATATTCTGTTTTAAATGTTTTATTCATTTTAAATACCTAAAGTTTGTAAATATAGAAATATACTTACTGCATATCAAGGAAATGGACACGCTTTTTAGCAATCTACTTATATAATACGCCACATGATTGTCTGTATTTTTGTCTATAACATTTGTCAAGGGAGTTAACTATCAAATGATAATTATAGAGTAGTGTTCCTTATTTATTAATCTTTTTTAACAAATACATAAAAAATCTGGGTGAACATAAACAAGACTAGCATTCCAAGGGAAAATATGAATCACCATCACCCATATATGCTGTGTTGGGGGTGATCAATTAAAAGTTGGGCTGTGATCACTAAAAAATGTCTGAATTTTCAAAGATTAAGTGGGCACAAACTAGTGACCAATTTAGCATAAGCTTACATTGAAAATTGAACCCCCATTAAAACCCTATTTTGGAGGATAATTTTTAAAAAACAAAAAGAAATTTTCCCTACTTATTGAGGGGAGTGTGTGTACAAAATTTCAAGTTTCTACTATTAACAGTTAGGGTTGCGCAAAGTCCAGATGGATAGATAGATAAAATTGAACCTCCTCTAAAAACCTACTTAGGGGGGGAATTTTCAACAAAAAAACCCAACATTTTCCCCTCTTATTGAGGGGAGTGTGTATGCAAAATTTCAAGTTTCTACTATGAACGGTTAAGCTGGGTGGATACATAGATAGATAGATACATACATATAAATGTGTGAACACGTGAATAACCTAAACCTTTGGTAGCAGTGATTAAAAATGCAGAGCAACATAATGTTTTTAATATTTTTAAGTACAATGCAAAATTATTTAAACTAGCTGAAGTACTCATCTATGCGAGGTTAAATATTTAAGGAGTAAATCAAAAGAACTAAAGCTTTCAGACGTAAAAAAGTTTCCCTTCGCTTTTGACCCCATAAAGGAAAGAAAAAAGTCTCCCGTCATTTTTGACCCCCTTAAAGGGGGGTGGAAGTCTCCCTTCACTTTTGATATCTTAAAGGGGGAAAAAAGTTTACCTTCACTTTTGATCCCTTAAAGGGGGGAAAAAGTCTCCCTTCACTTTTGATATCTTAAGGGGGGGGAGTCTCCCTTCACTTTTGACCCCGTAAAGGGGTGGAAAAAGTCTTCCTTCACTTTTGACCCTTTAAAGAGGAAAAAAGTTTCCCTTCACTTTGACCCTTAAAAGGGGGAAAAAGAATTATATAAAGAATTATATATAAACATATTAAATAAGATATGCATATACATATATTGAACAGAGAGTAAGGGTCCAGTTAAGTATTATAGTTACTTTGTAATTAGAACCCGCCCCCTTCTAAAATCGTTTAAAAGAAAGTTTTTCTCAAAACTTTTACTTTAAACCTTCCCCATGGTCCATTGAGTATACATGCCAAATTTGTTTAGGTGGTTTCTATAGCGTGACAGACAAATAGACAGACAGATGGTGTGACACCTCCCACTTATATACGGATACTGCTGTCA
The DNA here is from genome assembly GCA_006491835.1 of Architeuthis dux. Taxonomy (NCBI): domain Eukaryota; kingdom Metazoa; phylum Mollusca; class Cephalopoda; order Oegopsida; family Architeuthidae; genus Architeuthis; species Architeuthis dux. Next base: position 692,293 of record VCCN01004446.1, on the reverse strand, counting down.
TTTTTTGACTGCAAGGTTGAACTAGTTAACTCTTAAAATTCTGAATAAGTTCCTAATCTTTTGTTTTTATATTTACAGTAAAATCAACAAAGTTTTGAAAAGTAAGATTTGATCAAAAGTAGAGCTTAATTCATGACATTTAGATGGAATAAAAAGTTTCCCTTCACTTTTGATAGCTTAAAAGGGGAAAAGGTTTTCCTTCACATTTGATACCTTAAAGATTTGATCAAAAGTAGGGCTTAATTCGTGACATTTAGATGGATGGGCTATAAGGAAAAAGTAAAGAATGAAAACTTTATTAGAAATGAAACAAGAAGAAAATAATATTTTTTACCTGATTTCATCTACTTAAATAATTCGCCACGTGATTGGCTATATTTGGTCTGTAACATTTTTCAAGGGAGATAACTATTAGATGCTTATTAAAGAGTAATCTCCCTTACTTTTATAATTTTTTTTTGTTTTTTGAAAATGTCCAAAACAAATCCCAAGTTTTTTCTGTTTGAACATAAACAAGAAAATTTAGAGCAATGTAATGTTTTTTATAACTGTTAAGTACAGTGCGATTGCAAAATTATATAAATATAGCCATCATTTTTTTACTACATGGGTAAACTAGTTTTCTGAATAAACTCTAACCAGCTAATTTTTACAAAAAGTAAACAATCATTTAAGAATTGATATTTAGGATAAACTTTTTTAGAAAATTAAATAGACAAAAAAATATATCTAGCATGCAAACCCTCAAGTGAGTCAGGATTTTTAATTTAGGGCACTGGTAATGGATAACATTTGTATAGCATAAAAATGCATTCAACAACTCAGAAAACCTTACAAACAAAAAATTCTTACAACAAAATCTTCAAATGTGAACACATATACATATAAAGGAATAACAACTATCAATTAGTATTTGTCACAACTCCAACTTTAATTACAGCTGACACTGCTCCCTTGTGCTATCTTAGCTTATAGCGTGCAAGCAGTATGATTCAGGACACCGATCCTACAATAATTCGCTAAATGTCTATCCACCTATATGTGACAGCATAACTCAGGAACCATACTGTAACATCAACTGTGCTACGTCTTTACTGTTTGTTGGTTATTTTCTGTTCTTAGCTGTGTTGGTTGAACACATTTTGTTCGAACCGTATTTAGCTGTGCTTAGAAAAAGAAGAGAGACGAACAAAGATGTGTGTTCAGGGTGATAACCTATGGTCCAAGAAGCCTTACCAGCTCCCACATCCAGGCCCTCATTTCTGGGACTGGAAACGGGGCTTATTAATGGGGGCTGTTGGGTAGCTTGCTTCAGTGTGTTTATTGATATTAAGCATACATATATACATACATATATAAACATTACACATACAACATATCCCCATGAGATATTCTGTGTGTACTAATGGGACCCCAGGCATGTTTTTACCAAGAGTTCATGATGATTTTCAAATAAGGTATAATTCAATAAATACATAGTTCAAATCCATGATTGTAATTACAGCTCGGCTTTACGTGAAGGAAGTAAAAGGGTCTGACACTTCTTACTGGCGTACATAAACAATCTTTATTCTCTGGAGTCTTAGTACAACGTGAAAACTGCAATACAATGATGAAGCCGCGAATTAGGCAAAATACACAAGTAAGTTAAACATTGTAAATCAACATACATAACATTTGATAGTAAAAAACTGCAATACAACGATGAAGCTGCAGATTAGGCAAAAATACACAAGTGCAGTTAAACATCATAAATCAACATACATAATGTTTGAACATAGTAAACTGCAATATAATGATGAAGCCGTGGGTTAGGCAGATACGAGTAAAGTTAAAACAGTAAGAATCAACAATATACAACATTTGAACACAAAACAACAAAAAGAAGTGAAGTATGATTAAACACAAATAGCATGGATCAACAAATACACGAGGAAGGAATAAGTTCATGAAGCTTATAGGTGTGGCTATGTCGTAGTTCACAATGAATTGAAATTGAGCATAGAAGTTCGAGCTGAAGCTAAGATGAATGTGAAAACTCAGTCAATATTTACCGTAATTCGCCCTTTACCGATTTTCTTAGAATTCGTGTCGTGATTTCTGGGAAGAGGAAATGCGTAGCACCGCTGTGATGGAGTTTTGCGAGACTAATGGTGTCTGTTATGGGGTCCTTTAATATAGGCAAAGAAATGCGTGTGTGTAGAAACACATGTTTTTTACATTAACCCCAGTGTCATATGGTCAAATTATTCTGACCTCAGTTTCGGTGCAATCAATCTGGAGTCCCTTTTCCGTGAGACTCAGATACCCACAAATTCACCATGGGGTGTCCCTGGGGGATCGTCCTATCATCGGCCGACTTGCTTGGAATCCCATCAGCTTAGGAATGTCCTTCTCAGTAACTCCCTGGAGACCTTTGGACCTACTTAAATTCTCATTAGCAAGAAACAAGGCTGGGCATTTAACCTCTGAAGCCCATATGAGTTTCTGCCTTGTCTCTTGAGGGCACTGCCTGTTATTACGAATCACCCTGGATGATACTGGCTCCTCCTTTTCCCAATCTTTTATCTCCGGACACCTGGTTCTTTGTGAGATTATTTATTTCAATTTTTCCTTTGAATGGCGACCGTTACAGTGATCTCTTATTGGGACCACAGGCCCCATTTAGGCCTTCCACCGGAACGAGCTGAAAAACCTGCCCATAAGGCAGGTTTTCAGCTAGTGATTCTAAGACCTAGGGACTCTAACAAGACAGATTTACCTTTGTAGTCTTTAAAGATGCAGCATGCTTTCTCTTTTTATTCTGCCATCCTCCTTAAGTGATTATGTAATATAATACACTGGGGTTGTGTATTCATGTGTTCGCTTGCTAAGAAGGAGGGAGGATACAGAGGGGGTGACGTTTTGGGGAATAGTATTGGGACTTGGCCAAAACGCCATTTCAGGTTCTCAGGGCTAGAAAATAGGTCAAACGGCCGACCAAGTCAGAACAAAGAAAATGCATTTGACCAACCAGAGTTTTTTTAAGGTTGCGCCGTAATTTCAAATCGTGCGGCAGTTAGGTTTTAGGGAGTTAGTCAGTGGGGAACAGAGAGCAAACGGGTCAACAGCTTCTCCCTACCCACTAGGGTCAGGGAGAGAGCCGTTAGAATTTTAACTGAAACAGAATTCAATACCCCTGGTGGCCCACGCACGTTAATGCAGCCCTGGAACGAGACGTCTCATCTGTCGGCAGAACATGTACAAGATTATTATACTACAATTTGCTGATTAATTTTGTATTTATTTTCTCAGCACAATTATAAAAATAAAAGAACTGCATATTCTAGCATTTATTGTTATTTAAATGTTGACAAGCAGATAGAAAACTTCCACAGACACAGCATAACCAATTTTATTGAAGTCTTTCATATGCACCTGACAATACAGCAAACTATCAAACTGGAAAGTGTTCAGAGAGCACATACCTCTGCCAATACCATTGTTACTAAAAATTGAATGAAAACCAATTTGTATATAGTCATGATGCAGGGAGGTAACTGTAAAATTTCTTGGATCCGCCCCAAAATTTAATCAATTCTTCCTTAGATTATTGTTGGATATTTGTGTAGCCATGGGTGGAGGTCACAGATTTGACCCCCACAGGTGTTGAAAGTTATAAACAGAATATCAACAAAAACCCCAAACTGCAAGATGTTCAGACCGGAAACAGACACAACAGGTGGGCTGGAAGATCAGCATGGGTGTTCGCCAAAGAAAAACAGGACGCCCTCGGAGAGGCAGACAACAGCTGGACCTGGGAGCACGGGGCCAGTTCCCCTTTTGGGAACAGTCTGTCGGCTTTCATTTCTCTCCAACTCTTCATTCTCCGCCACAACACAATGTATCTTATGAAATAAAAATATATCCTCATATTTGTATAAACAAGTTTTGAGTCTCCCTTTTTATCCAAGTTCAGGTTTTTCCAAGAGGGCTATACAACACTATGGCCTACTCTTCCATGGAATGTCATCGAAATTCATTGAGAACTTTTGAAGATATTGTATGGACAAACATGAGTGAATACATAAATGTATGAAAAAATATCTCTCAATAAAAAAAGAATTCCTGGATTTGCCCCAAAATTTAACCAATTCTGTCTTACTCTGTGGCTTATCCTTTCATTAAGATTTCATTGAAATTCATTGAGAACTTTTGGAGATATTGTATGGACAAACAGACACAAGGGAATACCTATACCTTTTCCAACTTTGTTGGCAGAGGTAAATGAACTATGTAGATTATCGAAAAAGAAATATGCTAAAATATTGATATTTCGTTATAAAAGATTAAATATCTTTCTTTTACTGAGCAAAAATGTTTTTTTTATCTTAAAATGTTCTGATCTTAAAATGTTTTTTTATCTTAAGATAATTCTTAAACTATATTAAAAAATGTAATTCCTAATTATTAGAAACCGTCAACCAAAACTGTCAATATAGCTTTCTTTAGTTTTCAAGTCAGTCTGATTGTCTGGCTATGCATGTATGTATGTATCATGCGTACAGGCTGCACCAATGGAAGGAATAAGTTCATGAAGCTTATAGGTGTGAAAATTAATGAAAACATTTTTAACATTTACTCCTTATTATGTCTAGAAAAAACTTTTTTTCCCCAAATTCCCCCTAAATAGGTTTTTTTACAATCTAATTTTATGTTTGTGTCTGGTTACGTTCACGCTTGTTTTTTGAAAATTTGAACTTTTTAGTGATCCAACAAAAAGCAAGAGCAGTAACTTATTCATTGATCACCCCTTTTCCTAATTTTTTTAATTGATCACCTCCAACATGGCATGCTGCAAAAAGATTTTTTTTTATTAATTTTAAGTATATTTTAAATTTATAATTAATTTATGATTTTTTTAATGTTTTAGCATTTTAAAGGAAAATGCTAAAACATAAAAAATCATAAATTGATTATAAACTTAAAATATTTACTTTTTGCACATAAATTTAAAAAAAACAAAAAAACTGAATCAACTTTTCCAAACTACCATCATTAATATAATTTATCCTTTTAAGCACTTCTAAGCATCCGTAGTTACAGTAACCATGTGAATTCCTATCGTAAGTCACTTCCGCCGGAATGAGGTCGACATGCGTGTAATCATCATCATCATCGACAACATCATTACAATAGCGACTCTCATTGTCGTAGCACTACGTGGCATTCGGTAGCTTCGACTTTCTCCATATCTCAGTTTCCCCCAAACAAATAATAAGCTGGTAAAAATGGATAACTTTTTGATACCTACACTGACTTTACTGCTTTTGATAACCACGGCAAGGGCTTACTTTGTCAATATAGATGCCCATGCAGAGGAATGTTTCTTTGACAAGGTCGCCTCGGGGACTAAAATGAGCCTCATGTTTGAAGTGGCAGAAGGCGGCTTCCTTGACATCGACGTAAAGGTAAGAATAACGAACAATATACAAGCAATAATCTCTCTATAATACGCATTATTTGTACCTTTTGGGATTTATCTTATCCCCCCACCATCTTATATTTAAAAATAACTTATCTTAGGAATCTAACTTACCATACAAGTATTGCAATTTCTAAAACTTTTACAAGTGAAATTCAAGAAAGGAACCCTAGGATGATACCAGAAATACACCTTAAATGCCAACCCCTATACATCTGTGAAATTTATCTTCAGTTGGTTAATTTAAGATATATATTTAAAATATATGGCCTATATATATGTTTATATTATTATTCTGTTAACAAAATGCTACCGATTATTCCCAGTCCCTATTCTGGTCTGAAGTCGGTAATCACAACCAACCATTAACACCTCTTCATTGATGAATCCTTTTCTTTACTTTTAAGATCTCTTCAGTTTTTTTGTTTTTTTACTTTAAACAATAATTGTCTTTCAAGTGAGACTTTTGCTTCGTCATTTTCAATTCATATTTATCCATGTCTTAAATCCATATCTTTAAAATGACCAACTGTGAAGATACAACCTAACAGATGTAATGTTGGCATTTAAAGTGTTGGGTTTCTTGTATCATCCTAGGGTTTCTTCATCGAGTTTCACTAGTGTAAAAAGTTTTAGAAATGTCTATACTTGTGTTGTTGTAAAGTTGGATTCCTTAAGTTATTTTTTAAACATGTTGAGTGAAACAAAGTTTACTGTTTTATATTATTATTTTGCTAACGAAATACTACCGATTTCCAGTACCCCTTCTTCTTGTAAGTCGAGTCAGCAACAAACATTAAAACATCTTGTCTTTTTAAATATCCTTTCAGTTTTTCTTTCTTTAAAAAATAAAATCGTCTAAGTAAAAATGACTTCATCCTTTTCAGTTTACCTGGTTTCTATTCTGGGGACCCGTAATATTTTATACTATTTTTTAAAAAAATGCTTTCCGAGACCATTTTGACTATAGTCGTTCACTTTTGTTAACAACCAATATATCTTGAATATCTTTTTATTTTACTCAAGGTTGTTGGTTTTAATGTAAATAAATATTCTTACTGACCACTTTTTCTCTATATATATTCTAAAGCAATAACTTTTCATAATAAAATGAATGTATATTCAAACCCTATTAGTTAAGTTGTCCATATGATTATAACTTTCCTGCCCAACAGTTGTTGGATATGAAAAGGCTTTGGGTTTTGTTAGGCTCAATCAACATGATTGAGAGGATTGAATTCCTTCTTTTTTGAAATTCAAAGAAATACGAACATTTTTATTTTTATTATTATTATTATTATTTTATTATGCCAGAAAAAAAGTAATTACCCTTTTTGGATCATGAAATGCCCGATATTACTTAAAGAAATCGCAGTTTGTTTTTTCTAACTTCAAAACCTTCTCCAACATTAGCAGGGTGGTGTGAGTAATTTTAATCTGGTAGGTGGTAAAATAATATGGATTTTTTTTTTTTTTTTCTTTCTTTCTATTTTTCATAATGCCATAAGTCCAGGCCTTTAAAAAATTCTAATTAAAAAAAACACCAATGAGAAAGAAGAAAATTGATTTTTAAAAAATCTTTTTTACCTATAATTTCTGCTGAGTAATGAGTTTTTATACATTAAAGATAGGTCCATGGCAAAATAAATTCTGTTTACCTTTTTGAAAAATCAGAATCTGCACGAAAACCTTATAAAGTTAGCAAATAAAGTTATCTTTATTTGCTAACTTATATTTTATGTCAACATTTGAAATTTTTTTTGAATTCGATTTTTAAAATCTTTTCTTGTTCTTTCACTAACTGCTAGAGATCGAGATTTTGTCTTTTTTTTTTTTTTACGGTTG
>VCCN01004446.1:667516-683946 GCA_006491835.1 Architeuthis dux | reverse complement strand
TAACAAAATAAATTCATAAAGGGAAGAGTGCTCGCTTTTGGCGTTAGTAGTACATACGTCAAAGTGGACCACAGAATTAAAGTAGCACCGTTATTGGTTCCAGCACCTCTCGACAAGAACCTCCTGTTTTGTTTACAGATACATAAATCAATCTCAAACCTGAACTATTTGGAGAGAAAAATACTCCAATAAAATCTAAGAATTTTTTTTTTCCTCAAATTGCATGGCAGTACAGTACACAATCATTGAGAAATTTATTGTTCATTAAACTAAATAATTGCCAAGTATTTAAATAAAAATGTATATAATTTAAATATACCAAGGAAAGCATTTCAGAGCATTACTTATGTCTTAAACTTTGACTGGTCATAACTGACCAATCTCTTTTTTTGAACTTGATTTTATAAAGGGAATTTAAAAAAAAAAAAATCAGTTTTATTTTCCTTAAAGAAAAAAACATGGCTTTGATCTTATGAATTCAACAGTGACGAGTGAGAATATAAGTAGAGTAATGAAAAAATGCATTGAATTTTGCAATGAGTTTTTATTTTTGTTGTTCATTTAGGTTTTTTTTTTTTGTCCCACTTTAATTATATCCCATTGCCCATTTTTGGTATATTCAATGTGAACAAATGGCTCAGCATTTAGGTCACAGGCAGGATATTACTTGGACAAGTTTTATCCCGTCACTCTCCACAACATAAAGTACAGTATAGCAAGTTATATCTTGATCCTATGTTAGAATAAAGTTGTTGAATCTGTGGGTCACTCCTAGATATTTGTTTAGCTGCCTCTTTGTCAAAAGTTTTAACTAGAATGAATAGTTAACCCTGTCAAAAGTTCATTCTAAATCAAGAATAGAAATATAGATCACTTTCAATTATGTGTTTGTGATACAGTACCAAACCCTTTTATCCGGCAAGCTTGGGACCGGAGGTGACCCGGATTTCTGAACACAAACTTGATATATATACTTAAGATAAACAATGAAAAGTAAAGAATGAAATTGTATTCAACAGATGCAAATTAATCTGCTTCTTAAGCAGGGTCTGCTTGATCTTTGTTAATCCACTTACAATTCTTAAAATAGAGAATGTAAAATATATGAGTGGATCTGCCCCAAAACTTAATCACCTTTTCTTTAGCCCATCACCCACCATTCCAGCCGTGAATTACTACGAAACCTGCCAGTTTTCTGGTAATTCTGTTTTCCTGGAAGCCGAATAAATGGTCCGGTACTGTACTGTACTGTACATCAGAGGTTGAAATTTGTTAACCAGAATTAATTTCTTTTCGATTAAGAGATTAATTATATATACATTTATGTATTCCCTCATGTATTCCCTCATGTCTGTCCGCACTATCTCAAAGTTTTCAATGAAATTTTGGGGCGGATCCAAGAATTTGTTTTGCGATTGAGCTAGTGTATGGTGTTGGCAGAAGTATGCACCCTCAAAGTGTTATCTTTTATGGAAAAACAAATCAGGTGAACAGTGATTTAGATCATTTACCCCCCCCCCCCCTATCCATTTAACAAATGTTGATTGGAAAAAAACTATCACGGTTGGTTAACTTCTGGTTTAGGTGCTTCTTAATACAGGTGTGCATTTCACTTCATGTGTTTGCTACTCTAGAATAATCTTCAATACCTCTTCAAGATATTGCTCAATGATTTTTCTTGAGAAAAAACCTTCTCCTGTTACTCTGAACCTTGATATAACTTAATTTAAAACCATATAACATAGTTTAGTTCGGTTGTAATAATTGTTACAAAAGATCAAACTTGTGAAAAAAATCAGAATATTTGAATATAGAAATGTTCCTATGTCTTTGGGGGGGCAAGTCAAATAATAAATTATACAAGGCTATAGAAATATAATGTTTTATGTGGGACGGCACCAAATATATAGAAAGAATTGCTTAAAAAGAAAGTTGTATATACGAACATGTTTTTGCTGATTATAATAGAAAACATCACTTGCATGACGGGATACAACATCTAGTTCCCAAGTTAATAAACAGCAGGAATACTTTGTGTTAAAGCATTTTAGCTATAAAACATTGATTCGAGGCTACTGCAGTGCAAAAATAAGTGCTTTGCTCCATTTTACAATACTGAATTTTATTGTTTGTTAACCAAAGGATGGATAAGGAAAACAAAGAATTTTTGTATGCAATGTCACAAATCCACTGAAGTCGGTGGGCCGGATTTGGCAGACCCCTGATATAGATTATAAATGGAGACACTTATTTAACAAATGTCTTTCTAAACTATGAATGTTGCCAAATCTTTTACTCAGTTTTGTTTGTAGTCTCACCCTATTTTTCTCCTGTTATTGACAACCTAAAAAGAATTTACAATTTTTATTTCCCTTATTAAAATTACAGCAATTCCTCGAATAGTACGTTTATGGTATTGCTGTACAAACAAATGAAACTATAAGCTGAAAGAAAAAAACACTAAGACCTTCAACAGTGCTGACCAAGGCACGAAATTAACGCCTCCTTTTTTAAAAAAAAATTTGGTGAGGATGGTTATTTTGTTTTTATTACGGTAGAAAAACAAAGTCAACTCCAGGTTTGGACTGGAGTTTGACAATTATTTATTTCCTCAACATTTTAATGGTGTTTTTATTATGCTACTAACAACTAATAGATGATACTAACAAAGTAAAAGAAACATTTTGATTTTGGGGCGGTTTACATTTCCTCCGGGACGGTAGTGAAAAAAATTAGTCTGGAGCTCTGGTGCGGGCGAATAATGGAACAAATTATTCAAGTTATTGTTGTATTGACAAAAAACAACTTTAAATTTCCCACGATCAGAATCTACTTATTTCTTTTGTCAAGGGCGATAACTATTAAATGCTAATTATAGAGTAGTCTCCCTTTATTTTTGAAATGCGTAAAAATCAGGCTTCATTCTAGTTGAATATGAACAAGAAAATTCCAAGCAACATAATGTTTTTTATATATATTTAAATTACAATGCAATTGCCAAATTATTTAAATACTGCTGTCATCTTTTTTTGATGCCAAGGGTAAACTAGTCTATAAAAATAAAACCTTACAGAAACCTATTTCTCACACTATAAAAACTTTATTAGTGTTATCCCCACACTGCCTTATGTATTAAGACCTTTTTGCACTCCATTTCTTTAGTCTTTATGAAATTTTACACCGTAACTCCTTCAGAATATCTAGTTTAACAGGTATCACTGGTTAACTCTGTGTAAACATTTTAATGGTTGATGGGAAAATGTTATGTACTTGAGTAACATTACCATTTTTCTCAATTTCTCATTTTTTTTTTTAATCACTGCCAACAAAGTTAGAAGAGGTATATGTATTCACTCGTGTCTGTTTGTCCACACGATATCTCCAATGAATTTTGATGAAATTTTGCGGAAATGTTAGCTATATGCTAGGAAAAGAATTAGGGGAAGATCTAGATTTTCGATTCTGCAGGAAAGGGTTAAAAACGAACAGTTTTAAAAAAGGGTTGTTTTAAAATTTCAAGGGAAGTAACTCAATATTTGTATTAGGTTGGAAAGAAGAACCTGTCGCATTTTGCTATGGTAACTTTAGGGTTATTTTTATTGATTATGTAAGGTAAATCTAACCATAACATCTTGTGTTCTGGTCTTTTCTTCCAGAAATATTTGATGTCCTGTTGAAGATTTGAATTATTCCCCCCCCCCCAAACGAGTGTAAATGAGACACTGTATGCTCTATGCGTTCAAAAATGTTTCATCAGTCCCAGAAGTGGCGAGAAATATCTGTACTGTGTATGGAGATAGAGCTTGAAGTGTTAGGACATGCCAGCGATGGTTTATTCAATTTTGGTGGGAAATTTTTCCCTCAATGAATCCCCTCTTTCTTGGCAACTGACTTCAATTGAAAATCAAGCTCTCCTAACCATAATTGAAGAAAATCGTAAGCTGACCGCACGAGAAATGGCACACCAGGTCAATACAACCCATACAACAATCGTAAACATCTTCCATGGGCTCTGTAAAGTGTCAAAACTTGGTCAATGGGTTCCACATAATCTGATCGATATTTCAACTCCATCAGAGAGTCACCATCATTTAATCATGGACAAGACATACTACCAGAGCATTTCTGGAAATGATCGTTATCAGTGATGGAAAGTGGTCCTTTATAATCATCTCCAGTGAAATAATCAATGGTTACAACCCCCACGGCAAAGTCTGTACCAAAACCAGGATTGCACCCTGAGACGGTAATGCTTTGTGTTTGGTGGGATATGAAGGGTGTCGTCTATCATGAAGTCTTAAATCGTAATGAGACAGTCAATGCTGAGAGATGGGGGTTGTCAATTGGATGCATTGCACTAGTCCTTGTTAAAAAATTTCATTGGTCAATCGGAAAGGTGTCTTACTCTTGCAGGATAACGCAAGACCACATGTTGCAAGAAGCACCCAGGAAAAGATTCTGGCTCTGAATATGGATGTTTTGCTTCCTCCTCCTTCCTACTCACCAGACCTTGCTCCGTCATATTATCACCTAGTCAGATCTTTATAACATTTCCTTTTGTTTTTTTTGTTTTTTGCCTCAACCCCCCCCCCCCCCAAATTATGCTGGGGCATTAATAACTTGCTTACTAGATGGTATTATATCATTGAAAATGAAGGAAAATATTACCTTGTTTTGGATATAACAATTATCATTAACCCATAAGAACCAGAACCCATTTCTACTTAAAGGAAAACTATGTGGGATATAAAACAGACCAAATGGAACGCATTTCTGAAGGGTTTTTTTTTCTTTCTTCTTAAAATCAGACTCTTAGTGTCAGATCTGTAATGTGACATATATGTCACATTGGGCATTTAGGGCAAATTTGTTTCATCATTTGAAAATACATCAGCTTGACAGATTGCTTAGTAACACTGATTTGCCTTTTTGTATGCATTTCCACAACATATCTAATTTATAACTTTGCTGGTTATATTTAACAAATTATTTTTCAGATGTATTTTATAACACAAAAAATCTGCAAACTGATTAAAAATAAATGACTGCCTCATATTGGATGTCTTCTCAACAAGCTACTGTAGCTGTAGAACATTTCGTAATTATATTTTATTAATAATTTAATTAATTAGACATGTTTTATGTTTATATTTGTTTAAATTAGTGTTCACAAAATGTATCAAACATATTGTATAAGGGACTGTGCAGACCAATTAAATTGTATGTGACACCGGTGTCACAGTGGTTTCTTATAGGTTAAATAGATATTAGTTTTTGACAAAAGTGACAGAACTTTCTTTCCAACCTAATAAAAAGTTCTTTCCCTTGTGTTTTTTTTTTTTAAATTTCATTTTCATTCACGACTTAGTGAGGACCTCTGTCCACACCATACACTGAGTGCTTTCTAGTTGGCTACTGATTTTATTGAAAGATTTTATTGATTAATCAAATAACATTGTATTGCTTTTGAGTTTGACAATCTCATCTTTACAGAAAATATTTTCAAATGTAGAGAAATCGAACAAATCTTTGAAGCTTGTGGTTTGTCAAACCTTTTGAATTTAGTTACTACCTTCCACTAACTGTGACAGGTGGCGAAGAGTAATAGTTATGCATTGCAGGATAAAAGCCCTGACTCACATATAGAACTGAGTTGCCATCAGTTACATTAAAAATTATTAGTATGATTAATAGAATTACTTGTGGAATATGTCTTTGTTCTTTTTATTTTGAATGAAATAACTTTAGTTTATTATGCAGAGAGTAAAATATTTATAATTCACAAGATTCAAATAATTGGCTTCTTTTACAATATATGCTGATAAAAATGATCTATTTGAATAGATAACACAACCAAATTACTTTTGATTAAACATTGTAGACTCGATATCACTCAATTTATTTTTTTGGTGCAAGTTCAATATTTTAAACTTATATTGCAAAGATTCTGTTACATAAATTTTTTAAAAATGACTAGAGCTTAAAGATTTTTCAAAAACTATCCCGCCTTATTGGCTGGGGCCTAAAATACACCAACAGTATCCACTGCAGAGGGGTAAGACACACACACCCCTCCCAAAACAGGGACCACCTGAATCTAGTTAAAAAAAATAAATATCCTTTCACCAAAGTCGCAAGATTAATTAAAAAAAGAAAAATAACCTTTCACTAAAGTCGCAAGACTCTATTTAAAAAAATTTTAAACTGATTTTTCGGCATTAAATGACCCATCAAGGGTTGATATGACGCTAAACGAATCAATCAATCAATCAAAAACTATTGAAAGAGTATGAGAAGAAAATGTCAAATTTGTTCAAATACAAAAGTACAATATCGGACCATTTATCTGGCTTCCAGAAAAATTGCTATTTTTAGAAACTAGCTAGTTTTGAATTGGGTGGGCTTCGTAGTAACTCACTGCTCAGCCACACTTTATTTTAATTTTCGTGGCACAGTTGAACAGTCTTCAAATGAAGATTATTGGATTATTATTGATTAAACTAACCCTGTTTTTGAAGTAGATTAATTTGTATCTGTTAAATACAATTCCGTTCTTTACTTTTCATATTAAGCACTGTTGTATCAGATCATTGTGTGTTTTCTTGAATTTTAGATGTTAATTATGGCAGTTAATATGGGGAAGGCCCTTAACACTGGAGTTGTGATATAGGTCTTATTTTCCAACTTTTCTTTTCCAGATCTATGGTCCTGATGGGAAAGTTATTCACACTGCTGACAGAGAGTCAAATGGAAAATATACATTTGCTGCCCACATGGATGGCATTTACAAGTACTGCTTTAGCAACAAGATGTCCACCATGACACCTAAAGTTGTAATGTTTAGTATGGACATTGGTGAGAAGCCTAAGGACACCAACAACATGGACACAGACGGTAAGCAAAACTACTGCTTAAGATTCGGTGTAGTCCAACATTCGAGAGATAAAAAAATAATGGAAAAAAAATGTTGTGTTAGTAAGATATTTATTTCAGAAAAGTTTTTATTTTATTTATTTAAAAAAAATCTTTTTTGTGGGTGGATCCTACATGCCAGTTCTTCAAACTTTATCTATCATAACCCAGTTTAATTTCATGCAATAACCTCACAACCCACTGACTTATAATAAACAATCCATTTTATCTCCGGGTTAGGGCATAAATCTGGTGCCAGATATCCAACCAGATTGATTTCCAGTATATCACTAATATTTTAAAGGTATGATGATGAGGAGGCTAGGTATTGTTTAGGTCTGGGTTCTTTAAACCTTTTCATTCACAACCCAGTTTAATTTTCTGCAATAACCTCATGGCAAACTGACATATATTGTACAGATGCATAGAACTCCTCTTCCATAAATAAACAATATTATATATAATTTTTGGCAAAGTTGGACAACTTAACTGTCAAAAATCGATCACATCATAAGGACTGATTTGAACGATCACCGCTAAAGTAGCTAAAATTTCTTTTACTTGTGTGGCAAGGATTGTTTGAGTTTTAGTTTTTAAAAAAAGATTATTTATTAGTATTTTTTTTATTTTTTTTATTAAATCCAGTATTATAAACCATTTTTTATTTTTTTGACTGGTATTTACCCTCATCTTAATTTTTATTTATTTTTTTTTTTTTGTCACAGTGGCACCTAAAGGGTTAAACAATTGAAGTTAGCATTTATTTTTACTATTTACTTTTTTTTCCCCTTTTGTTCTCTTTAAAAATACAGTCTAATAGTTAAAGAGAATCAGATTATAAAAAGCAATTTCTTGAAAAATATTATTTATGTATTATGGTAAGATCTCAAACAATATTGAAAAAGATACACTTAGTACTGTAGTTTTTGACTTCAGAGACATTTGTTTATATGTAAAAAATAGTTAAACCCTGTGGAAAAAAATTCACTGATATATTTTAATTTTATTAAATATTTCTAGTTTACCTCATCTTGTAAATATTGAACCATCCTCACTAATCATTTGTGTTGACAGTAACTAGATATATTTAGAACATATATGATAACATAAAGAGAAGAATATATGAGAAGCCGCTTATTGTGATCACTTTAAATTAAGTGTTTGAAACCGACTGATTTTGATAACAATGTGGTAAGCGGTTTCCTCTATATATGGTAATTAGTCTGAGTTTTACCTACACTTGGATAATAAAGATGAGGATAATGTTCAAATAAATTATTAAAAATCTTGAAATAAAACTAAAATTGGATCACTCCTACACAAACCTCATTGGTCACCTTTGTATTTCCCTTGTGGGTCATTCCATGTCAAGTGGAGCAATTTTAGAAAAGTGCCCCACTTGACCATCTCAGATTTTGCTCACAGGTTCTTTGGGGTCATAAATGAAGTCCTGTAAAATTTTAGTTCAATATCTTTACTCATTCAGTCACTATGAATCCAAGAACAAGGACTACTTTGTTTGGTGCGATGCATTTTCAACTAGCCACCATTCCACAACAGGAACTTATACTGCACTGAAAATTTGTCCTCGGTCAACTTTTCATGTAGATTTTGAAAATGATATCCGCTTAGCTCTAGAAAATATCATTTTTTCAGAAAAAGATATCAAAGTGATGTCCAAATTTCATCTGTGTGTTTTCCAGGAAGCCTTTTTTAAGTAATCATAACTCGTGAGCTGTCTGGCAAAGAAGGAAGTAATGTCAATGCACAGGTGTACATTTGTGGAATCTGGTAATGTGAAAGGGGTTAACTGAGCTAAAGGAAAAGAATAAATTTTACCTTAGTACTAATGATTTAAGGAAATTTTATATTTTTCTACAAAACAAAATATTTGTTCTGAAGTTAAATTTGTTTTTGTTTTTGTAGCTCACCATAACAAGTTGGCCGAGATGATCAATGAATTGTCGACGGCACTGACAGGAGTGAAACATGAACAAGAGTACATGGAAGTTAGGGAGAGGATACACAGAGCCAGTAAGTATTATTTGTCAACAGCCGTGCTGTGAAATGTTTGTTGCTAGCGTTTGTGTTTTGGAGAGGAAGGAAAATTTGAAAGAAACTGCATACAGGTGTCACCCAGTTAACAACCTACTTGTTTATTGTCCGACTGCATTTGATACACTGTACATGTACAAAAAAAACCTTGGGTTTATGGTAAATGTTTATTGTACAACACAGTACTATGTATAAAAACTTTTAAAAAAAAAAATGTTTTAAAAGGTTGAAACCACATTATGGTAAGATCTCAAACAATATGAATTGAAAAAAGAAGATAAACGCGGGGACATGATCAAAGCATTTCCTCTACCAGAAAAGATGAAGAGGATAGTAGTAAAGGTATAAAAGAGCCAAATATGGACACTTGCTTCATTAGCAAAGATCTCAAACAAATTGAATTGAAAAAGATTAATATAACCGGTGGTGAAGGTTGGATATTTGAAAAAAAAATATAAACAAGGCTTTCATTTAGCAACCTGGTTGTCAGAACAGAACCCTTTATTTCTGTACTAAATGTATGCACCAAATTTGAGATTCTTTAAAAATTTATATATAAAAGCTGTTCCAAATGAACAATATTGTGAATGTTTTATTTCCAACCCTCTCTTTTTATTTTAATTATCAATTCATCTCAATATTTAGCGTTTTAATAAATAGGTACAAATATAAGTAGTGAATTGACACAAGACTTCATACACATTGATCTAAATGGCTGCTCTGTTCTGTAAGTATTTTAAGTTACATGTAGACATCAGATTAGGAGGTGCAGAGTGGCCAAGCAGTTAACAGCATGGAGAATGGAATTGGCGAGCCGAGTTCAAATTCTGGTTAAGACAATTTGCATTCACTTTGTACTAATGCCCTTGGGAAAGGCATCCCCCCCCCCCAACACATCATAGGCCAGCATGTCAGGATAAGGCAACAAACCTTGGGGAAGGCCTATGTCCAACCATGGACTTGGAAGTCTGATGAAAAAAGTAAATAAATAAAAATAGACACTGATACTTAGAGAGCAGGGCAGCCAATATGTTTGTTTGTTTTTTTTTCTTTGCACCTGATAAAATACAATTTGATAATAACAAATGAGACACAAAATTGCTGAACTTAAATGAACATTTATTTAACATTATTGTCTGTCTGCATTGTCTCTGAAAGTCTCTGCAGTGCACTTATTTTAAATTTAAAAAAAAAATTTATCAACTAAATAATGTCAATAGGTAATCAAAAAAACTAAACTAAAAAAAAAAAAAAAACTTATGAAAAAGTTTTAGTGCACTTAACAGCATTTATCAGCAGACAGCAGCATCTCCTTGTTTCTGAGAGAACAAACATTTGTAAACTTACATTATACATACATAAATAAATAAAAAAATAACCAAATATTAAATAAAATAAACACTGTCAGTTTAGTGCACACAGTAGCACCCAGCCGCAGCTCTTTTCTTTGTTTTTGGTCTGAAAATGAACATTTATTTAACACTAAAATAATGTATTATTCATTTGAAAATAAAAAATGTGTTATGAAAGTGTATACATTAGTTACAAACACTGTAAGTCTACTTCAATGTTTACCCATTATTTTATTCCACTCCCATATTTTTTTTTATCCACACAACCAGCCGACAACTAAAGACTTAACTTTGTCAGAACACTGAATTCGTGAAAAATTACAGGCTTTTTTGCCCCCTCTCTTTCAAGCTTAATTTTAAACTAAAAAGCACTTTATTCTATTAGAATAAAAATCGGGCGGTGTCCAATATCGGCCCGCCTCTACTTTGCATTTTCTTATCCTTCAGTTACACTATTTCCACTTTCTCCAAGATTTGTTTTATGTTGGAAATAATGTCAACAGAAAAAGGTTAGGTCATCAAAATCAGTGGAGCTATCTCTTGGTAAAGGAATTTACTCATAAGTGGCACTTTTTTGTACCCATTTTTTTATTTCAAAAGCTTAGGTCCGACTAAATATCCAATTGAAATTATCAGCACTGCAACTTACTGGGACTTGACTCCTTCAGTAAAAGTAAGATTCCCTCAAAGTGGGAAGCTATTATATCAATGCCACACCCCAAGGCCAGCCCTGATTGGTTAATAACCCATCACTATGTAAATCGCTGCCGTTCAAGAGCCATCTACCTTGATATACTCTAAACAGCCAATCAAGAAGGGGGACACAACTCCTATTAACTTATAAATAGTTAACACAACTTTTACTTGGCATTAAGAATCCAGTATCTGATTGTTGTATCCCGAGATGGCACATCCAATCAATAATAAAATAACACCTTTGTTTTGAAGAGTGTTGTGATAACAGATAAAAGCAGACTTTATTTTTAGTTATGCAACATTGAGTGTAAATAACATTCGATTAAAAGCAAAGGTAATGATTCTGATTTGGAAGGATTTATTTTCTTTCTTTTCTTTAATCAAACTTATTTTTTAGAAATGTTCTTTCATTTTCTTTTGTTTTTTTTAGGCTAGTAAAATAACCAACCAAAGTGAATGTTATATGCTCCTATAAGTTGATGTTAGAATTATCAGAAAAAATTTTTATAAAATAACTTTACCAGATATAAAGATAAAAATTAGGATGTAAATTATATTCATCTGCTACTTATACATAAGGAAATGTGGTAATCCAAACTGCGTTGCAATGCACAAAATATTTTCATAATAGAATCTAGATTGACTCAGAAATTCATTTTGTTTAATTTTTTTTACATCACTGATCTGTTTTTTTTTTTGTTTTCTTTCTTTCAGTCAATGACAACACAAACTCCAGAGTCGTGTTATGGTCATTCTTCGAAGCCTTGGTCCTAGTTGCTATGACCCTTGGACAAGTTTACTACCTAAAAAGATTTTTTGAAGTTCGACGAGTTGTGTGATGTGTAAAATTAAGGAATATTTTTTTAAAGAAATTTAATTTATCTGTTTTTGTTCCTGTTATTTTTTTCCTTGCACCTTTTTTTTTTAATTTTTTTTTTTTTTTTTAAAATCTGTATGAATGAAGTGGGTGGGGAACAGCAACAGTAAACCTCTTTCACTTCCCCAGGAGGTTGGGGTAGGGGTGGGTTCTTTTAAATCATTTATCTTTCCATCCTCATAAGTTGTAAATGTTTTTCATTCAACATTCAACCTACCCAGCTTTGAATGGCTGCAATGTGTGCAAGTGATTTGTGGTATCTGGAGACTATATCTATATTTTCCCTCCTTCCCTGTAATATTCAGGGAGCTCCTCCTCCTTCTATTAAATATATTCTGTAATATTGGGCAGATTATTGCTGCCTACTCTTTTGGGTTGGTTAGTTAACCTCTTTAGTTTCTACAATATAGGTTTTATTTCAATATAGTTAATTGACTATGACAAAGACCTACATAGAGAAGTCAGATTATTATGGGCTACCATTATCTAAAAGCAGGGGAGACAATTGTGCAAATTTCAGCAATGTTTCCATCCCAAATTAAAGGGAATAATGCAAAAGAAAATGAATCTCTTCATTCAAAATTCAGGGAAATGTTTAGAATTGAAATTGCATGCTTTGTGAGTGAATATTCTAAACGTTTTTCCTGTACAAAACTGGTTGCTGGACCCAATATATATATTTAGATGTATCTTGCACATGGTTAGATTTGGCATTAGGTGCTTGAGGTCTTACTTAAGTGGGGAAAGGTTTTGTTTTGACTGTACCTGTTGCTGATCTGACCAGAAACAAAGATGTTTGTTCCTAGTTATGAGTTTGTAATGTGCCACTCTTATCCTCATCAACTTAGACCAGGGCTTCTCAAACTTTTTCATTCGTGACCCCCCCCCCTTTTGATGAGACCTCACTACCTGTTATAAAAGCAATAGGTACTAAGACTATATATAATTAGTCTTTAGCCATAATCTATCTGTAACTAAACAAATAACTACCAAAAAAATTATCAAAAATGTTGACATTTATAATCTATATTAAGTTTTACAGCATGTATTACGAGAAAAAATAAATTATTAAAACATAACAAAAACTAAATAATTTTTTTAATTTAGTAAATTAAATTAGCATTTATTTTACAATAAGCACCAGGAGTACATTTTTGTATAGAGAAAAAAAAAACTACAGTTTCACAATTATTCCTTTAAAAAGATTTTCAAATATTATGTGACCCGTACTTTGGGAAGCCCTGGCTTAGACAATGAGGAGGACTTCCCTCTTGTAACTTGTCCAAGCCAAACTTTAACTGCAATAAAGGAGGAAAACCGACCAGACCCAAACACTAAATTTGCTAAGTTTCTACATCTGCCTTTGTCTTTTTCTGTTAAATTTTGAATTTTTTTTTTTTTTTTTTTTCCCACCTCTCTTCAAAAGGAAACACATGGCCAGCATCCCATCCACAAATTGGACAATTAAATCCTCCCCCCCCTCCTATCATCTTAACTGATACTATTTCAATGTCTCGGGCTTTTGGATTGGTGGGCATTTTTTTAAAGAAAGTTTGTTTGTTTTTTTTTTTTTTTTTTTTTTTTTTTTTTTTTTAATGTAACTGTCTCCTATATTTCCTTGTTATGTCAGATTGATTAAACAGGCTTTTTGATTAACCCATCAACTGTGAATGACAGCCATAGGAGTGCAATGACAGAAATTACTAACTCGATAAAATCTCCGTTTTATTGTAATTGATGGCAACTCTGTTCTTATCTGTGAGTCGGGGCTTTTATCTTGCAATGGATAACTATTACACTTTGTCACCGGCCGCAGTTAATGGGTTAATCTGGCTCTGTGATCATTAGAAACACTGACCATTTTGGGTATTGACATTTAATCAGATACATCTGTATAATACTGATAGGTCACATACAGATTAAATAGAATCAGACTAAGTATCTAAAACATTGTTTTGTAGCCAGAGGTATTGAATTAAGGTATCCCCTAAAATGCTCTAACGCAAAAAGAAATCTGGGTAATTTGCAACTTAATAGTGTGGGGGCTGCGTTCACTCTTACCCTGATTATAATGATCAGATTCCTATCTCTCTCTAATACTAAATGTCTGATTTTTCTTATCTGTTTGCGATCTAAGTAGCCGGAATGGTGCATTGATTTAATTAAGGGGCTCTAACTGAATAATAGTTTAGAGTAGTCTCCCTTATTTGCAAATGTGTAAGAAATCTGGGTTCATTCTGGTCACATCAGATTGCACTAATTTTCTCTAAAGGGTGAGGTTAGTGGTGTTTGGAATCATGAATCTGATTTTGAAGCTAAGATTTACCTCTTTTTAGGTATTTTGAAATGGCAACAGATATTTTGTGGCTAAATGAAATAGTGGATACTGTGTTATATTTCCGGTCAGTATAGGAGGTTATTCAGACTATGCACTCATCCTGAAGTACAAACTGCCAAGTTGGTGATGCTCCTTACTTCGCATAAAAAGGGGAACCAACTTTAAACCAGACCAAAAAGTCAGTGTATTATTTGTAAAATATTCTATTCTCATTCCAGATGAAATTGCAGAGAATAGCAATAATGATGATTGATAATAAAATTGTTCAACTTTCAATGTTTTGGTATCTGATAATTTCTGATTTTAATGCAGATTTGTTCCCACTTTTCCATTTCCCCTGCCCCCTACCAAAAACCCTCCCTGAATTTGTGCTCAACTTTATTACTCAGTATTAAAAGTTGAGTACTACTTGAATAAAAAAATAAATTAAAAAAAACAGGTCTAGTTAGTCACTCAATCGAATTTGGCAGCCTGCCATGTTGGGGGTGATCAATGAATAAGTTATTTCTCTCAGCTTTTGTTGGGCAGTAGTCATTAATAAAAAAAAAAAAAGTGTGAGCACTGGACACAAATTAAGGGACTACTTTTGCATAAATTTACATTGTAAATTGAACCCCACTAGAAGCTATTTTGGGTGAATTTTAAAAAAAAAAAAAAAAATTTTTTTCTAGACCTGATATAATGAGTAAATGTTAAAATTTTCAGCCCTCTAGCTCCATTGTGGCCTGTATGCATGATAGATACATGCCCCCGTGCCTAGAGACCTGAGAATCCCAAATCCCTGTCACTGAGACAAATGCTACGAGGACCGGGATGGGTCCAAAAGCTCCTCAGGACAAATCCCAAGTGTGCTAATGGGGATCGCGACCAGCTGACCAAGATATCCTGTGCAACTTCTCCCAGGTATCCGAAGATACCCGAGCATGCCACAGGACTCCCGAAGGGCAGTGTTTCTCCGAAATTCGAGGCCATGGCGGTTTCAAAATGCAGATAATCCACTTCAATCTTAGCGCGTTATCAGCCACAGCCAAGATATCCTGCACAACTTCTCCCAGGATGATACCCGAGCATGCCACAGGACCCTATACGGACATGTTTCTCTGAGCTTCAAGGCCATAGTGGTTTCAAAGAACAGATACTACACTTTGATCTAAGCCAAAACCTATGTTGATATTGTGAGGAGTAATACCTTTTTGTGAAAGAGGTAATCACCACCTCAACAGATTTCTTAAAAATAAAGACTTACAATACAAATAAGTGATAAAATAGAACCATTTTCCTGTGAAGTTAGTGCTTCTTATACCTGAATCAGGACAAACTATTGAGTACATGGCTTAACGTTTTTACTAAGACATTATTACACATTAACATTCCTTTCATACAAATTGAATTTAGTGTATATCGCTATCTGCTTATATTAAAGTATACAATAAAAATTGCAGGTTCAGTTTAGTTTTACTAAAACATTTACTTTTCCAGATTTTTCACACAAAATGAGAGATCTGACAAGTGTTTTTCAAATTTACTAAGTTTCTGGGAGAAGTTGTTTATTCGCTATCTTTTCGCTATCTTTTCATCAGCTTATGTCACTGGCCTTACAATACCTCTGGTTAGCTATAAACAGATCAATGAAAATAGATTTAGTTGTTTGAATCAAGCCCTCAGTCCGACATACTTCCGGCTCCACTGTCCTGTAAAAATACATGGAAAATATTTTTATTTTTTCGACTGCAAGTATAGGACAGTCAGTTTATACTGACTTAGAAATTTTGGTATGTTTTAGTGATTTTTTTTTTCCTTCCGGAAGCCTCAAGTAGACCAACAACAAGGCAACAATTTTCAATAAGAATTCCTGATCTAAAAATTATTTGCCTAAACAATAAACTCAGTCTGAATTTAACATCACAGGAGTTTGCATTTAAAAAAACCCAAAACATTGTGGCATGAGTTAGCATATTTCATCCAGAACAGACTTTTTTTTTTTTTAATAATTTAACGTCAATAAGGCTATCTTTTGGCTTAAGTCGTTTGTCAAGTTGTAGACTTTTTAAAAAGAAATCTATTTATATGGAAAGCATAGTTGTTTTGTTTGTTTCTTTTAATAGATATTTTCATTTTTTTTTTTAAACCCACAAGACTTCTTAAAAGAAATATAATAGAATCAACCAGGCAAAAAATAACTATGCTTCCCATATAAATA
>VCCN01004446.1:650705-661607 GCA_006491835.1 Architeuthis dux | reverse complement strand
TATGTTTGCTTTACTGTGACAGAAACCAACAAACAAAAGTGACATTGGCCTTCATATAATAAGATGAATAAAAAACTTAAATAAATAAAAGAAAAAGAGGAAAATCGGTCAGACAAAAAGATTGATGAGCAAACATGTAAGAACACGTTAAAGCAATGAACAACAAGTTTAAAGTAGTAAGACAAGATGGAATAGTGGAAATAGTAGATCTAGAAATAGAAACTCGTAGGATTATGATATTATAATTAATACATACAATAAAACAATGGGTACAATAAATACTTCCTTAGTCAGGAAGAAAAACTTTGGGAATATTAAAAGTAACAAATGGATTCTTTTAGTTTAACTAAAATAAACAATTATTGTTGAATTTTTTTTATGACTACTTTTTACCTTCATCTTAATTCATTAGTTGATTTTTATCGCAACAGCCAGTGAGTAAATATGTCTGCCGATCAGAAAAGAAGGAGAGGTTTAATAGTTTTGGACTTCTACTCTCAGTTGAGTCTTGATAGCTTAATTGGTAAAGCAGGCCGGGCTAAACGGTGCTTCCTGGTGGGAATGTGGGTTTTGAATCCCACCTTAGGCTTATTCTTTATTTTCCGATCAACGCTATTTACTCATTACCAGAGAGAAATCGGCCTGAGCAAAAAGTTGCGATAAAAAGCAACTAATAAATTAAAATTAAGGTAAAAAGTAGTCATAAAAAATTCAAAAATAATGATTTATAATACTTCAGCTAATAAAAATAGAAAAAAAAAATGTAAAATAAACAATACTGATACCAAAAGTAAATAATCAATGGCAAGTTTTGTTAGGATTTCTTAATTTTTACTTAAATATTGTACATTACAAATTACAGCACCAAAATCTAAAATAAGGGATGCAAAGAAGATGAAGTTTTGTTTTATTTATCATTTTGGTATAGTAGCAATGAGTAATATACTCATTTTGACTAGTCATTTTATTGGACATAATTTATATTGACCTATTAATTGTGGAACGTAGCGAAGAGTAATAGTTATCCATTGCAAGATAAAAGCTCTTACTCACAGATAGAACTGAGTTGCCACCAATAACAATAAAACACAAATTTTATTGACTTAGCCATAGAACTGCAATGATGAAAAAATGTCCATTCACAGTTAATTGTGGAAATTAGATGTTTAAACTCCATTTTGTCTACTCTTTTGCCAAAGAAAGGCTATTTTTCTTAAAGGGGTCATTTTAAAAAAAAAAGAAGAAGATTTTTTTGCTTTAATTATATACAAGTAACAATTCTACAGAGGAAAAATTAAACAAATCTAGATATATCTCCAGCCATAAAAATAACTTAAAATTCTAATATCAAAACAAAGGACAGATGAAAATAATTGCAAAAGCAAAAGTTTTTATATTAGAAATTCTATAAAATATTTTTGTGGCAATTTATGTACAATCATGTATATATAAAAGTTTATAAAATTTCACAACCATCAATATTAGCTTCATTTTACAAGTGAAATGAGCTGACATGGCATAGGCTCTGATCAAAAGACAAATTTTCAGACTATAAGCAAAACAAAATAACCTAAAAAGGTTTAGAAGCTAAACAGGCATCAACTCAAACGGTTTATCTAAAAATTCAAATATAGATAAACAATAAATGCCATTTCATCAAAATTTAGTAACAAGCATAAAAAGCACTCAGAGAGCACATACCTCTGTCAACGCTGAACACTAACTAAAAATTGAATGAAAATTTAAAAAAAGTAAAACAAAGGACAGAACTTTAAATGTACAAATATTGAGTAACTTCCCCTAAATTTTCCCTTTTTATGAACTGTTTGTTTTCAATTTCATTTCCTGCAGAATAATAAAAATATCAAACGAAAACAAAATTCCTGGATCCGCCCCCAAATGTAATCACTTCTTCCTTAGCATGTGGCCCATCTTTCCACAAAATTTAATGGAAATTCATTGAGAACTTTTGGAGATATTGTGTGACAGACATGAGTGAATACATATAACTCTTTCAACTTCATTGGCAGGGGTAAATAACTTTTAAAACTCTGATGCTCAGAAAGTTGAATAACAGCAAAAAGATAGGAAGGGTATCTCATCTCACTACAATTGAAGAAATCTGTGTGTGTGCGTATATGCACCGCATTTACTCGACAACTGGCTATTGTACAAAGCTGACATTCACCAGATATATTAGTAAGCACACAAGGCAGTGCAGTGTCAAGTTTAAAGTTTTTTTGGATCAGCGGTTCTAGAGAAATCTAATAAAAAAACATTTTTTAAATTACAGTCTTTATAGTTTCAATAAATTATCTCCCTTGATTTCAGCTCTTTATAGATATATAATAATTATCTAAATTTAGATATAAAATATCTAAATTGGCATCACTGAAGAAAAGTAACCGGAATACTTTGAATCCGTAGTTTCGTATGATGGACGGAAAATTATTTTACATGACAATTATGGCAGACTGTTCCACACCATAAAGTCTGGCCACTTCCAAACATGTACCTTTGGAACGGGCGCTGCCCTAGTAAGAACTAATTATACATAAATCTGAAAAGTGTATCAGCAAGTTGTACTTTTATGTATCTTTATTTTATACGAATGTCAGTTTTCAACCCAAAAAGTTCAATTGACCCCTTGGATAGTTCCATCAACCCCCAGGGATCGATATAGACCACTTTGGAGACCCCTGGTTTAGATCTTTGATCCTGTTTGGATTGTGTGTACAAATACATGTAAACAAAATCAGATAACCGCCAAATGATTTTGCTTCCTATTTTCACGAGAAGTACAGTGCTTATTTTGACAGCCCTACTGCCTGACAATTGTTTGGGCTAGACAGAGATCTAAACGGTTTGGTAATTAACAAATGACCTTGATTCTGTGAACAATAAAGACTTATGCCCTAGTGTCTTCTATTGCCACCACCAACTACTAGTTAAAATAGTCAGTATAAAAAGAAGTCATATTTTGAACCAAGTGCAAATTATGTACACACTGAATGTCTCTTATGCCTACACAAGTGTTTTTTCTTCTTCTTTAAACACACTTATTTATCTGAACTGAAAACAAAAATAAAAAATTTTTATAAATAATAATCCAGTACTGGCATTTGGAGATGGTGGAATATAAAGTAGAGAGAGAAAAGAAAGAAAAAAATTTTTTATTAATTCTTAGTATCAATAACCTGAATTTTAAGCTGACATAACCTGCTTACTTATACTTACATGGCCCAGGATTTGCCCTGTGGCCTCAAAAAAAAAAAAGAAAAAAAAAGAAAGTAAAGTATGTTCAGTCTCAGGGAATCAGTTGCTCTAGGGCAGCACCTCCCCATTGCACTAAAAAAAAAAAAAAAAAAAAAGGCCCCGACACCTTTGCAACACTAGTTGTGGGGACTGAGAAATTTTTGTTCTTGCCCACAAGTACACGTGTGGGCCCCTACATTAAACGCGACCTTGTGGCCTCGTGAGGAGACAAATAAATATCTACTTTATATACCATTTTAAACATAGGACTAAAAACAGAAAAGGGTTTTTATAATCTCGTCTCAAGTGAGGTTTTTCCTTTCTTCTAGTTGCAATTAATCCCATGAATCCTGTACAGAGACCAAATAGGCAGCAAGCCTATATTCAGCTGCAAAAGCTACAACCACAAAACATTACACATCAATTTCAGATACAAAAGACTTTGTAATCTCAGATTTCAAGATTATCTCATGGACACCCCTTTTATTGTGGTCACCCAAATAAAATCGAGGAAATAACTAACTTTAACCCATTAACTACAGCTCAGTTGACGTGTTCTAAATGCGGCGGTAACTTTGATTATACCGGGTGGCACAAAATAAGGTGAACAGTTTGTTTTCTCTGTAAACAATCGACACTTCTACTTAAAGTTACGGACAGAGAAACATAGAAACAAGCAGAAAAAGTTGCCTGTAACTTTAAGTGGAAGGGTCCATGGAGATTTCCATCATTCACAGTTGAGCCATAGAACTGCAATGACTGAAATTTCTGTCATTAATGTGTTAATGACTAAAACATCTGAAGCAAAAGTATAACTTAATTCAAGCCAACATATTGATGTCCAAGCCATATGAATATTGTAGATTTTATAAGTAATAGATTGACCACCAATTACTTTGTTTGAATTTATTATCTATCTAAATGCCTTTCTTTCACATATTTGACAGCCTCATACTTCAGTCTGCTACTCTGCCACTGAATAAACTCCAAAAATTAATGTAAACATCACAAAACTCATCTCTATAACAAAAATTCATTTTGATTTGTTACAAATAAAAAGATGACTTATAATGAATAGTAACCATCAAAAAAAATGACGGGATTATTTACGTGGGGATTGGCACTTCTGCCTAGAATCAGAGTATCTGTGCGCTCTGCCTAGGATCAAAGTGTAGTATATGTGCGTTCTAGCAGAAGTTAAGGACAGAGAAACAAACAGAAAAGGTCACAGTTATATAAATAGTTTCAAGATATGTCACTGGAGAATAAAGCCTTTTCACAAACTGCAAAATTTAAAAGTTCTTTAAAAAGTAATGTAAACTTTTTTTTAACACTAAACCTTTTTAAGTAAAACTTAAAAATACAGGTCTGGTTAGTCACTCAATAGAAACCGTCATGTGACCAACGTATTTTGGCAGCATACCATGTTGGGCGTGATCAATTAAAAATTGGAAAAAGGGATGATCAATGAATAAGTTACTTCTGTCGCCTTTTGTTGGGCAGTGATCACTAAAAAAAAAAGTCTGAATTTTCAAAAAAACAAGACAAAAAAAACAAGCATGAATGCTGCCGGACACAAACTAAGGGACCAATTTAGCATAAACTTACATTGCAAATTGAACACCCCACTAAAACCCTATTGGGTGGAGGTGGGGGGGAATTTTCAAAAATAAAAACTTTTTTTTCTAGACGCAAGAAGTAAATGTTGAAATTTTCAGACCTCTAGCTCTATTGGTGCAGCCTGTACACGTGATACATACATAGCCAGCCAGACCAACTTAAAAATTGAAGAAACCTATGTTGACAGTTTTTAATTAATCATACAATCTAGGGTGGGAACAAGAAAACAACACTCGCCATGATTTTATCTATCTTCACTTTCATAGCAGTTAATACTTTAGATGAGAGAGGAGCTAAGAATGTGGTAAATGAAAATAAAACTACCACAATCTATACAATGAGAGTTTACTCTAAAGCACTTATTCAAAATAAGGATGGAAATTCATGAAACAAAAGAATAAAGTATCTTACAGTGTTAAGACATCTAAATACTTTGTTTGGCTGAATAAGAATATTTTAGCTTTTTACCTTACTCTCTATGGCTTAATAACTAAGCATTTG
The DNA here is from genome assembly GCA_006491835.1 of Architeuthis dux. Classification (NCBI taxonomy): domain Eukaryota; kingdom Metazoa; phylum Mollusca; class Cephalopoda; order Oegopsida; family Architeuthidae; genus Architeuthis; species Architeuthis dux. The sequence goes on along the minus strand of VCCN01004446.1, from coordinate 656,231 downwards.
CATTTCATATTAATGAAGACAATAAAATGAGTACAGTTGCAATTCTGTGGTCCAGTTACGAATGCAGCTTCTGGCCCTTTTGGCTAAGAGCAAAGTGTAGTATCGGTTCTTAGCTAAGAGCAGTGTAGTTATCTGGTCTTATCAGCGTAATATCTGATATGTCCCCAATGCGGGGACTTTGATATTAAATTTATTGGCGCTTCTATAGTAGACTAGTCCCTAACCCTTTGTGTGTTGTGTTAGAAATATATTAATGAATTAGTATCTACTTGAGTGTGGGTTAGGATTCTTGACCTTAACCCATAAGAACCCACTGTGACACCAATGTCACAATTTAATTGATCTGGACAGTCTCTTATATTTTATCCTTCATTTTAACTCATGAAGTGTACTAAGTGTCATATACAATTTAATTGATCTGCACAGTCTCTTATATAATATTATATTTTATCCTTGATTTTAACTCATGAAGTGTACTAAATGACATCTAATGAACATCCTAGTGCAGTCACGTGACTGTGTGTCAATTTGCCTACCCAGAATCCCACATAATGTTCTTTCAAGTAGAAATGGGTCTGGGTTCTTTTGGGTTAAAATAAATTAAATTATTAAACTGATCGGTACTAATATAGTAGACTGGTCCCCAACCCGCCGCGCATTGTTGGGTTAGAATTGTATTAATAAATTAAAGTTTCCTCTTTGATTTATACAAATTATTGTTTTCTTTACCCAGCAACTGATGTTCAAGTACAAGATAGTAAGCTGATAACAGATATTGCACTTTGCTCTTAGCCAAAAAGGCCAGGAAACCATATTCCTAACCAGACCACATAATCGACATTGCGCCCTTCATTTGTGGCCAACTGAGCATTCAGTGGGCCTACATAACAAAATAGTACAAAAATAAAAGATTGGTATTTGAAAAAGACAAGAAAAATGTAAATACAAGTCGCCTGTACAAGGACAACACTTTGGAAAACAGTAATAGTTGATACTAGAATTTAATGTGAAGTGGGTGTCTGATGGCAGGTAGCATTCATTCAATCAGAAGAAAATGGTCAATCACACCAATTTTCTGAATGTATCTGTAACAGAACCATACTATGTATAGATTGTCTCCTGACAGATCAACATGCGCACACCATAGTCAGGCACTGACAATTGCAGTCATCTTTTTCATTTCAAAGACCCAGGAGTTATTTACCAAGATTATTATATGGGTGGGGTGCAAATGAAAATTAAATCAGTTGAGAATATATTTCATGAAGATATATAATTAGGCATGTTAATGCAGAACATTTAACATTTAGTAAAACAAGAATGAAAATCAAGTGTCGAAAATTAAATCATTTAATTTCTCTATTAAATTTAATAATCAAAGTGGCAAATGCATCAAGTAATTTCTTGGTAGAATAACTTCTGGTATACAAAAAGGCAGGAATCTCATGGGAGATTTTAAAGGAAAATTTGAAGAAAAAAAAAAACAGAGAGAGGAATGAAATTCAGGCAAAAATGGGATAAAACTAGGAATGGTAAGTGATTGGAACAACAAAGAGAAATAACTTTTCTTTTTTTTTTTCAATATTAAAGACAATCTGGAACGTATTGTCTTATAACTTTGAGAAGAGTCATTAACATTCCAACTTTTGTTCAGACAATCGAATCTCTGCTTCCCATCTTTGATGTTATCAACACAAAGTTTTGGCCAATCAATTCTACGGCTTTTTCAGGTGTAATATGTAACATCCATAAAAAAAGAGCCTCTTTTTTTCAGGTAGGGCAAAAAAAAAAAAAAAAAAAAAAAAAAGAAAAGAAAAGGACTCTTTCTTTACGGATATTACACCCGAGGATGGACCATATAATTGATCGGCGGAAACGTTGTGTTGATTGGCATCAAAGACAGGGAAGAGAGATTTGATTGTTCAAACAAAAGTCAGAATCTGGAACGTGTGGAATAAATGCTGATATCATTTTGCCTGGCACAAGAAACATAGAAAGAAAGGAAGAAGAGAGAAGAGACACACACACACACACGCACACAGGATCGGTGAGCCCACACAGCACTGCCACAAAACTGCAGTTTCTGGTTTTATTCCAGGGATACTTTTTATGACATCTGTGATGCCCATTTTCATCAGGAACACTTCAGTATATTTGCTATTTCAGAACTGTCAGCTCTAACTATGCTGTCAGGTAAACAAAGTATGTTATGCTTTTTATGTATGTATGGAGTTACAGTCATTCAAAATTCATGAGGGGTTAGAATAAACCAAAGAGGGGACTGGCATATGCCATCGGCTTAACTTGAGGGTGAGGCACTGCTTCATAACTGGTAAATGTGGGCTTGAGATCACCGCCCTTTAAGGTGATGAAGGCCCCCTTGTTGCCCATTGTATCACAGTAGTTGGGAGCCGAAAATACAGTAATACACTTGCCCTCATGCTGGACCTCGTATCCTTCGTTCTTCACTTCGTGACTGCGAATGATATAATCAAGTTTATTTCTCTGCAAGAATTTTTTCGTCACATCAGGCCCGAACTGAATACCAACACCACGTTTGCTTGGGTTGCGCCCACACTGAGCCTGTGGATCCGACCAAAGCAACTCGCACATGATTCCACTCTCCGGGGGTTGGCGATCTCTGTCAACCTTAGCGATATCCTCCAAGACAACGTTGTCATCCTCGAACAGGCCGCCGTGCATCACCATGATTTTGTTATTGATGCAATGACAGAGCGGAATCCAATTGAACACTTCGGTGAATAACTCTACCATTTGCTGCGTGTACTTAGTTTTCACTTCTCCTTCGAAGCCATACATTTGGTTCATGGTCGAGCTCTCGTGGTTACCCCTGGCCATGTGGAAGTGGTTCGGATAGAGCAACTTAAAGCTGAACAAAGTAAAAATACACTCCACTGAGAAAGAACCTCGGTCCACAAAATCGCCGTTAAAAAGATAAGGGTTGTCTTCGGAGGGGATACCATTCAACTCGAAAATGTTCATTAAATCGTAAAATTGACCATGGATATCACCGCATACCGTAAACTTCTTACCGTCAGGAACATTAACATGGACCAAGGAGGGGAGCGTACAGAGCAACGATTTCACGTCGACTAGGATTTGGTAGGCATATTTCCGGTGGAGTTTCTTTTGGTTTTTATATGTCTCCATAAGGTCTTTAACGAATTGCAGGGTCACTTTACCTTGTTCCAGTTCGGGTCCATCGTAGTCGTCTTCAATGGTCATTGCCTCGATGTCTATTTGCTCAGAGAGGCTCTTTGGATCTTCTCCGGATATTGCTTTCTCGAAGGCTTTTCTCTGAACAATTTTTTTACATTCTTGGTACTTTGTTTTCGCGTCTTTGTCATTTGGTCGTACTTTAATAACAGCATCAAAATCCTTAAGGGCCAGTTTATTCTTTCCTAGGGCCATATTAGCCGAAGCCCTCCGGTAATAAGCTTTTACATAACTATTGTCGACCTCCAGGGCTTTGTTGGCGTCCTGCAAAGCATAACCAAAGCATTCGGTCCTGATGTAAGCCAGGCATCGGTTACTGTAGTAAGCGGCTACATATGGATTTAATTCGATTGCCTGCGAATAAAATGTGATGGCTTGGTTATAATCTTCCATCTTAAAAAATCCATTTGCTTTTTCTTTCATTTCCTCGGCCTTCATTTTATCCTCGTCTGTAACGTTAACATCGTGCACCGGCATCTTGCCTCATGCAATGGAAGTCTCTGCCTAGCAAGATTATTATCTCCCTTGAAGATAAGTTCCTCCCGTAATAAAAAGCGTCCGGATATAATACAACAAAATATTTCGAAACTAAAAAAGATATATTTCTCTTATTGCAAAACACATGACATCGCCTTTAAGCGATTTAAGATTATTTTTATGTTCGTGGGTTGCGAAAAAAATAAGGATATTTTAAATTTAATATTTTACAACCATGTCTCAAGATGATAAGGAACGAAATTTAAGGTTGGCCGCCAACACCGGATATCGAAAAAGCTTGATATTGATTGGTTGATATTGGTAATCCTCAATGTTGATTATCAACGGCCGCCAATATTAGAAGAACTTTAATTTAAATTATTAAGCGATTCGCTAAATCTTCCTGAGCCTGGCGACCATGATTGAAAAAATATATTTTGTATTATTTATAAACACGATTCACTTGCATAAACTGTTTTGCTAAGCAGTTATTAAAATAACGGAAGTAATTAACCATAGACAAGTGACGTAAGTGTTATGACCACCACGAGGGGGTCATAACCCCCGAGGATTAACTAAACGGCTATTAAGTTCACCTTTGTCCAGTAATGACTATTAAAATGGTTATGTCGTAGTAAACGCTATAACCAAATATCTTTTTACCGTTTAAATATTTTATTGTCTTAATAGAGATAAAGGCTTCCATGCTGCCCAGCAATAGATTTTTACTAAGTTATCTCCCTTCCTTCAGCCCCTCCTCCTGTTTACCGCCAAGTATAAAATTTGTTATTTTTCTTCTGCGAGTGTTATTATTGGATGTCAGGTAAAAATGGCACCAGAAAAAAATGGCACAAGTGAAAAACTAGGAAAAAATAGCACATTTAATTAAAACGCTAATAATCTAAAAAAAAAAAAGAATTTAATTGAGCATGAATGAATAAATAAAATTAAAAGTATTAAGGGTTCCTGAGTTGGAGTTACAGTTTTAGGGTATTGGTGTTTTAATTAAATGTGCCATTTTTTCATAGTTTTTCACTTGTGCCATTTTTACCTAGATTCCGTTTAAAAGGTAACACAGTCCAGTTTTTAATGATCAATTTACAGAAAATAGCGGTAAAAAACCTGAATGATAGAAAAATACTCTTAAAACCGTCTTTTTTGTTTTGTTTTTGAGAAACTTAAAGATTTATTTTGGAGTTGATATTGTTAAAAAACATTTGAAATTGTGTATAAAATATCTGTTGTAATGTGCTGCTTGTGGTACCACTTCTAGAAGGTTGAGAGGATGCTGTTTTTGTTTTGTTTTTTTGCTTGATTTATCATTCATTCCTGATATTAGGGAAAAGAATTAAAATTAAAAGTTAAATAACTTGAATATTCTATTAGATTTTTATTTCATTATTTTAACTATTATTTTCTTTACAAGCTGGACCCATGGAAATTCCATGGGTATTGAAAACTAAGATTATCCATTATCTCTGCTCTTCCCTCACCTGTATCGTCTCATTCTCTCCCTTATCCCTTCCAATCTCCATTGCCGGTCCATGATTTTATCTAAATATTATACAAACATGGACTAGTTTCATATGTGAAAATTTTCCTACCCCTCAGTAAACTACCTAATTTTCTTTGCTGCCCTCTCCCTACCCTCTTATTAAACTACCTAACCTTCTTTTCAACCCGCTCTCTCTTCCTACCCTCTGAGTAAACTACCTAACTTTTTCCTCTTCTCTCTTCCTACCATCTTATTAAATTACCTAAAATCCCTTTTCTCCCCTCTTTCTTTCTAAATAAAATAAGAATATTTTAAAT
>VCCN01004446.1:636677-650593 GCA_006491835.1 Architeuthis dux | reverse complement strand
ATATTTTTATTTATTTAATTTATAGTAAAGAAATAAGTAATACATTTTCATAAAAAAATTACTCAGCTTTGCTAAACAACAAAACTTAACCCAGATTTTTTACAAATTTTTAATTCCATAACATAACAAAGAAATGAACAAAGAAAATCTGTTTCACAGTCTTGACTGCTTTAGTCAAATTTCCGCATTCCAAAATTCTCTCACATGATTCGTTAATTTTTGACAAATTAACTGATGAGAGTGTTACATCAATTATAAGAATAGTCCAAAAAATATTAACAACTCATCCCAAGGTCTTGGACAAAAACAGCTAATTTTCTTGTTGATTGATTTTTATACCTTATTTCAAATTTTAAAAGTATTTTTATTGTGGGAAATGCATCAATTTAGAATAAGACCTCTTGATTTTTAATTTATTCTTATTGTAACACAATATTTTTATTATTAATTATGACTAGTTTTTACCTTCATCTTTAACTAATTCATGAACTATTCATAATTAATAGTAAAAGTATTTTTACAAAAATTCATCCAATAATAAGAATAAACATTGCTTTATTAAGACTAAGACTACTAAGTCTCAAATCTAAATAAACATGGCATCGATTGTCGGTTGTAAGGAGTGAGTTTAAAAGGTGAAAAATCAGCTTCTGCAATCTATGAAGTCTCTGTGTCCGAATGGTTGAGGCAGCCAGGTGTATATTGAACTCTCTCTGGCAAGAGGGTGTTAGTTAGGTTGTAGAATGATGGCCCGAGTCAAAGATGTGATAAAAAACAACTGAAAAATTAAAGATGAAGGTAAAAACTAGTCATAATTAATAATAAAAAAAAGACTTCTTGATGTTTAATAAATTTTGCTTCGTACAGCACAAGGCCAAATGGAGGTAAGTAGGAAGATTGTTTTGTGTCAATCTTTGAAATGGGAAGAGCCTGTTTTTTTACCTAGGCTCAAAATATCAATCACTGGCACCAGTGGGAAACATGCAACTCACTCAGCCATAAGGCAGACCCAAATGGAGTTATTTACTAAGCTAAGCTTAGTCTGACACAATGCCACAGTAGTAGAGCACCCAATGAAGATCAAAATCGCTAGTATAGCAAATTGGTCTGCAAGACAAGCTTGTTAACCATCATGCTACAGTAGACACCCAGAACCAGACTTCTTTCGGTGTGGTGCACTCACTAAGAGCTAGCCGCAAAAGAGCTAGATGACCTTTGATAATACTTTTTTTTCAGCTAAGCATAGAAAGAGCTAGGTGACAATTGATCATACTTTAACTAATTTGGGTTAAGGTTAGGGGTTATTCCATATGGCCTACATAAATATAATATACATGTACATATGCATGACTTCATGCTCTTTTATTTAGAATAGCTTGATTCTGCCCTTATCATATTAGCGTTTTCTTTCTTTATTTTTAATTTCTAATAGAGCACATTTATAATATGAAACCAGATAAAAAAATTAAATATCAATTCATACATTTCGATTACAGGAATACTTTGAATAGTGCGGTTTTGATTAGTGCAGGTTTTGATGTATTACGGTTATGGTATTGCTGTACAAATTAATATGACTAAGTATAAGCTGAAAAAAATACATATTAAATCATAATAGGATTTGAACAGTGCGGTTTTGAACAGTATGGACAATTTTGGTACAAATTAACCGCACTAATCAAGGTATACCTGTACAAAGTGAGAGTAGATAATACCACTCCTGTTAAGTAATATGCAGTATAATAAACAGTCATTATATATTTATTAATGTTTACTAGTATACATTTAAGAGGATTTTTCTTCTTCCAAGGTCAAGTCACGTTTAGGTGTTTTGGTTGTTTTTTGAATAATCACAGATGAGGTCATGTCTTAGGCTTGGCAGTGAAGTAATAAAGAAGTGAACAGATCTGCTTACTCATTCAATAGAAACTGTCATGTTACCAACATCTTTTGTTGGGGGTGATCAATTAAAGAAAGTGGTTACGAATAAATAAATTACTTCTCTCTCCTTTTTTTGAAAAAACAAGTGGGCACAAATTACGGTTCAATTTAACATAAACTTATATTGTAAATTGAACTCTGCACTAAAAACCTATTTCGGTGGAATTTTTAAAAAAAGAAGTTTTTTCTAGACATAATAAGGAGTAAATGTTGAAATTTTCAGCCCTCTAGCTCCATTGGTGTGGACTGTAAGCATGATACATACATAGCCAGCTAGCCAGCAAACCAATTTTATCATGGCCTGCACGGGAGTGGAGTGTTCAAAAAATATTTTTTACTTTTAATACAACCATTTTGTCTAAAGTCTATGAAACAAAGGTCAGTTTCTTTTAACAAAAAGTGTATAATAAAAGAAATGATTCATTTGGTGTATTGATTTTTCTTTGTTATTTATTCAATAGCAAAGATGAACTCTTGTTAGACAGCCTAGTGACAGAATTTATGCACTGATTTGTACAGATTATAATCTTTGGATAAACCAGCAATCAAATGATGCTACTTAAAGCAAGAGCGATATGACGATTGCTTATTCGGCCACATAGTTTTATTATTGAATTTTTTTTTCTTTATCTGAATCTTTCAAAATTTGCATGGCATTAAAATTTCAATGTCTGGCTTAATGCTGTACATTGAAATTTTAAAAGTTTCAGATGAAGAAAAAAAGGTTCAATAATAAAACTACTTATATTTCAATGCAAAATTATTTTTTTTTGTAAGTGGCCATGCAACCGCACAGCTTAGAGAGAAAATTGGTCAAAACAGGTAAAAAGATATCAGCATTTTAAAACTTCATGGTTATAAAATATCAAAATCCCAAAAAACTCTTATGTATAATATTACATGAAGTCTTTGTTGCAAATTTTTAATCAGATTTCATTAAGTAATCTCTGACTATCCACGTGAAAAGTTACTGTGAAGCTTTATCATTGTACGATCTTACACTTGCCGAGGAAGATTAGATAATATCAATGAAAATGTGATTATAAAAACAACATCACAAAATTAATCTGATTAAATGAAAGAAACTTCCTGAGTCTTAATGATAGCTCATAAAAAAGTACAAACAGTAAAATACATGTTTGTTCTCTAGGTAAGCCAGAACAGGGTGTGTGTGTGTGGGGGGGGGGGGTCGCTGGCCTACAATTTTGAGGGGGTGGGAGCTACTCCCCCTGCTTCTTATTGCAGTACTGTACTCTATTGTCTTATATACATTTGAATAAAATTGCTTGCCATTACCTTTTGGCAGCAGTAATAGTATTATTACCAGTTGCCGGCCTACTTAGTTGCCTACCTATTTCCAGCATTTCCAGCAGCAGCCCATTTTGTGTATGTGTGTTTGCAGTACTTCCTTCCTCTCAGATTTTGTTAGCTTTAGCGTGAATGAAAACCAACAAACAAAACTGTAATTATTAAAGAAAGGTTTTTTAAAAAGTAACTCGGCATACCATATGTTGGCCTCTAGCAGTAAAAATTCTGTTGGAATAAGGTAGAATCACTGCCTGGCTTAACCATTTTCCCTCAGATGTAGCTAAGCCTGAATCATGCATAAAGTAAGCAAAAGTCGGTCCTTAGCTAAGTAGAATATAAGGTAAGAACTTATACTAAGTTAAAACTTTAAAATCTTATAGCATTCAATCAGTGGGTTAGAAAGAGATTTGGTGGGATTTGTAGGCTTGGCTCCTTGAGGGGCCTCCTCCAACATTTAGTGAGATTTGTCAGTAGAAATGCAGTTGGTGAACTATTATTTATAAAGCTTTTTGGGACCCCCCTCCATTGGGGGTCTGGGAGGGTGTTTTGAAATAGCCCCCTCCCTCCCTCAGCTACATCTCTGCATAGAAATTGTGATTTGGTGGAAAGCGGACAATCTGCTCCAGCTAGATACACCTTTAACAGGCAGCACGTCTCTGAAACCTGTTTGTCCATCTTACTAGAAGGAAATTTCACTACAACCTAAGGCCCTTATTAGAATTGTCTCACTTGCTGGGTTATGCAAGCAAACCTTCGGTTTAATGGGTGGGGACAGTAATGCACATGCTGCACTCCATCACATTACACAGACATGAGGGCTTTCCATGGTCCCAATCTGCAGAGAAGAGGCAATGCCATAAAACCGGAACTCCCTGCATTTGCCAGTACTTCTCCTGCTGCCATCACGAAAAAACTTACCTGTTATTGTGTAGGTGCCACCAGCCATTGGTAGACCTGCAACAGATATGGAATTCCCCCTTAAATCTCTGTCTGCAAAGTCAAGCCATGATCAATTGATCTAATATATAAAACAGGTCTGGTTAGTTACTCAATACAAACTGGCACGTGACTGTAGTGTCTCCCAGTTCATGGGAATCTCACTGAAAGGGAAAGATGAAGCAAAGGAACAAAGGACAAAGACAAATGTGGTGTTTACCGATCACCGTCAGAGAGAGGACTGGTCGTCCCTCCACTTCGTGTGATTCTCTTTATTTTACCCCAGTTTGCCCAGCACATGACCGGGAACTCACTTTGCTCCCTTGCACAGCCCAACCCGACATCACACCACTTCCCTCTTCATTAAGGAGGATGTGAGGTCCTAAAAGCCCTTTGTGTGTATGTGGAATGTTTATTTTATTTTCATGTTTACCCCCTTCCCCTGTTTTTGTTTTGCATTTTTTTGTTTTGTAATAACACAGGTCTAACTTTTTTTCCCTTGTTTTATAATCACCCGGGTCTGCATGTGTGTAGTTATTGTTTTGCGTGTGTGTTGTTCCGACTGGTGCTGTTGTGTATTTCTCGTTTTCGTTTTGCATCTTTCTTGTTGTCTTGGTTTCCGTTTCCACCGCCAGTGTATTTGTTGCATCTGTTTTCATGTTAGAGTCTGACTGGCTTTGTGTTTCGTCTAATTGTTTTTCAATTGCGGCTAGGCGCTTCTCAGACAGTTTTAACTTCTTTTCTAACTGCTCTATCCTCGTCCGTTGTGCGCTCATGTAGTCTGTTACTCTGTGTTTGTTTCTGGACTGATGGTGAGCTATTTTGACTATATTAAGCGCCTGAGCTGAGTCAGTGCCTAAAAGATTGTGAGCGTTCAGTCCGCTGGAATCCACAACGTATAGTTTGTGTTCATGTTGATTCCATTTTGTGCAATTTTAGTGTAGATGAGTCCACGCACGGGAAGTGCCTGTGTGGACCCGTACACATATATGTTGGATGTGTGCCTCTGTAGCTTGGGTCGGTCCGGCATGCCATCGTAGTCCTGCCCAGTGAGAATATTAACACTGGCACCAGTGTCGACAGCAAATGTTATTGGAGTCCTGTTTATATGGGCAGTGATGGCAGGGGTACTAAAATTTCGGATTCGCCTGCCATTGACTGTAAAAACAGACTCGTCACTGGATGGATATAGAGATGGAGCTCTCTCAGTTGCAGGTCCGGAAATACTCGATGAAATTTTGTTGATTTTGTGCCTGGATGACCGGCAAACCCGTGCATAATGGTTCATCTTGTAACAGCTCCTACATTCCCTCCCCTGGCGTAGTGGAGAAACATGGCCGTTTTCTCTTTTTGTTTTCTATGTCCATGGCGCACAGCAGATTCTCGAACTTTTCGATCCACTTTCGCCATCTGACACCGGTTGTGCTATCTCCGTTGTGTATCTGAAATGTTGGAAACGGAGGCAGGAAATTAGCTATTGTGTGTTGAGGTAGTTATTCCTTTGTGTTTTTAGAGACGGATCTCGTCCCTCATCGCCAAAATGTAGTGTCTCCCAGCTTGTGGGAATCTCACTGAAAGGGAAAGATGAAGCAAAGGAACAAAGGACAAAGACAAATGTGGTGTTTACTGATCACCGTCAGAGAGAGGACTGGTCGTCCCACCACTTCGTGTGATTCTCTTTATTTTTACCCCGGTTTTCCCGGCGCATGACTGGGAACTCACTTCCGTCTTATGAGTTGTGGCAAGGGAGGTAACTCGAGGTATTTGATCCCTTGCGCAGCCCGGCCAGACATCACAGTGACTAACATCTTTTGGCAATCTGAAGAAACCTATGTTGACAGTTTTGGTTGATGGTTTCTAATTGGAAAAAGGGGTGGTCAATGAATAAGTTATTTTTCTCACCTTTTGTTGGGTGGTGATCACTAAAAAGTCTGAATTTTCCAAAAACAAGTGTGAATGCTGCTGGACACAAGCTAAGCCACCAATTTTGCACAAACTTACATTGTAAATCGCCACCCCACCCCCCAAAAAACTTGGAGGAGGGGTTAAAAAAACTGTTTTCTAGGCATAATAATGATTAAATGTTTAAATTTTCAGCCCCTTAGCTGCATTGGTGCAGCCTGTACACATGGCATATACATGCATACATAGCCAGGCGGAAACATTTAAAAACTAAAGAAACCCTTTGGTTTGGCGGTTGAAGGTTTGTTGACGGTTTCTAAAAACAATAACATTAATTTTGGTGGCTTAGCCCCTTGAGGGGTCTCCTCCAATATTTAGTGAGATTTTTCAGCAGAAATGCAGTAGGTGAACTACTATTTATAAATAGGGGAGAATTGGATGGTTTATTTGGCTAGTTAAAACTAAGACACAAGTTATCTGCTAGTAGTTCAGGTTACATATACTTACATTAGCTCCATTATAATAAGGATTTCCATTATCATTATCTAACAATAAATAAGTTTTGCTCGAGTTGTAATATCGGTAGTAATAGTTATGGGTCGACTTGTAGTAGCTAATGTTACTATGGCAACACTAGTAGTAAGTTGTACAGAGGAGAAGGTGAAGGGAGAAGTCACGTGTTGAAGGCTTTCAAAGGGAGAAGTCATGTGTTGAAGGCTTTCAAAGTGCAGTGTGAGTAGAAAGACAAGGAAACTGTTTATAACATATACAAAATAACATTGATAAATTTATGTCTTTAGTTCAAAGGTGTATGTGTAATGACAGAGATAAGTATCTTACTTACATACTTGCCATGTTGTGGCTTGAGTGTGTATGTGATATGTGTATGTATGTAAGCACGTGCAAAGGTGAATGTATGTGTGTGAGCCTAAGTTGACCTGCACCCAGTGATGTCAAGAACAAAGACTGCTGGATTTGCTTCTCTGTTTCTTTTTCAGCTCAGGTAGGCTCCCAGCAACTTGATCCAGAATTCTAACTTTTGATTGGTCAATATAGCCTTGTCCCAAAAAATTCAGAACTCAGAAACTACTCAACTGATCTGGCCCAAACTTGTCAGGGATACCAAATATCATGCAAGGGTCTCAAATGTAAATTTTGGGGCCCGATCCATACAGTTATCCACCCTGCATCGTAGCTACTGTTTAAAAAATTCATAACTCAGAAAATTACTAGACTGACCTGAACCAAACTTGGCAGGGGTACCGAGTATCATCGCTTGCATCGTAGCTTTTTGTCCACATCACCCAATATCTCCAAAGATTTTCCATGAATTTCAATGAAATTTTGTAGAAGGGTGGGTCATGGGCCAAGGTAGAAGTGTTTCAATTTTGGGGGCCGATCCAGTTAGTTACCTGCATTTTAGCCAGAGATATTGAATTAAACTTCCCATAAAAAAAATATTTGATCTCCTTTTGGTGCTAAAGCCCCCCCCCCCTCAGGCCTTCTACCTGAAAAACCCGCCCCTGAAGTGTGTTTTCATCTAGTCTATCATTATTTCACTATGTACTGAAATTTCTTTATAAACCTTTCTAGAAAATATCCTCCATGATTCATCGACTTCTGATAAGTACACACAATTCTTTTTTTTTACTAAACTACAGATATCAAAATCTTTAAAATACATTTTTAAAAATGTTTGTAGTGTAACAGATTCTAGAAATGTTAAGAAACTTTCAAGTGTGAGTCTATTATTAGTCTTAATCCTTCCTTCCTTATTATAATGATTATAAAGTGAGTACATGTAACCAAAACTGCTGCTGATATAATGTGAAATCGTGTCCGGACGTTTCACTGACGAACGTTTCGTCTATGCGAACGTATGTTTTGTCAAAGAACTTTTCATTGAAACTTAAAAAGAATTTTGAAATTTATTTATTAACCAACAAACGTTATGTTGAACTCACATTAGGGTTTTACTTATGAATAGAATTTGTACGTAATATTCATTTCCGTTTTCATATTGCAACAAATTTTAAAAATTAATCATGTTGAGTTGTTGATTTAAATAAATAAAATAAAATTTACTTTAAATCAGATTTAAAGTAAATTTGATGTTATTTTTTTACTTTTGAGACTGTATGTTTATTAACTAAAAAAATATTTAAATTTCATATCGCCAAAAAAATTAAACTTAATCATACGAAATTTTAATTTTTTTAATCTAAAACTCGCCAAATAAACCTTCCGTAGGACGAGTATTCGACTAGTAGAGTAGAACTCTTCTTCGTTAGAGACTTGAAAAGAGAAAGCCTAAAAAGCCGCTACATAGAGACGCAAATATGAATGCTCCACCAACATTTGAAGCTTTCCTTCTTTACGAAGGAGAGAAAAAGTAAGTAGATTTGTTGTTTTTTACTAGTATTAAACGTAATGTTAATTCTCACTAAATACCGTATTTAGTCTCCGTATATAAATACTGGTTTTATCTACTTGTGTGTAGTGAATCATTGCCGAAAAGCTGGAAGTACGATTACTTTTTACGTCGTACGTATTCAATTAATTACTGGCAAATTTTGTAATAACATAAATAAATTTGTAGTTGGATTACTTTACTTATTTGTACCAAATACAACCATTTCACGCGACTTTCCCCCCCCCCACTATTAAAGATAGTTTAGATATCTACAAGAAAGACACGTGCAGTCATTGAAACATCGCAGATTAATAACAAAAAGATCCTAATTTACTACGCCTCAAATATTATCTTTAGTTTGGTCATTTGGTACCCTATTAGGGTAATTAGACCGTTAACCAACTAACCTAAATTTATTGAATTAAGTACTTTATTGTTCCAAGCACTTGAGTTCTTTCTTTGGACAAATATAATTTTCATGAAAATCCTAAATCCAATATTTAAAAAAAAGGCATGTGAGTGGATTTTAACCAGAGATTACATAGATGAATTCGGAATGTTTATTCTGAACAAAATGGATAAGTCTTTAAAATAAATGTAATGAGACTTTTTAAAGATATAAAGGTAGCAACCCTCGCGGACGTCACTGACTATTTTACGCTCTTTTAAAAAGTATTGTAATAATATATCTTCTTTCAAAGAAGTTCGTTGAAAAGTTTAATTTTGGTTATAACTGCAAGAAAATGGCATAAAGTTAGTCGTGAAGAAAGAATACTTTTACGTACTCAGAGGATTAAGGCTGTGTTTACGTTTTTGACTAAGCATGTTTCGATTGCGCCACAATTGACGGATCTGTCACAAGAAAAAATGAAGTCGAGTTCTTTTAAAATTAGAATTGATCTCAGAGAAAGTTGATTCAAAGAAAATTAGTCAAGACAGGTATATAGAAATTTGTGAAACTTTATATTTGTCGATAAGTAAAACACCAATCTTTCTGATAATGTTTCATAAGAATCCAAGAAGCATAAACATAATTTAATGACATAATAAAAAGATTTTCCAGCAAGTCTTTTTTTTTTTTTAAATGAAGTCGAGTTCTTTTAAAATTAGAATTGATCTCAGAGAAATTTGATTCGAAGAAAATTAGTCAATTTAATGATTAATTGATTGGATTTGGTGAAAATATTGCTTACTTTCCGCAGAAAACTGTAAAATGCATTTATTTATCAACGGTGTCATTTACGGGTGAAAACAGTTCAATGATCAAGTAATAATTTTTACCTCCCTCTTTACCCTATCCACTGTTAGTGTGTATTTTGTTTTTAATTTTTTAATGGGTGGCTGGAAATGTCAACACCCATCAACATTTTATCAACAACTACTGATAAATGCCAGGGGAGGTAAATCACATTTCTGAATTACACCCTACCATATCTGGCGAAATGTATTGTATGTAATTTTACCACAATTATGAAGCAGGCCTGCAAATTCTTTTTCTAGAGTATAAGTTCATTCTATACATTGTGTCCACAAAGAAAGTCTTAATACAGTTTTTGGTCAAGGTTGCAATGCAGTTCACCAAGAATAACATTTTTCTTTCAATTTTCGGTGCCTTGAATCCATTAGACCTTCGAACCACCTGGAAATTTGTTAGTTTGCAGAAAAATCTTTTTTCTTTAAAGGTTTTAGGAGGTGGAGGGGGGGTTTCTACTTACAATTTAACTATAATGCTAAACTGGACCCTCTATTCTGCCATTTTTACGGAAGTATGGTTTACATAAATTATTTTCCTTTCGTTATGATTTTATTTCTTTTATGACTTTTTTTTTTTTTAAAAAGATCAACCATGTTTAATTTGGACTCTTCAAACCATACAATATGGCTCCAATTTTTCACAGACCGATCCGTAATTTCTTTGGCAAAGGTTTTTTTTTGTGAACTGATAAATGGCTTCTTTACCGCTACACAACCTCTTCACTTGGTCTCTTGTAGCCGTTGTCTTGCAGTGTGAGATGAAAGGTTCCTCGCCATTGCACATCTTCTTCAGGACGGTTTTGAAGGGGTCACATGTTGAGTTAATTTTCATCCACTGGTCAAAACATCTGCTAACCTCTCTTGGTCGGCCACAGCGCTTTACATTCTGCATGGTACCGGTCTCGTAATGCATTACAATAATTCAGATAATATAATCATTCAAATCCAGCACACAAGCGATATCAGAAGGCGAATAACCAGATTCAGCCATTTTGAAATTATCCTCCTTTATTGCAGTGGACAGCTCATTTCTCGTGTGCATTTTCACCAAAGCATACAGAATAAATGTCTAATAGTATTGCTAGCACCCATCAATCACTTGTAGCAATTCTAGGCTTGGAAAAATGATGTCCGCACAACTTGGCATGTTTCATTGCGTCATGACACGTAAAACAATTAAAACACTGAACTCTTAAGTTAGTTTTACACTCTAAATACAATTACACAACATCAAAGCGTCAATTTTGACCACTGCTGTGTGTGTGTCTTGGTTCCAAATGATTATCTGAATTCTTATATGAAGTATTTTCATTATTAATTTGTTACTAGTTTTTCTTGTTGCCTTTTATCACAATGAGGTCAATATACTCTACACAAATAGAACCAATTGTTGAGTTTACTGAGTGTTGATTCCAGTATGAAACTCTCCCTGGAAAATTTGAAAAACATATAGTATAATAATTGTTATTAAGCTAAATGCTAAGCCTGTAAAGTGTATGTGTAATTGCTATTTCAAATGGATTTATTTTAATGTCTGTTTGTCATCGCATAACTCAAGAACAGCTAGAGCTATGGCTACCAAATTTTCTTTTGTTACTAATGGGACCATGGGCATGTTTGTAGCATATTAGTTTTTGACCCCCTCTCTATCCACTATGTTTTAGGTCTTCTAGTTGCTTGCTATATTTATTGCTATTTCAGCTTATTGACATGCTTGCATTTTTTTCAATTACCTTAGGAGTTTTTAATAAGTAATTATTTTCTCTTTCAGGATTCAAATAGAAAAAGACACGAAAGTACCCAATGCTGCCATTTTTACAGTAAATAAAGAAGATCACACATTGGGTAACTTAATAACAACGTAAGTGAAAATGCATATTCATTTTTTTTTTTTCCTATTAAACTTGGTTTAATAATAGTTAAAGAACCTGTTTACTGAAAATAGTTTGTAATTGAGTATAACCCAGGGATTGGCAACCTTTTTGCTTCTGGGGGGACGGATTGTGTATCAATCAGTGGACGGTGGGCCAGATAAATGCAATAAAAAAAGCTTGAAATATTGGAATTATCCATTTTATTACATGAATCAATGAATAACGCATGCTAGAAAATCAGTTGTGCTTAACCAATGATACCAATTAGTAATCGAAGAATGGAATTTATCTCAATCAAAGCATCTTTTGAATTGTATAAAAAGGCACAAAGAATCTTTAAAACCTAAACAGTAAGCATATTATCTCCATATTTGCTCACAGGCCAGTCAATATCCCTTGGCGGGCCTGATCCGGCCCATTGGCTGTAGGTTGCTGACTCCCAGTATTACCAATGCTAAATAAAGTTGACCTATCTTTGGAGTTTTATCAAAACTTGTTACTGATTGCCAACACTAATTAAACATACAAAAATGAACATATTTAATGTAATGAACCGTATCCACGTCTGCCAACAAAGTTGGAAGAGGTGTATGCATTCACTCGTTTGTCCCCCACCATATCTCCAAAAGTTCTCAATGGAATTTTGTGGAAGGGTGGTTCATGGGGTATAGAAGAAGTGATTAAATCTTGGGGCAGAAAAAGGAATTTGAATTTTGATATTCTTATTATTCTGCAGGGGGGGGGTTAAAACAAATGGTTGTTAAAAAGGCTACATTTAAATTTCAAGGGAAGTAACTCAATATTCGTAGATTTAAAGTTCTCACCCTTTGTTTTTTAAATATTTAAACTTTCATTCAGTTTTTAGTTAGTGTATGGTGTTGGCAGAGGTATGCGCTCTCCGAGTGCCTTTTTAGATTTTGATTCGGATTCATTTCAACTCCATTCTATTCTTTGACTGTAAATTTCTTACTATAAAAATCTAAAAAAAAATGTTCAAGTCTTTGTAAGTTAAATGATTCGATCAAAAAATGTTTTGTTTTATTCATTTTGAAAATCCTTTTTCTTTATTTTCCCCCCTTACAGCCAGTTGCTGAAAGATCCTCGAATTCTTTTTGCTGGATACAAAATTCCTCATCCTTTGGAACATAAGTTTGTCTTACGGATACAAACAACATCCGACTATACTCCCCACGAGGCCTTTACAAGTGCAATCACAGATTTAATGAGTGAAATATCTCTGCTTGAAGAAAGATTTCAAGTAAGTCTGATTTTTAAGAACAAATGTAAAGACTTATAAATGTTTTGTCACTAAAACAGTATTTTTAAAATTAACATACAGCCATGTGTCTACTTGCCTCTGGGTTACGTTCTGGTAGTATGGACGCAACTTGACCTGGGCGTAAGTTGACCATTATAGGTTGAAGTGAAATATATGCTCTGCACAATATAAGATACCATGACACATATTTACTTAAACCTGTACATTCATCTTCCTTGCCTCTCCAGAGAGAAAGGAACAAATGTCATCCATTACATTTCTTTCTCTAAATCATTGGCTCAACCCAGCAAGGTGTCTTCTCTTTTACCTTCCCCTTCTCGCCTTCCCTGTTTGGAGAACTTGAAACAAATATGATGTGTTGTATAGCCCTCTTGGTCTGTGGGACGAAAAGACTCGAAACTTTGAGAAAAAAGAAGACTCGAAACTTGTTTATAAAAATATGAGGATATATTTTTATTTCATAAGATACATTGTGTCAGTGGCGGAGAATGAAGAGTTGGAGAGAGACAATGAGAGCCGACAGACTGTTACCAACGGGGGAACTGGCCTTGTCTTCCCCCAGCCTAGGTGGTCTGCCTCTCTGAGGGCGTCCTGTGTCTCTTTGATTTTTTTGAGGGCCTCTGTGTCACTTTGATCGGGCTCTAATGCCCACACTGATTTTCCTGCCACCACCTGTTAGTTCAGTTGACATCCTGTTTATGAACCCTGAACACCAGATGTGTTTTCTGGTCCCTGATACCTTGCAGCCATTATCATGTTCACTTTCAACACCTGTGGGGGTAAAATCTGTGACCTCTGCCCTCAGCCACCTAAATATCCAACAGATATATACACCGCAATCTCTTTAGCAAGCTGACAATAACAGGAGGACATTCCGTCATTTGCAGTTAATGGGTTTTAAGCTCTTATATGGACGTATATGCAATCGGAACCCTTGAGAAATTTTTATTTTTTAATCTTAATCTTCAATTTGATTTCTTTTTTTTTTTTTTTTTTTTTTTTTTTTTTT
>VCCN01004446.1:616345-634459 GCA_006491835.1 Architeuthis dux | reverse complement strand
TAAGTATCGAAAATTTTATTAAAATAAAATATGCTGATTTTTGCCAGATTTTAAAATGTCGATTTCACACTGTAATTTTTGTCCATTTTGTTCATACCTAATGTACAGCCATGCATCGATTTGCACCCTGGTTACTTTCTGCTAGTATGGACGCAACTCAACCTGGGCGTAAGTTGATCATTATCAGGTGAAGCAAAATATACGCACTGCACATAAGATACCATGACACATACATATTTAGCTGAACCTCGAAATTGTACATACGTCTTCCTTGCCTTTCTTGAGAGAAAGGAACAAATGTCATCCATTATGTTTCTTCCACTAGGTCATTAGCATAACCCAGCAATCTGTCTGCTTTTTTACTTTCTCGCCTTCCCTGTCTGGAGAACTTGAAACAATCATGACATATACACTGCATTCTCTTTAGCAAGCTAACAATGACATGATGGAAATTTGTCATTTGCAGATGAACCATTCTGCAATGACAGAAATTCCTGTCATCTGTAGTAAATGGATTTTAAGCTCTTGTTGGTATGCATCTGCGTTCTGATGTAAGTTGGTCAGGCATAAGTCGATGTATGACTATTTACTTCTTCTTTTATATTCATAGCTTGGTTGATCCACAATGCTATGTTGTGCCGGGAAACGCAAGTCAGATTGGGTGAATGATTTTATCTGCATCTTGCAAAAATAATACACAAATGTTTCTTTATATTTTTGTTACTATGTTACGTTCAACACTTTTTAGTGAATGCCAACAACATCTTGAAAGTCATCTGAATCATGTTTCGAACACCTTTCTATTTGGATTTTAAATTACAAAGACTCAATGTTACTACAACAAAAAAATGTCCTTGTCTATTTTTATTATTCTTTAAATTCAGCATTTTTATTACATCATCAGAACATTTTTTTTACTACGTCATGTGGTAACCTACTTAATGATAATATAGATGAGTTGAGTCTCTTAGCATGACAAGACAAATAATGAAAAGGAAAAAAACTTTCAGTTTCAGTGTTTTTGCTACTTGTATTTGCAAACTCTTCATTTGAAAATGTTGTGCTATAAGTGCAAGATAAGGAGATATAACTGGATAAAATTATCATCACAAGAATGCCTTTTGCATTAGATGAAATTAGGAAACAACATGCAGCATTTAGGTAGTAATGGATACAGAGAATATTCTAGAACAGTGGTTATCAAACTTTTTCTTCCAGCGTACCCGTTCATCCTGTCTGGTAATGTTGGCATACCCCTTGTGAAGAATATAGTGTAAACTGTATGGATACCATAGAACAGACAATAGACATATAGTATTTGTTAATAACTTATTGTTCCATTTTTAATGAGATGGATGAGCTTGGCTCTTTCCAACAAGTAACTCAATTCTAGGCACAGTTTCTGTGAGACACACATGAATATTCTAAATTGACAGTCTTGCATGAAATATAGTTTATACTGAAGGAAAGAAAAAAAAAAAGGCACTGGCATGCAAGGAAGTTGAATGAGCGTGGATATATGTGCAAACCAGAGATCTATGATTTTACAGAATGATCCTTTTGATTTGTGCAGTGTTTCAACTGTATGTCAGGTTTAAAAGACACACGAGTTGGTAGTGGTTACTTCAAAATTCCTGTGCTTTTTATAAACCTTGATACCCCTGTAATTTCTCTTGTGTACTCTTAGGGGTATGCATACCCTAGTTTGAGCAGCCCTGTTATAAAATAGTTAAGCCACATTTCTTAGACTTTTGGAAGATAATTGTTGGATTGATCATTCACTCAATGTGAAGTTCACTATTCAAAGGTTTTCCTCTGCTGATAAGGAGTTGAGTATATATACACCAGTTATGTCAGCCAAGACAACGCAAGGGAGTTAAATACCTCGAATTATCTCCCTTGCCGCAGCCTATCATGCTGAATTTGAGTTTCCGGTCATGCGCCGTACTAATGGAAAATAAAGATAGCACACACATGGAAAAAAAGGTGCCAGTCACTTTTCTCCGAGCGTGAGCAGTGAAAACAACGATTTATCTTTGTCCTTGTTCCTTTTCAGTGAGATTCCCACGAGCTAGGAGACACTACAACCACTAATTCCCCCAAATTACCAATGCCTGAAATATCCTCCATGCTAATTTTTTTGTTTTCTTCTTACCAACCTGTAGAGTCTTTTTTAAGGTCACTTGACGTGCTGTTACATTCTGACAATCTCTCTGCAAAGAATTCACTCGCATCCACGTTCATGAATCTGTTACGAATCACTATCCGCCGCGTTCTGCCCTTACTTCTCTCCTGTGTCGTTAAGTAGCTAGCAATTTTTTGCGTATTCAAATTAAGCTGGCATAAGATACGGGCACCTCACTCACTGCCATTCTCATAAAAAGTGCTCCTTGCATGCACGTGTTTTACTTACATTGCAAATGGCAGTGTTTAATTCGAGGTATCGTAATTCTTTCTTCGTCTCACAACCTTTACACAAGTTTATAGATAATTATCTTCCCAAATGTATTTCAGTTTTATCAAATATTAAGGATTTTTTATTGAATGTAAGTAACTTCGAACATTTTAGAAACCAACTAGTGACACCAGTTCAGGCTAGTATTTTCTTCGATGTCAACACGTGGACTTTGTTTATCTTGGTGACACTGCTGATGTTTCAGTGACGTCACCGGTGTCAAGGAAAAATCCATCCTTTTCGATTTGCCAAATTTTGGGGTGTGTGCTGGGAATAACATCCAATATTAATATACTCAAGCATCAAGGTATGGTTGAATAATTTTTTTATTATATATATCATACATTGAGAATTTTGTGACATGAAATGAGAAATGAAAAAATATTACAATAAAGTTTTAAAGATTAGTAATAAACAGATGTGTGGCTTCTAACATTGATACTGGCGTATAAGTTGATCTCAAGATTTCTTTTTCTCAAAATTCTGTACTCGCCATAAAGACAGTTCGTTTGGAGTGGAATAATTGGATGATTGAGAGAGAAAAGCCATTCACGAAGGGTGGTAATATGCATGCTCCACCACTGGTTGTGCGGTAAAGTCATGGGAAGCTGTACATGTAGAAACTGTCATGAAATCTTGCAAGACATGTGGGATTTCAAATGCAATGGACGGGGAAGATTTATTGTGGCGAGAATGACAGCAACAATACTGAAGATGAATTCGGAACTTCCAGCGATTTGGACCCCTATGCAGACCTCTTTACATCAGATGATGAACAGAATTTACATCCAGACTTTGGAGGATTTTAAAATGTGATAATACATGCTTTCATTGTGAATAAAATATAAAGCAAAATTACCAGGAATCTTGGAGTTAAAATTTTAGACTTTATATACCATATTTATACCATATATTCAATAAACTGCCATTAAACTCATTACCCCTGTATATCATTAGTCATGCGATATCAGTCCATTGCACTAGCATAAAACTGTGCAGACAAAATGCATATGGAGTTGTCTGCCTGGGTTTAGTAGCATTCCAATCTTTGTTCTTGGTTGGTGCATTAGTTGTTACAGACAATATGTGTTGTAGTGTTAGTTTATACCGAATTTTTATTAATCTCTGTTCACCAAAAATGAGTTTTAGTTGGAAATACTTGTGGTGCACAGTGATTACTAGAAGTGCTATTCCACTTGTTTACCACTCTGGTAACGGTTCACATTTTACACTCACCATATAAGTCAGCCCTAAATAAGTTGACTTATATGGCGAGTATCACAGAGTGGTAAACCACTGGAATAGGGCTTCTAGCAATCGCTGTGGGTTGACTTATAGTTTTCTAAAGGATTTTTTAAGCTTATACGCTGTAATTTACAGTATATTAATTTAATTGAGTGGATTTTGAATCATGTCATGGTTGAGACAAATCTCAAATACATGCTCAACGTGGATACATGATTGATAAAATTGTATTATTTGGTATTTATAAATATTTTACTTTGGAAATGAAAATCAAATCAAATAAATGATTGTATAATTTTGGAACTTGTAATTATTAAAATAAAAGTTGGTAAGTTTCAAGTAACATGCTATTCACATAGAGTTTTTAAACTGTTCGACTGTTTTTAGTTGTTAGTTATGATTTTGTGGTATATTACGTAGTAGAAATTTATTCCCTTGCCAACATTTTGACGAATTCTGATTTAAATGTTTATGTTGGTCGGGGAAGGTTGTAATTGCTAATTTCTCCTCCAGGCAATTACAAAAACACAAAAAAAAAAAATGTAAGTTGAGTTATCCCTGCGGCTAGCGCTCGTTAGACTGGTGTGGCGAAATGGTGATTTGTCCAGAACAGCTATGTCCTGGACATTTGTGTCCGTTTTTCTTTTGCGTTCTGGGCATTTGTGTCCCAATATATGTATATTTGATATTAGAGGTTTTTAAACATTTTCTTTTCTTTATGTCCTGAACATTTCCATACCAAATATATGTATATTTCATATAATTTCACATTCATGGAATCTTTTTTTTTTTATCAAAAGGATTTTTATTCCTTAAAGGGATTCTAGCATGTATTTCTTTTCTAGTTGTCCAGGATGCAAATGCCCTATTCATTCAAACAAACCCCAAAGGTTATAACCAGTTTAAAAATGTAAAATATAATAAACGGTACAATAGACATAAAAAAGTAGCCGCCATTACTGCAAGCTTAATAAATATCAAGAACTGATCAGAAAATGATATGTCATCTTTGAGTCATGGCAACATTTAGATTTATTATGAAATTCACTGACCTTATTAAACCAGTAACATTTATTAAAGCATAATTTTGATATCATGACAAAATTAAGAACAACTTATAATACAGCCATCAATTACCAAAAAAGAGAAAAGTTCCTCATATTTTCAAAGGTACACACGCATGCATGTTTCCTTACACTTGCACAGACAAACCCAAAAGAGAGAAAGAGATTGTGTTAATGAGAGAAGCAAAGAAATACAGACTAAAATACTGATCATGGAAAATAAAACCGATATAAATTCTGTCAAACCAAAAGGATACAATTTTTTTACCCCAATATAATAAATGTAAAAGTTTATGTTGGTCGGGGAAGGTTATAATTGTTAATTTCTCCTCCAGGCAAAGTTTTTTTTTTTAGGTGTTTCTGTAAGTTGAGTTATCCCTGCGCCTAGCGCTGGGTAGACTAGTGTGGCGAAACAGTGATTTATCCAGGACGGCTATGTCCTGGTCATTGTCATTGCTGGACATTTGTGTCCATTTTTTGTTTGTGTCCTGGGCATTTGTGTCCCAATATATGTATATTTGATATGAGAGGTTTTTAAAAATTTTCAACAAAGTGGTATGTAATTGATAACCAATATAACATTTGGTATTTCTGTGTAAATACAAGTACAGTAATACCTCGCTTAGTGCTACCTCGGCTCTTTTTCAAATATTTTTCATAATAAATTTAGTAAACATTTCCAAAATAAATAATG
Source organism: Architeuthis dux (assembly GCA_006491835.1). Lineage (NCBI taxonomy): Eukaryota > Metazoa > Mollusca > Cephalopoda > Oegopsida > Architeuthidae > Architeuthis > Architeuthis dux. The sequence goes on along the minus strand of VCCN01004446.1, from coordinate 629,001 downwards.
ATAAAAGACAGTATCATGGACAGTCACAAAATTAACTTCATATTGTACACTTTGGTTAATGTGCCATGTGATTGAGAATAAACACATACACTAATAATTTATCCTGTAGCGATATACATCTACACCTGAAAGTAGCTACCAGATGAGATACACACCACTAATCTATTCCATCTTGTTGAGGCTCAACAACGACATCATATATTTTCAAATGATTGCTGGCACAATATTTTCAGGGGGATAGCACTACATACATTATGATAATAATGATTGTATGCTAACATGTAAGAAACTTTGATTCACACTCATGTTCATACTCCCAAATTTCTAGCACAATATGTTGTCTATTTGCAAACTCATCCAATCATGAGTGGAAAATGGCCTGCAACTACAACACAGGCTGGAAGTTCATCTAAAGTATGACCCCATATAGCGCTGCATTTTTTTAGGAACGTATCTAGAGCGCTAACCAAGGTATTACTGTAATTGATAACCAAGATGAAATTTTGTAAACACATGTATACAAATTCATGTGACACTAATCGATCTGGTGTGTTTTTACAGCAAAACTTAAAAAAATATTTGTAGGATATTTGTTGTAAATAAAAAGTGTGTGTGGTGGTGGTGGGGGGGGGGAGCTTTGTGGTAAAAAGGTTGGGGAAGCCGTTGCACTAAGGAGTATCAAGGCAAGGACTGGTTGGTTCCCAAACACTGGACTGCAGGTTACATCTTGGGCTGGGGCTACGGACGTTGCGGAACTTCTCTTGCAAAACGTTGTTGAAGGCCTGCATTATAGGGTCACTGAAGCTGTTGTGATTTTGGGGTGTAAGTCCATCTTGGACAGGAGTGCCACCAGGAGATCTAGAAGAGAGAAGATTCAAAGTCACAGATTTCTAATAGAAAGACAAATAAAGCATCACTGAAAGAAAGTTGAAAGAGAGAGAAAAGAAAACATTATCATTTTTTTTATCCATCTTTCTCTTCATGTTGTAGTTAGGTCAGAGATTCTACCCTGCTACTGGTACCATGTAACCCAGTACTATTTGTCTTGTTTTTGGAGAGGAGATGGGCACTGCCGAGTAACCACAACTTGCTGCAGAGATGTCATGAAGGACCCTGTTGATCTAGATATGGGGTCATCAACCTTTCTGCCATTTTGTGGGCTAGATCACATGTTAATGAGTGGACAGTGGGACAGATAAATTCCGTAAATGGCTTGAAATACAGGAATTATCCATTCAAATACATCTAGTTATATTTTTCCTCAGAACAACGAATAATGCAAGCCAGAAAATCATTTGTGCTTAACCAATGATGCCAATTAGTAATCAAAGAACTAAATTTAGTCGCAATTTATTTCAATCAAGGAATCTTTTGAATCTATTAAAAAGACACAAAGAATCTTTAAAACATAAAAAGTAAGCATATTATCTCAATATTTGCTAGCGGGCCTGATCAAAATCATGGGACCAACCAACTCTTCACATATATATTGGCTTACCCAAATTTACCCAAGGGAAATGAGGAAGTAAATGATATATTAGGGAGAACATTAAATGGCTCAGGAATATCAGAAAAAAAAAAAAAATTGACAAAAAAGTTTTCAATGAAACTTTCATCCGTATATGGTTTTATCACATATCAACAGCAGTTTTGGTTACATATATTTACTGTAGTTTGATTATAATAAATAATAAAATATGATACCTTAATTGATTTGTAGACTTCAGTCTTCGCAAAGGATTTTTCGAAGCGATTTCGTCAGCGATGCTTAGATAAGAACCTCCATTTTCATCACGGCAGAGTCTAAGAGGCAGAAAGCAAAGTAATAAAATAAATCATAAATTCTAGCAGTCAAGTAAATGGGTTATCAATGTGCAGATAGAGTTTTTATCTTTTTACTAGTTTACCCTTGCTGTCAAAAAATGACAGTATATTAAAGTAATTTTGTAATTGCGTAAAAACTTTGAATACAAAGAGAAGATGTGAAGCTATTTGAATTGAGAATTGTCACAGAATTCAAATATTATTGTGTACAATCATCTTTCTCTTACAAATAACGAAATAATGAAATAGTCTTCTAAGGGAAGTAACTGTTGCGTAAAAATATGAAAGTTATTTCCCTTGTGGTGTTACAGACAAAGAATATAGACGTACACTCTGCATATTATAAATGTAGATTATTGCTTTCCCAGTCAATTACTATCCCCTCATTCTCCGTTACTGGACAGGATCGTTCTTTAAAATTCTGAATTGAGAGTCTATTATTATAGTTTGAGGTAAATGCTCATTCACAATTTGCAATTTATTAGACTTAATAAATATTAACATTGTAATGAATAATAACAATAATAACAATAAAAAAAGCCCCTAATATTTGTTCAATTTACTAGTTTACCCTTGCTGTCAAAAAATGAGCGTATATTAAAGTAATTTTGCAATTGCATAAAAATGAGAAAATGTGAAGCTATTTCAATTGAGAAATTGTCGCAGAATTCAAATATTATTGTGTACAATCATCTTTCTCTTACAAATAAACAAATAGTCTAAGGGAAGTAACTCTTGCATAAAATAAGTTTTGATTATCATTTACCTTCATCTTAATTCTTTTTAAAAAAATCTAAGAATTGAATTCTAATTTCTAAGCAATAAAACGAGAAAAAAATTAAAAAGTGAATGCAAAGTATTTTTTTTAAATTAAAAGATTCTTTGTTCACTAAAAGTATACAAAACAAAACGTTCAGCAAATAAAACAGGTTTGTATAATAAATTGTATTAAAAAATAATCAAACCAACCTGGCTGGTTGTTTTAGTTTTGATTTAGCTTCAAGAATGTTGACACTGTTGGGAGCCCGAATCTGAAGAAGAAGACAGTTAAGAAATACATTTAGCAAATCATTTCAAAGAGGAATGCAATAAAGAGGAACATTTTTACTGAGAATGATAATGTGTTCCAATAACATGAGAAGTTAGTATCAGATAAATCATCAAATAATATAAATAAAATATCAGATAAATATAAACATTAGACACTTAATGAAAATGTTCAAAAACAAAAAAAAACATCATAAAGGAAACAGTTTTTTCAAGGTTATACAAAAATACAATTTCTATAAAAGAAAATATAGAGACAGTCATGATTAGCCTCCACTGCACTAGAAATACATTTATATATTTACTAAGCTTATCTTAATAAGGTACAAAGCTAAATGGGGGCATTTCCACACTGTGATGGAAAACCAACGAAACCTGGCGATATTATGAGGTATTGCCGGGGTGCCACGATATTAATAGAAACATTTACATAAACTTACGTCTATTGAATTTCTTTCTTTCAGTGGAGAACAGGGCTGAGATTTAGGCCCCGATAGTTGGTCTTTACAACTAAGATACGAGGGAACAGCAGACAACATAGGAGGAAGTGGAGGTGGTGGTGGAGGAGGTGGAGGCGGTGGTGGGATGTTGGTTGGGTGGAGTGCACGTCGTGCAAATGGACTTTGATTCTCTTTGTCGTTTTTATAAGCAAGTCGTTTGGAAAACCGAGTCCTCTTGGCATCTGCAAGAAAGGAAGAAAGCAAAGGCCTTACTTTAGAACAATTCTTCTTAAATTGGGGAATGATTCACCCAAGAGTGAATGAAATCTTTGGGAGGGTGAATGAAACTAGAAGGGGTGAATGAAGAGTAAATGAAACATGAAGGATGAATGACTTAACTCAGATATATGTGTTTTTCTATATTTAAAAAAAAGAAAGTAATTTTTTGTGGTAAACAAACACAATAAGAAAATATTGTTTCTAAGAATTGAATTCTAATTTCTAAGATTGTTGTTCACTAACTTTACTTAATATAAACAAGAAAATTTCTAATAATTTTTGTGTTATTTTTTTGTCACTCCTAGTTTTCTTTACGTAATAACCCATTTTCATTCTCTGAAATTAATATGCATCTGCGGATCTAAATAATCAGATATATAAGAAATCCCAAACCATCTTAAGCATTTAGCTTCGGCTGACGTCACTTCCTTCTGCTCTTCCTATAAATACAGTGGCCCTCCGTTGGTCATTGCTGACTATTCGGTTGACACCAGTCTACCTGGTCGAGACTGTTTACAGCCTGTACATTCCTTATGTACGTATTTCTTTTCCTACAACTTAACCTCTTTGACCTCTAGCTTCTGCCTCTCTCTCTCTTAGCGACTCCTTTTTGTCCTAAGTGAATCCACCTTTTCTACATATTTTTAGGAATTTAACCCATAAGAACCCAGACCCATTTCTACTTGAAGGAACATTATGTGGGATTCTGGGTAGGCAAATTGACACACAGTCAGGTGACTGCAACAGGATGCTCATTAGATGTCACTTAGTACATTTCATGAGTTCAAATCAAGGATAAAATATAATATTATATAAGAGACTGCAGATCAATTAAATTGTATGTGACACAATAAAATAAACACTTAAGAAATGATTAATTTATGTTTTTTGCTGGTGATCAAAATGAATTCTGTATAAAATCACACCCAAATGAGAATAAGATGGAAATGATCAAAAACATAAGGGAATTTAGTTGCGGGTGAATGAAATTTTGTGGTAAAGATTCAAGGGTGAATGACACTGAAATAGTTTAAGGAACACGGGTTTAGAAGCCTAAACTCCATATCCTTAAAACTTTAACAGCTTCCTGAATAATATAAAAGCATTGAAACATTGAAACATTTCCAAAATCCTACACATTTAAATTAATTTAAAGGCTTGTAACTATGGACTTTGGCATCATCACATCATGGTTAAAAAAAATCCAAATTTCTCTAAAAATATTCAAGTTATTAAATCGGCTGATCTTTCCTTTCATAATTTTCAAAAAACAAAAACGTTTTTTGAGATATAATAAGGAGTAAATGTTTAAATTTTCAGTTCGCTCTAGCTCCATTGGTACGGACTGTATGTGTGATAGATAGCAAGCCAGAATCACTAAAAAACTGAAGAAACCTATGTTGACAGTTTCTAAAAACTTAATACTTTAACACTAAAACAGTGGTACTTAATCTTTTTTACTCCATGTCCCACCTCAACAGACCTTAATTATCATTTTTTGGTTGTATATTTTGCTTATTACAGGAGTCCCCCAATATAGCACGGTTCGTGATATATGGTGGTTGAATGGTGGACCCCAACATTTTACCTATACATATTATCACCCACTTATCTAGAAAACAATGAATAAAAACAGAATTTCATCAAAAGACTTACTTAATATCACTAAAATATAAAATTTCTTCAATTTTCAATCAACTAACACATGGTGTTTTACATATAGTTTCTTTGATTTTGTGATGAAAACAACACTGTCATTCACCAGTGAACTTGTAATCAGCTTTAGATTATCTGCGGTTTAGTAATAACATGGTTATCTTTCTTGAACCACAACACCTGCATTATAAGGGGGGGGGGGCTACTGTATAAAGATTGGTCAGGTTGGAAGGAAGGAGGGATTGTTGTCATTTATGTTCCAAAAGGAGATTGAAATATCAAACAGGTATCTGACTAAAACCGGCAGTTAACACTAGTAACTAAATATGTTACAATTTAGCTTGGGGACAATATGAAACCTATCATCACTATTGTTAAAAAGCAATATTTATGAGACTAAGAATCCTATTTCACTTTCTTTTTTTTTATTTTATAGGCTTCATCAATGAAGTTTCTTTCTTTTTAAAAATTTTTATTATAAGTTTTTTAAAACTAACCGTACCCATCAAAAATGATGGAATTATTTACGTATCGATAAACTAAACAAAAATATATTTTAGTCTAAATGTATCTATTGCAACAAAATTCATTTTTCTGTCGATTTTATACAACTCTTCCTATTTTCTGCTTTGTAATAATGTTAAAACAATAAAGCAAAGGAATTGGGTAAAAACAATTTTTTTTAATAAGAAAAATATCAGTTTTATTCATGAAATATCAAAGATGTCTATATTTGTTTTCTGTCCTACTACAAAGACATCAGTAGCAGTAGTAGTGATACGAATGTGAACACACAGACACTTAGCTGTTTGTTTTAGCATATGCAAACACAGACACAAGCTTTGCTTTAACCACTTTAGCGTGACAACAGCTTTTATATTATAAGATATTTGTTACATCTATACTCACACACAAAACTTTAACTGGAAATGTATACAAAATATTACAGTAATACTTATATATATAAATACATTTTTTTTTAAATTTGAAACATTGTTTTGAACTTCAAACCAAAAGAATTTAAAAGAAAAAATGTTTCTACAAAAATACAAAGAAATATGAGCATTCATAAAATAAATTCCTAACGAGGGGAAAATAATTCATGTACGGATGGCGGAAAGTAAGGGTCCAATTTAGCATTATAGTTATATTGTAAATAGAACCCCAACCTAAGACCTTAAAAATTCAACTTTGTTCAATTCTGAGGAAACGGAAGGTCTTACTTGCAAAAATGTTTTTTCTATTTTTAAGATGACCGTTCTTGTTCAGTAGTGCCCAATTCTGTATTATCTTAAAGGGTCCAATTACCATAATCGGGTTACCAGATGACCTCTATTCTACTGACAATTTTGGATGACCGATTTAAAAAATCGGACATACAGGGATAAAAACTGACACAATGTACGAAATCAGACACATCTGGCAACCCAGCAACCACTTTTTTGAAGAAGAAGAAGAAGGAAAAGAAAGCAATGCTTTGAAAAGTCTATATCTGAGGTTGTTTCCTGCATAGGCAGGGAGTGAGGCAAGGGAAATATAACCGATTCGAAAGAGGTAAGGGAAGTTGATTCCTAACCAACTTCACTCCTCTCCCCCACTGGTTTGCTACACTTCAAACACGATTTTACTAGGAAAATAATGTTTTATGTCTTTTTTCCTTTCTTCCCTTCTTCTCATCCACGTGCATTCCTCGTCTGGAGATTCCTCTATTCCCTTTATCTTAGCAAACTAATTTCTTTTTTTTGTCTTAACTATTTTTTCTGCTTGACTCGACGGCTTCTTTTTCCCCTTTAGGTGACTAGTGAAAACTACGGTCGTATCTGAGAGACAAATATATACAGAGAAAATATTTCTTTCATCCCGGAGCCGTCCTGGGGAAGATCTTTGTTCATCCCAAACACATTTTTTCCGTCCCTGGGACTATACGTTAATTTCGAGCCCTGGCTGGAAGAATCTCTATTTATGCTAGGTTATAATGACCCTGTATAGTGTGGTTTTGTTTAGCGCTGCATTTTTTTAGGAACGTATCATGAGCCTTAACTGTACATTTATGAAATTCAGTAGACTATCAACTCTATTCAATACTCCTTGTTAAATAGCAGAAGTGAAACTTAAAATGCTAATAAATAGATAAATAGTAGAAACAGCAAAAAGATTATGTTGCAAGCAGTTGAATGATAGAAAAATAAATGAGTTTACCTTGTGAATAGTTAAACGCCTTGCACATGTTTGATTTTAGGTCTTGCACTTTTTCTCCGCATTCTTGCTCACTTACAGAACAAGGGAGGTAATTAGACATACCAATGGCTGACATGAACCTAGACTGAAATATACAACAATCAATGTAAACAGACTAAAAATATTGAATCAATAAGTTAAATTATATCCAATCATTAAAAGGAAAAATCAGGCAGAAATTTCATATCTTATACCAAATCATTTATTCAGCTTCCAGAAAACCGGAATTATCAGAAAACCAACTATATTTTAAACTGATTAGTTTTGAATCTGGCAGGCTTAGTAGTAGTTCGCTGCTCAGATGCGGTTTTAATTTTTGTGGCATGGTTGAACTGTCTTCAGATGAAGATTAGTGGATTATTATTGATTAAACAGACCCTGTTTTAAAGTGGATTCATTTGTATATGTTATAAAGAGTTTAGTTCTTTACTTTTCTCTGTATATTTTAACAATTTTGAGTGGATTAATAAAGATCAAACTGACCCTGTTTTAGAAGTGTATTAATTTGTATCTGTTAAATACTTCATTCTTTACTTTTCATTGATTTTTTTATATTTTAAGTATATACTAAGCCTTGATCCAGAAACCTGGAAAATCCAGAAATCCTGGTCACCTCCAGTCCCAAGCTTGCTAGATAAATGGTCTGGTACTGTACTTGTTCATAAATAGGATAAAGAGTTCTCTGCCATGTATGATAAGGGTGGATCAGTAAGTCCATAGCTTGATATGTAGTTATTAGCTGAATTTTAATCTGAAATTTTTACTCTATAATGTTGGATCTATGTGATTAATATGAATTAAGTGCATTGAGACAAGGAAGGGGATTATGTTGAAAAATAAATGCTTTTTCTCATCATTAGGCTGTGGACTTATTGATGTATCTACGTATATTTATTTAGTTCCAAGAACTTACCTTCAAAAAAGACATGCTAGAAGAATTTTCATATTCATCTTTTTTCTTTCTCTTTAAAATGGTTGCATACTTTTCAGGATTCTTTTCAATGAATTCCATCAGTTCCTGGAAATGAGAACAAAACAGAATTAAAAGATCCATCCATCCAAGTGAGAACTGTCTGTTTGTCTGTCATGTCTGCCACCTAAACATGGGTTCAGCCCAACCAAATTTGGCATGCATACTCAATGGACCTTGGGGAATGTTTTAAAGTAAGAAGTTCTTGGATTTTTGTATGGTCTGCATTTGCACTCACCCCGATAATAATGATCTGATTTTTGTCTATTTCTATATAATAGTATAAGTCTGATTTGCCCAAACAAATTGGACCACGGGTAAGGTTTTAAAGTAATACATCTTTTGGAAAAAAAATTTATTTTTTATTTTTATCCTCCCCAGATATTGAAATTTAATATGATCCAAGAGTTCATGATGATGATGATTTTTTAAATAAGGTACGATTCAATAAATACATAGTTCAAATCTATGATCTCTTATCTCAGGTAGAAACAACCAAAATATTATAGAATTTATCTGGTCAAAAGATTAGGCCTTCCGCAGCATCCAAACTGTATTCAAATTTTTAAACAAGAACTGATTTTGGTGTAAAGATTAAAGAATTTAATTTTAAAATATATTTAGCTTAGCTTAACTTTTTATCATGTACACTTTCAGAAATCAAGAATCTTTCTGAAGCTATAAAAAATATATATGAAAAATACAAGTGAATTTGCATAAAAACTGAAAATGAATCTGAAAATGGCTTGTAAAGGCTCATTTTGTAGATTTTTTCAACCAAACTCCACTAAGAGTATTTTCAAAATAATCTTAGAAAATCAGATTATAAAAATAAACATTATTCTTTTTGTAAGTATTTAAGTTACTTTTACTTATCTGTATTTGTTCTAAAAGTAATTTTATTTTTTTGTTTCTTTATTAGGAATTATGATCAATATATTACATTAACTTTAGTTGGGGTTCATCTGAATATCTAAAAAAAAAACAAAAAAAGTACATGAAGCACACAATTTCATAAATATGACTTGATAGATAAAAGTTACTTGAAGAGATTTGTATGTTTCCTCAGAGGCCTGCATCTCATATTCTTCCTCTGACACCATTAAATGATATTTCTGTTGTAGCCTTGAAGGATCATCAAACTCATCATAAGTCTCCATGCTGAAAATTTAAAAAAAAGAAATCATTGAATAACTGTTTTTACAACATCTGCAAAATAGATAATCGCCTATAGTAGATTAGAATCTCAACTTTCAATTTCATGTATTAGGTTGTTGCACATGAAATGTTGTTTCTGTTTCACATCATAGAGAATAATGCTAAAAGTGAAAGATTTACATTTTTTTGTAGATTCAACGTGAATAGAGATATAATTCATTATTATTGGAAGTTTTGAGTCCTTAACAGCAATGATGTCTACCCAAGAAGTTAGACTAATTTTCAAGTACAATCTCAAATTAGGACATTATGCTGCTCAAGCTGCTGATAACATCAACAAAGCATTTGGAGTAAATACTACTTACAGTGTGAAGTGTTCAGCATTGGTTCAATAGGTTTAGGTCCAAAAATATAAACTTCAAGGTAATTAGTAAATATGGTAGGCAGGTCAAGAAATAATGTTTTATTACCACACTTGGCTCAGAAAAAAAGGAACAACTGGACGACATTTAAATTGGCTCGGTTTCTGTTGTTGTCTGTTTTTATCATATATTTGATCTCGTCGCTATAACAAAAACAATTTCTTGTTAGTAATTGTTTTTTTTTTATAGCTCTGAATCATTCCAGATTGTACCAGAACTAAATTCAACATTCTATAGTAAGTTTTTTTTTTATGTTCATTGTTAATTCTTTTTATTTTTTACATTTTCTCAGATTGGGATATAACCAGGGCTCCAGACTAACTTTTTTCAACACCGTCCCGAAAAACAATTTTAACTGTCCCGAAGGAAATATAAAAACGGCCCCAAAATCAAAATGTTTCTTTACTTTGTTCTTATCATCTATAGTTGTTAGTTGTTAGTGTAGTGTCTCCCAGCTCGTGGGAATCTCACTGAAAAGGAAAATGAAGCAAAAGGAACAAAGGACAAAGACAAATGTGGTGTTTACTGATCACTGTCAGAGAGAGGACTGCTCGTCCCTCCACTTCGAGTGATTCTCTTTATTTTACCCTGGTTTGCCTGGCGCATGACCGGGAACTCACTTCCGTCTCATGGGTTGTGGCAAGGGAGGGTAATCTCGAGGTATTTGCTCCCTTGCATAGCCTGGCCCGACATCACAGTTAGTAGCATAATAAAAACACCATTAAAATGTTGATGAAATAAATAATTGTCAAACTCCAGTCCAAACCTAGAGTTGACTTCGTTTTTCTACTGTAACAAAAACAACAAAGAAAAATCCTCTCCAAATTTATGGGATTAAAATTAACATTCCCCTACAGTGATCAGATTTGGTAGTCGTGTCTCTTAAAAAAAAAAAAAACAAAAAAAAAAACACTTCCGTCCCAGAGGCATCCCGGGGAAGATATCTATTCGGCCTGAACACATTTTTACCATCCCTGAGACGATGTTAATTTCGAGCCCTTGACATGATGATGTTTTATTTGAATTAAATTATCCAAGCTTTCGATTTTTGTAAAAGAAATTGCTAAAATTAAATACAAATTTAAACTAGGCGTAGGGAAATATATTTCAGACTGGTTTCAAAAGTTGATTTTATCATATTCTTTTAGATTTGTGTACATTTTTATTACTGGTGTTTTAGTACACTTTTGTTTTTAACAATTAATGTACATTAATATAGCTTCAAATTAGGTACATTAATATCTTCTTACTAATAAATTCTCGTTTCTTTATTCACATTTACGATTCAGGCTACTCGTTTAGTAGTCGTTCACACTGGCGCCGGGCAAATATAGGTTCTAAACTAATAAATGTCTTTATAATTATCATTATATTTTATGTAAAAACTAAGTAATATTTTTTGATAAATCAGTAAAGTAATTGTTCAAGTAACTAATTCCTGTAATAAATTATCTAAATGACGATTATTTTATTTTTGAAATAATTTTAATTTTAGATTTCAAATTTTTCTGTCAATGGTGTTAAATTCTGGGAAATGGCGGATTCTGTATTATTTTTTACAAAATATTTTGTTTTTCTAAAAACATTCAAAAACATTTAGTAATTTCTCTATTTGTTACAACTAACTTGAGGCTATTTTTTTGTAGTAAAATCCAAAATTAAAACTTCAAAGAAGATATTTACATTATTTTGGGCGTTTTTTTTTGTCACATATATTGCTTCCTCGGGAAGTACCTAGCAAAGTGAATGTTATTGATCATCAATATTCAGATGAGTGCACTATCATGGTCTACTATGCTGTCTACATTTAGAGAACAATTGATTTATTTAATCAAGCATACAGAGTCCCACTGAGAGTGTAAACTACAACAGGTTCTTGGCTTACACTCCTCCTCGATTTGCTCTAATTGTCAACAAATGTGTTAAATTTCAGCTACTAGCTGAAAACCCGCTCTACAGTTCTTGCAGAAGGCCTGAATGGTTTGAACTATGAATTTATTGAATTGTACCTTATTTGAAAATCATCACCATCATGAATTCTTGGATCATATTTAATTTAAATAGATGGGGGATTTCACAAAAAAAAAAAAAAGAAAGAAAAGTAGATTAGCATCTTTTTGGTGACACGTAGCAAACATCCGCATGGTGCCCTGTTAATCTTATTTGGAGACCAATTGCTACAATATGCGCTGCATCCGACAAGTGATGGTAGGAAAAGGACTAGGTCACGCTAAATAGAGCAAGATCCAAAGTGGGAAGAAGCTTCAGAAGTGGGGGGGATATGTCACCAGTGCTGAATGTCCCTGTGGCGAGGAACCCCAGACAATGGACCACATCCTCAATGGCTGCTCACTGCGGCCCACTTGATCTGATGAAGACCTGAAGCAAACAAATGATACAGCTCTCCTTTGGATACAGATTAACTTTTTTCACCACCGTCCCGAAAAACAATTTTAACAGTCCCGAAGGAAATATAAACTGTCCCAAAAAATAATTTTAACCGTCCCGAAGGAAATGTAAATGGTCCCAAAATCAAAATGTTTCTTTACTTTGTTATTATCTATAGGTGTTTGTTGTTAGTAGTGTAGCGGTTACTTTTCACTAAGTACTAAAATAGGGTTT
>VCCN01004446.1:604335-615774 GCA_006491835.1 Architeuthis dux | reverse complement strand
TGTTGAGAGCAGACATCATTAGGCGCATTTATCGCCTACATAGTTTTCATAACTAACACTGCATTCTCACAAAATCCATTTCGGCACTCGAAAAATGTCTAAAGGCAAAATCCCTTTTCTTTTCTTTTCACCATCATCTCACCAAAACCTTTTGCTAACTCTTTTTTACATATGCATATATTTCCTTTTTATTGTACCCTTTTTCCGTACAATGTTTTTTTATTAAACATTACCTTTTTACATTTTAAATCTAACGCCTTTGTGTTTTCATTCTTTTCCTTTGTTTGAATTGACCGCCAAAAACCATATGGCTGTTTTTCTGTCCTCCTCTTCTGACGCCGTGACCTTTCCTTCTTTTCTCACTGTCAGGACGACAAGGTCATTTTTGCCACTAATTTCAAATGTAGAAACGATCCACATTCTTCTACAACTCAAACACCATCTCCCCTGCTTCACCATACATTATATATTAACTTTAACTCTACAAATTGGTAACCCCTCTTTAACATTTATTAATCCCTTACAAATCACCACCTTGTAGAAACACCTTCATTCTACAGTAGCATAATAAAAACACCATTAAAATGTTGAGGAAATAAATAATTGTCAAACTCCAGTCCAAACCTGGAGTTGACTTCGTTTTTATACTGTAACAAAAACAACAAGAATGACAAGAACAATCCTCATCAAATTTATGTGATTAAAATTAACATTCCCCTACAGTGATTAGAAATCATGACCAAATGATTGGTAGTCGTGTCTCTTTTTTTTTTTAAATCACTTCCGTTCCGGAGGCGTCCTGGGGGAAATAGTGAAATAAGAGTATCTGCCGTTGATCAAATTTTAGACACTTAAGCACATAAATCGCATTTAGCTTCCGTATAGGTCTGGTCAAATGACTGTTCCAAAAAGAGACCAACTCACATCAGAAACTTATTGTTTATTTATTGTTTGTTGTGTGGATGTAAGGGAATCCGACAGAATGGTAGATTTGATTAGGCAATGTGGAAAAGAAAGATTGAGAAAAGCATGTTACGTCTCAAATATGTTTATTATCATGAAGATAAATCTTTATGCATTTCGTGTGAACAAGGTCATCAGAAGAGATTTGAACATAGCAGAGTCGTGCTGCTATCATCCATGCTGTGTAGTGTGAATGAAATGAGATGTGTTTTGTATGGTTTAGTGACCTGGTTTGTTAAATGGGGAGTACCTTTTTTAGAAAGGGTCAGTGTATGAAACTTCCCATTTAACAAACCGGGTCACCCAAACATACAAAACACATCTCATTTCATTCACACTACACAGCATGGATGATTGTAGCACGACTCTGCTATGTTCAAATCTCTTCTGATGACGTCGATACATAAAGATTTATCTTCTTGATAATAAATATGTTTGAGACGTAACACGCTTTTCTCAATCTTTCTTTTCCACATTATCTAATCCAATCTACCATTCTGTCGGATTCCCTTACACCCACACAACAAACAATAAATAATATGTTCAAAATTAAATTTTAATAAAATTGAAAAAATAAAATTTAAGCATTTATTTCATAACGAAAAATATAATTGTACAAAAGTAATTGATTAAATAATATTAAAGTAATTAATGTGAAGGATGGGACAGTTGCGAGGAGTAATTTTACCAGATCTGGTTCAATATTATTAAGCAGCATCCTTGTATTCCAACGCCTCCTACCACCCACTTGCCTTCCAGCGCCCTCAAGGTGGGCGGTAACACCCACTTTCAGAATGACTGATATGAAACAAATTACAGTATATTACATTTCGGACACTATTTATCGTTCCTTTCTGAAGCAAGACTTTTTAAATCCAAAGGAGCTAAGTACAACCTTTTTTATTTTGATTATTTGTTTTACAAATTCTAAGTCCCATTAGTCACAAATGTTAAATTTTTTTTTGTTGCTCTAATTGTCCACAAATGTGTTAAATCGAGGCAAAATGTGTCCGTTTCAATTCGATAATTTTCAGGGTGCCTGATAGCTACTTGATCCGAAAAATCTATAGAATCAGAGATTTTCCCAAATTAACTGCGTGAAAAGTTGTCCATTTGTAAACATTAAAATGATGTAAATTTAGCATCGAAAATTTTCCCAAATTTCTGTTTATGAAAAATATTATTTTTATATAATAAAAGTGCTTTAACAAATGGAGCCACTGGCAAAGTGTCGTTTATTTTCCACAATCAAGGTAGGTGACAATCCTAGCGAGGGTGACTGAAAATTTCACACCTTCTTCGTTCAAACGAACAAAAAGAATAGACCTTGCGTCGTCAGCAACACAATTCATATCCTCTAGAACTTTTTTAAAAAGCGTTTTTAAGTTTTCCCTTTCAACATCCGGATCCAAAATGCACCCTGAATAACCCACCCTGAACCCCTTTTTGTTTTCACGAGATGATAAGAACTCTATACGAGGAAAAAAAGAAGTAGTGAAACTAAAAACGAACAAATTTTATTCTTTCTTTTTGAACGCCCCGAGTGGGGGAACCCAGAAAGTAACCTGAAAAAAGTTGGGGTTTTTTTAATCAAGAACCTAACAGGTCTATTAAAAATAGTTCAGTTAGGGTCTTATTTCAAATTACTGAACAGAATCACAACAAAGAGACAATAAACAATAGATAACGACGGGTAAGTTTTCTAAAAATTATCAATTAAAAAAAATTGAGGACCTGGGGATCCAGGCTGGATATCTAAAGTTTACATAAATCGGTACGGTCTTTCTTACAGAAGGAGAAAAAAAAACAAAAACATTGTCACAGTGTATGTATCAAAATGATTATGGAATATTTGAATAACTTGAGATAACACGCCCCCAATTCAAAAATACATTTATTTAGTGTGAAAAAAGTATGCAAGTTTATATAGTATATAAGCACACATCAATCTTATTTACACATTAAAACCTTAAACATTTGAATCATTACAAATACAATGTAATGTCGTACTTGTAATCAAACCGTATTTAGAGTATGCTATCTCGAATATAATGCGACACCCATTTTTTAAGCTAAAAATCAGTAATATTTATGTATATATGTTATTGTTTTACAGTTGAGTATAATGCTACCCCCAATTTTGACACTGATTTTTTTTATCGCATTATACACGAATAAATACAGTAATTCTTTTAAAAATGATTTACATCTGGTGAGAACACTACTACTACTACACACACACATCTCTCTGGTAATAAATCCAAAGACCTACAACTCTATTGCTAAAAAAGAATGTTCTGATATTCAATCTACTTCTACTCTAAATTCATATCGATTATTTAAAACGAAATAAAATCAGTCAAACTTACTTTATCCAGCCTTTTTTTTCTTTCTTTTCCTCAGATTATTCGGTCGTTTAATTTAAAATTTAAATTTGGCGGATCTCCACGAAATCTCGTTTGTCTGACGATAAACGAAACGAGAATTAAGAAACGAGAGTTGGACAGCTCCGCCGCTTCGACCAGACCAGACAGGGCGCATGGTCGCCATAACTGTGTAAAATACTGCGATCTGACGATCGCCATTTGGGGCGTTTATTAACGGCCAGCAAAGGTTTTGGGGGATAAGGTAACCCCCAAGTGAAGGATATTTTAGATCTTCCTTCAATTAAATCATCCTACTGATTTGTAACTCAAGTGAGATACATTTATTTTTTCACTTTTTTGTCTTGTTCAAGATGGATCTTTGAAAAATGATGTTCTTACGAGAAAGCAAGTCAAACAAATTCTGTGTTGAAGGGGGCAAGTCCTTCACCCACAAACTTGCCGGAGGTGTCGGGCCCTTGGCTGGGCCAGGGAACCACCTTGCCCACCTCTTGTCCGTTGTTGGGACGGTAGATGTTAGACTACGAAGGAAATATGGAAAAGAAACCAATCAGCCGACATTCTCCGGTTCCTGTGAAGACCAACAGTACTGGAGATAAAAAGACAGGTAACAAAAAATGAAGAAAAAGAAAATCCCTTTTGTTGTTGACTTTTTGTTTTACTTCTCTTATCTATTGTAAGTTTTGAATTTGTCTACTTGAATTCAATGTGGTTAGACAAATTTCTAATATGAACTGTTAACAAAAATAACTGCAAAAGGTCACAATAGTTAATCTAATAATAAACGTGATGAAATCCGTGTTGCCAACTCAAAAATATATTTTCGTGCTAGTTTGACTGCCAAAAAGCGCTAAATTGTTTTGAAATGACCAGAAACCATTAAAAATGGTCAAAAAATAGGCAGAGAATGGCCCAAAACTGCCAATGTTTTAGGCGCAAACGCGCTAATTTAGCGCTTTTTGCACAGCCAAAACAAGAAACGCGCGGAATCTAGCGCAAAACGCGCTAAATCTGCAACACTGGAAGAAATAATTACAACACTAAAAATAGATTCAAGTTTACCAAAATTAGAATTTTGTTTATGTTTCGAAGTTTTCTGTTTGAATTCAATGTAAGTAGACTGATTTGTAATATAAACTATTAAAAAAAAAAAATGATAAATAACTGAAATATCTTTTTGCTCGCTGCCGTAGATTGATGTCCCGAATTAATAAAAATGGGTTACAATACTTGATTTAAAAAAATAAAATAATAGATAAATCGATTGTTGCAAAACATCAAAATATTTTTTACTTTTTAGCTTTGTATTATGTCATAAATGGATAAATAATTTAAAGATTAGTGTTTTGGGGGTTGGTTTTTTTTTTGTTTTTTTTTTACTTTCCATGTATAAGTAAATTCTTTTATTTTTAATTATGTAAGAATATTGTCTTTTGAGAAGCATTAACTTTGCAAAGAAAGGAATTGATAAAAAGAAAAGACCATCCCAGCTGCTAGAGATAAATAAATGGCACCTGAGTAAATGATTTCTTTTTTTTGTTAAGTCACGATCTTAAGCCTTTCTTTTTAATCGTTCAAAGGTGCATTTATGACAAAGTTGATTTTTAAAATAAAATATATCCGTCTGAAATTATCATCAGATCTCTAATATCTTTTTTATATCGATATTGTACGTATGTGTGTCTGTTTAGTTTTAGCCTTACGTCATCTGTCATTGACCTATATTCGTTGTTATTACCACCCGTGTTGCCAATTTAGATGTTTTTCATCTAAATCTAGATGTTTTTGGTTGCGTCTAGATGTCAGAAATTGCTATTTAGATGATTTTTAATAAACTAAGTGATTTTTTATTTAGTTTACAGTAATAAAATTAGTAATATTTTAATAAAGTAAATGTTTACAATTAAAGTTATTTAATTTATTGATATGTAAATATGTCCTAGATTTCAGATATATACCTGGAGAATCTAGATGTTTTTTTCGTTCAATTCTAGATGTAATATGAAAATACATTCGGCATCAATGTTACCTAAACAGCAGCTTTCCTCCTTCATTTCTGGTTCAGTTTGGCAATACGGTTGGGTCTACCTGTTGGTTCCATAACGAATCTACCAATCTGTTCCTTGATCTTGAAACTATTCCCCACTAATTACTTGGCCACATTCTTTCCTCAATCTATTATTAGCTGCACCCAAAGTGTACCTACTTGGCCACCATCGTACGCCATTTTTTTCTCGGCGTACTATTTCTTTTCAATGTTTATTTCAGTGTTGCCAACTTTATTTTTAAGTTTACATCTAAAATGGAGTCAAACATCTTAAAACAACCAGGAAATATATTACATATTATTAATAAATTAAATGTAGCTGTATCTAACATTTATTTATTTTATTGAAAATAATACTTATTTTATTAAAAGTCGTCTAAAATAGCAATTTCTGACTAGACACAACCCAAAAACCTAGTTGTGATAAAAACTTAAAAATGAAGGTGACTGACTAATCAGTCGAAATTGATTCAGTGGGTATTTCAGTTTTGTTTATATAAAAAAAAATACCATCTATATATTTGTCATTGTACCTTGATTTCTAATTTTGTTCCTTAATTTTAATTATTTTGTTAGTCGGAGGAGGGGTCATTTTGGGAAGATTTTCATGTCCAGTCCAAGCAATAATTAAAAAAGAATAGATTAAATGAAATAGTTTATCAATAGTTTACTGAGGAAAAAAATTAATTTAAAATAAAATTGTTTATGTAGATATGAACAAAACTGAAAAAAATATTTCAAGCGTGTTCGCGACATTTGATTTAAAAAAAATGTATGGTAGACAATGCAGTACACATATTTGAGTGGAAAAAAATAAACAAGTTTAAATGCACGACAGCTGTGCCGTGCTAACAACTAAAAAGGCATGTTATCGCCTGCAGCTCCCATAATTTGAAATAGCAGTCAATTTACATTAACGGTAATTTTTTTTTTCATTTCTCCATATTTAATTATTCATCTTTGTTATAATGTTTTTATATAAGTTTCAGTTGAACCAAGACATAGAATAATTCATACCTATTTATAAGATTTAATTACATAAAGTATATTCAGAAAATGTTAACAAAAATGTAATGGGTTCAATTTAGTTGGAATGTTTTTTATAGCAAAAATGTAAAAAAATATAATAAATTTCGAAAATCAGTTATTTTTTCCATCTTAACCATTAAAGATTAGTTTTAAGGACAAGGAAATTGTAGAATTCAAGAGTTCAAAAAAAAAAGGAACTGTCAACAAAGTACATTCATTTGAAAACATTAAATCATGTTTTTCTTTCCTTCCTTTTTAATCTTATAAAAAGCTTTCCTGGGTCCTTTTTTTTGCAGTCCTCTTTATTTTTCAACCATAAAAAGTATCACAACTTTGTTTTGATTCAATTTCACAATTTCATTTTGTTTAGAACCAGAATATTTTAGTTCTTTTAATCTTCAATATTGCTCTCTTTTAATGTTTTTGGTTACTTTGTCAATTGAATTGGGAATTACACTTTATTACACTTTAACATTGATTTTTAGTTTGAAGTTTCAACCTTTAAATTTTTTCATCACTTTTGAAAAAGTGGAAAACCTTTAACAAAATCAATATGTATATTTTGAAATAAATTAATCCCAAAGATTTTTCAACGATGTCCTTTGCTGGGACTCACATTTTTCTATTGCTTTATACTCCTCTGCAACTTATTTAATCATTCAAACTATCATTCCATTTAATGGGCCACTGAAGAAGATTTTGGGATGGATCGATAATTTTTCCACAGTTATCTTCCCTGCATCGCTGCTATGTCAACACAATATCTTCAAAAGTTCTCAATTAAATTTTCTGGAAGGGTAGCCAATAGGATATGGAAGAATTGTTTAAATTTTGGTAGATCCATGAATCGTTTTTCTGTTGAGATTTTTTTGTTGTTTTTTTTTTTCTTTTCCATTTATGTATTCAGTCCTGTTTGTACTTACAATATCTCCAAAAGTTTTCAATGAATTCCAATGATATTTTGCTGTAGGGTAAGCCATCGATTAAGGCAAAATTGATTTAATTTTGGTGCATTTCCAGGAATGTTAACAGTTGCTGCCTCTACATCGTAACTATTTGTGAAATGAATTTCATTTAGTTTTTAGGGTACACATACAATAATGGGATCTAACTATTAAGGCAAAAAAAGGGACCCCCCCCCCCCCCTGAATGAATTTGTAAAAAAATTATCGAGGCCAAACATACACAAAAATAATCCCTTAAAATTGTTCATCAGTTTGAAAAATATGAAAATTGGATATTGATCTAGATGTCGTATTTACAAGCACTAGCAACTAAAATAAAGCTTAAAAAGCCTGTTCTTGAAGTTGAAATAGGCTATGTTTTCAGTATATTGCTCTGGACTTATATAAATTAATACAAAAGAGACTTGCCTTGCAAATTGAGGCTGACCAAAAACAGCGATGTTCGATCATGCAAGATGAGGTTAGAAAACAACAAAAAAGAGATTAAAGTACTTATCAAGTAAAAGAAACATCTTATAGCTCATTGCAAATAAATTTTCCTTTTTATTTAAGACTATTTCAAAGACAAAACTAAGTAAATTCGTGGAGTAAACATAGTTTTACAACAAAAATCATAACCAACACAGTTCGACAGTTTTGTGTTGCTTGACTGATCATCCTAAAATTATTTTAATACAAAACAATTAAATAAGTTATTTTATTAAAAAAATGTTAATACATTGTAGCTAGTAAATATAACTAGCAGCAAACTGTTCAGACAAAAAGTTCAGAAATTCAAGAGAAAGATTTCAGAATAAAAATTTTGTAAGGGATTTTTTCGTGTATGTCTGGCGTTGAAAATTTAAAAAAAATCATACATGGGAATAATTTTTTTGTATTAATCATTACACACCACTATTGTATGTGTACCGTTTTTAGTGACAATATAGTTGGCAGAGGTATGCCCTCTTGAGTGCTTTTTAATATTTTATACATTTAGAAATTCCGGATTCTATATTTTTAATCTGATCCTCTCAAAAAAAGAATATTTAAGCAATAAAATATTTCTTATGCTATTTCCACATTGAATTTTTATCATGCCAAAAAAGATTTTCTTGATAGACATGAAAATCTGAGTTACACTGACCTATCTGCTGCTGTGTCATGTGTACAACATTGTGAGTAAAATCTACCAAGAAAGCACATAATCTTGTCTATCCTAAAATCTATTTTTCTATCTGCAGTTTAGGCACTTGAAACAGTTTCAGCTGCTACAAGATTTGTGTTTACTTGAAGCAACAATTCGACTTTGCACCTATTGATTGCTGATAGTAACAAAAATCAATCTGCAAGCAATTTTTATTGCAGCAGTTGTGATTTCTGTTCCAATAATCTACCATACAACAATTTCAGTTGGATTTGCAATATGGATAGCATTAAATGATTTACAATTCATTTGTTTCATTTTCTATTGCTGTAATGCTAAACCTTTATCAGAAATAATACTATTTTCTTTAAAAAAGAAAAATGAAGAAAATTTTTG
Source organism: Architeuthis dux (assembly GCA_006491835.1). Taxonomy (NCBI): domain Eukaryota; kingdom Metazoa; phylum Mollusca; class Cephalopoda; order Oegopsida; family Architeuthidae; genus Architeuthis; species Architeuthis dux. The sequence continues at coordinate 606,864 of VCCN01004446.1, read as the reverse complement.
TTTAGCTTTTTTTAGGGTACACTTTAACTGACTCTATATAACAAGAAAAATGTCAAAAGTGACACTCTTTTATAAACGTTTGCTTTTATAGATATTGAAATAGTGTACATAACAACAAATCTGGAAATAAGTGACCTTTAAAGACTATAGTAAACTAAGATTTTGAAATAATGAAAATCTGGTCCTAAATATTGCAGCAGGAAAATTATTTTTGTCTGGGGAGTCAGAGCCTTTGGGACAACATTTTGTGCAAACGTTTGTCATGTTGAGATTTTTGTGCAGAATTTGCCTAACACTAACAGTTTCTTCATCGACGGAGACTATTTCTGCAATCATGCTGACGCTGAGTAGTCAATCAATTCAAACAATTTGTTTGGTTTTTTTAAAACTTTCTTGATGTGCATGGGCATCGTCGACATTCTCTCAACCATCACAAAATCTCTTGTCAGGGCTCGAAATTAACATCATTCCAGGGACGGTAAAAATGAATAGATATCTTCTCTCGGATGGAAGTGACTACCAATCAGTTGGTTATGATTTCTAATCACTGTAGGGGAAGGTTAATTTTAATCTCATAAATTTGGTGAGGATTATTCTTGTTGTTTTTGTTACAGTAGGAAAACTGTCAACTCCAGGTTTGGACTAGAGTTTGACAATTATTTATTTTCTCAAAGTGTTAATGGTGTTTTTATTATGCTACTAACAACTATAGATGATAATAACAAAGTAAAGAAACATTTTGATTTTGGGACCGTTTACATTTCCTTCAGGATGGTTAAAATTGTTTTTGGGATGGTGGTGAAAAACTCAAACCCAGGTGCATGTGACATGTGACATTTTTCCTGATAAACTTCAGCATACAAAAAGATCCGGTAGCCATTGTTTCCAATTTCAACAAAAATTTCAAATTGACTCATTGCCCAATTTTTTAACTGACCATTTTTACATGTAAAAAAAACATGTCTACTTCAAGCGATGTGTAACGGTGAACGAGCTGATGCGAGCCGAATGAAATGTTCGGGGGTGTTTGTGCTTGCCCATAGGTCAATATATACCATGTGGCTTGCATATACACATTGTGGTTGAGGGAGTCATCTGAAAAGGAAAGGGGTTACATAAACTTTCTCTTAAGGTGAAACTTAATAAAAGGAGGTGAGAATGAATAAAAATGAGCCTCTGGGGAGGGTCCAGGACTTGTACATAATTATTAAATGATAATTATAGAGTAGTCTGCGTAAGAAATCCAGGTTCATTCTGGTTGAACATAAACAAGAAAATGCAGAGCAACATAAGATTCTGATATATTTTTTAAGTACTGTGCAATTGCAAAATTAATGGACAAGGGCTTTTATCTTGCAATGGATAACTATCACTCTTCACCACCTTCTGCATTTAATGGGTTAAATATAGCCATTAATTATTCACCCACAAAGTCTTGTTAGCATCCCAAGAATTTCACATCATTGACTCATAGCATGAATTGACTTTTTAGTTTTATATTTTTAATGTACTTGAATTTCTTGTTTCTATCACTATTTATAGCAAACAAGAACGCTTAGGGCCTGCTAGATAGTCCATGTAACTTTTGCCTGTCAATTATTTATTTCTTGCCAATTCAGAGAAAACTAGTGAGTAGTAGTTGATCTATTTAACATTTCTGCAGTGTGCTGATAATTATAGCAATTTATGTCTTTCGGTTTTTTTTTAACATTAAACCTTATTTTCTTTCTTTCTTTTAAAGTTTTGCTTTGTTGTTTGTTTCTAGATAATGCCAGATTTCAACGTACTCCAAGACGTAAAGAAAATGGAGTCCGTTCGTACCAGGATGCTAATCCCAATAAGAAACCTTTTCCTCAAAAAGCCCGGACAGCCAGTGACAAGAGACCACGGCCTCGGGGTTATTTCAATGACAAGCAGAGGGATGAGGTGAGTGTCTCTTATAATCTCTTATAATCATATCCACAATATGTGATAGAAGTTCTTAAGCATTATTCTATGAAGAATCTCCACTTTCAAATCTGAAGTTGATAGCTACACATTAACATTTTCCAATTCTTTTCTTGATCTAAACTTTTCTCTCACCTAGTCTTAAGTTGTCAGTTTCTTAGATCAGTGGTCCTCCTGGTACCGGGCCACAAAACATGCTACCAGGCCACAGGGAAACAATATGATTTGGAGATATTTCTTAGTAAAATAAAAACAAATTTCCTTGGATTTAATATTAAATTCATTAAATACACTCAATTTTGTTTCTAAGAGAGTTTATTAGCTTCTAATAAGTGACTTATAGTTTACTTATCACCTATATTCTGGTCATGATTAACCACCATCTTTGTCAGGTCCGTGAGAATATCGTCAATATTAAACCGGTCTGCAGTGCAAAAAAGGTTAGGGACCCCTGTCTTAGATGAAGTATTGTCATTATTATTTATTTTTGACTAATTATTTCATCATATTCTGTTGCTTTTTATTGCAACTTTTGGGTCGTTTTTACATTTATTCTACAACTATTAAGTACCAGTAATTGGC
>VCCN01004446.1:590729-601825 GCA_006491835.1 Architeuthis dux | reverse complement strand
TATCATGTGGCAAATTCTTTGGAAAAAAAAAATATATACACACATACTGATATGTGAACTTTGGAGAACTTACTAAACTTTTCTCTCTTCACATCCAAATTTCCCCCTTATGGGGGCATGTGCCCCATGTTCAGACTCACTGCTATTTGTATTCAGGTATATTTTTTAAAATGCAGTATCATTGAGGACTGGAAACAAAATTACAGTATTCAAAATGTATTACTTAGTTTCATACATAATCTTAGTTTTTTCTGTTTTAGATGTAGGATGTGATTTTCTTTTGATTGATTTGAGAGTGTAATTTCTTAGTTACTTTTAAATGTTTTAATTCTACAAAACCTGTCTAATGCAGCATTTTTCTATTTTCTTGATTAAGAAATATTTTTGTTGTCCTGTTATAAAAACATAACAGGACAATAAAAATATTTCTTAATCATGAAAATAGAAAAATGCTTCAACGGTTCATTTTTCCTTTGCTTAATTCAGTGAATTTTACTGTCTTGAAGCAAAGCTTTTTAAGTGTAGTGATGAAGAAAAAAAACAAAAGTGCTTTGGTGAAAATGCCAAGTCATTTTTCTTCTCTTCACATTTTTTGTAGTACATAACATGAAATAATTACTTACCTGACCCAGGATTCATCCTAGCACCTATAAGTTCTGAAAAGTATTACCTAGGACCCTAAGTCTGGCTTGCTCTAATGTCTTCACCACATTGTGGGGATTTTAGCAATTTTGGGAACTGCCTGTACATAAACGTGCCAGACCTTCACTAAACTCTACTTTGTGTCCAATTTGCTGTCGTGGGGAGGCAAATAAACAACTACTTACCTGGCCCAGGATTGGTCATGTGGCCTCAAAAAAGTAAAGTATGCTCGGTCTCTGGGGATCAGTTGTCTCACCTCCCAATTGCAGTAAAAGGGGAGGGTCTGGCTCAGCCTGATGATTTGTGAAACTAGTTGCAGGGACCGAGCAATTTTTGTCATTGTCCACAGTTATGTGTGTGGGCCTCCACAGTAAACCGACTGTGTCAAATTTGCCCTTGTGGGGAGGCAAATAAATCCTATAATTGAAATAACTATCATTCTTGGTTTTAAAAAGACTTCATTAATTAATTTATAAGATCACTGTATCAAATATTTATTGCCTGTTTAAATGTTCACACAGATTTCCATGGCAGTTCAAAAAAGAAATTGTACCTTTTTGTAAAAACTGACCACATTAATCATCATTGCAATTTTTGCTTTAAGCCTTTCAGTTTTGATCTTCTCTGAAAGCTTTTTTTTGTTTTTGTTTTTAATATAAACTTGAAATTACCAAAGAAATATATATTATATAACCTAATATTTTTATTGTTGGAAAGTAATCCTAATTCCAAATATTAACTTTGGTCTGTTAGTATATTTTTGCAAGGGTATTTTAGTCAAACAATACACCTATGATTTTGTAAAAATAATTTTTTCAATTTGCTAATCTCAAAAAAGAAAAAATGGTACATGCCTAAACTAACCGATTTCAGTTGGAAACTAAATTTAAAGATTTTGTGTAATAACTCTTTTTTAGAAATTTACTCCAATTTTCTGCAATTTGTTTTCCGTAAATTTCATGGCAAAATTAACAGTACATGCAATTTTGAATTATGCCACTTCATTCTAAAATATTATGGGAGATTTCAAAAATTGAATTTCTATTGTATGATTATTGTAACCGATTAACTGTGAATGACTGAAATATCAGTCATTGCAGTAATAGTAATCACTATTACTCTTTTCCACCTGCTGTGAAATTACCAAAGAAATATATATTATATAACATATAATAACTTAATGGGTTAATCAGAAATAATTTCAGTGTTTGAATAAAATGGTTTAATTTGATTTTCTTTGATGCTATATTTGTTTAGTTTGTGTACCTTTTTTTTTTTTATTTCCCCTAATTTAGCGCATGTCAACACCTGATTTGCCACTGTGCCCCATCTGCCTGAGTCCTCCTGTGGCAGGTAAATCTTTTTCTCCTCTCATTTGTGGAAACTATAAGTAGAAACCTAATATCTCTAATAAGTTAATAGTAAACGCTTACTTAAATTTTCATAAAATCCTGGAAGTAAACATCTTTTAACTTTATTTTAGTGACTAAGTTTTCATTTACTTGTGGGTAATATTTATCTGGAGGAATAAGAAATCAGTGTTAAAGATTTAGATGCAAAAGATAAAAAAAATGTAGAATTATGTGGCTGTAGTATAATAAACTATTTGGCTTTATATAGTCTGTTCATTTAATAAAACCTTTTCAATCAGTTGTTTTCTTTGTTATATTCAGTTGTTCATTCTGGCAATTATCACAATTTGAATTTCAATAACTTGGCTTAATGAACTTGGACACTTGATGCCTGACCCAAATATGGCAGCTAAACTTTTACCATTAAATCGGAATCTTTTTGTTCATACAACCCTGCGTTGACTTGCGTCCGATTACATTTTGTTAGTATGGATTCAACTCTATCTGGGCGTAAGTTGACTGTCATAGGGTAAAGTGAAATAAAAAGTACTGCACACCATAAGATACGATGACACATAGATACTTACCGTAACCTCTATATTGTGCATACATCTTTGCTTTTCACTTTTCGAAGAGAACTGTACAAATGTCATCCATTACATTTCTTTCACTAAGTCATTAACTCAACCCAACAAGGTAGACACCTTTTCTTTCTTCTTTTTTACCTTCTCCCTCTCGCCTTCCCTGTCTGGTGAATTCGAAACAAACATGACGTATACACTGTGTTCTCTTCAGAAAGCTAACAATGACACAACAGAAATTTTTGTCATTCGCATTGAGTTATAGTTATATGTGTGACTGATGGAATTTTTCATTACTCACAGTCAAGCTGTATAATTGCAATGAGTAAAATTCCTGTCATCCGCAGTTAATGAGTTTTAAGCTTTTATGTAGACGTATCTACAATCAGACATAAGTCGGTGTATGCCTATTTGGGAATAAACTCTGGAGAATGTGTAGTTGCGAAGGATATGATTTCTTCATTGAGTCATTGTATAGAACTTAAGATTACACTTTAAATTTTATATTATGACTAGTTAATCCCTGTGGAAAAAAAAAACATTTGAATTTCTGAGATTATTTTTCAGAAAAGAAACTACTAAATTGTTACCTTTAAGTGGGAGAGTCCATTGTTATGGACAGAGAAACAAGAAAAAAATCACTGCTCATTATATACTGTATTTGCTGGCATACAAGATGCACATTTAAAATTTAAAAAAAACTATACAAATATTATACTTTGTCCAATGCGTTGATATTATGACGAAGGGTCTGTCTCCGAAACTTGAAATACAAAGCTTTTGGGTGAGTTTCTGTGAGCAGTAATTCACCAAACACCCTTGTAAATCATGCGTCTTATAAGCCATCAAATCTGGTGATTAGATTTAAACCTTTCTCTTCTTGGTTGACAATTGTTTTAAACTACCTGTTCTATTTCTGTTCCTCCTTGTATGTTCCAGGCAAAATCACGAAATGTGGTCACATCTACTGTTGGTCGTGCATCCTCCATTACCTTGCCCTGTCTGATAACAACTGGCATAAATGTCCCATTTGCAATGAAGCTGTACACCAGAAAGATTTGAAAAGGTAATTTTTCTTTTCTCAAACAGTGTGCCACAGCACAATAGTGGGCTGCAACTATTTCCTCAAGTGTCCTTGAACATGTCCAGTACGTATATCAATATGCCGATATAAAAGGTTTGTTCATTGACTACTTAAATGTTTTTGTCTCATTCATTTCATTTTTACAGTTGGTGTGGGGTTCAATGTAAGCTTATGCTAAATTGGTCACTAGTTTGTGCCTGCTTGTCTTTTGAAAATTTAGACATTTAGTGATCACAGCCCAACTTTTTAATTAATCACCCTCAACACAGCATATGGATGGCAGTGATTCATAATTTCCCTTGGAATGCTAGTTTATTGTTAATCTTGTTATAATCTGATGACTTTTGAAAGTTGTGATTGTCTAGCTAGAAAAGCTTGCTTATTCCTAAGCCTCTAATAGTATTTGTGAAAATTGAGCTCTAAAATAGTAAACAATTTTAGAAGTATTGAAATATATGGGGAAACCTTTTCTAAAACTCTAGTTTCTGAATCTATAACAAATGTGCAGGTATGATGTTTGTGATTTGCTTTCAAGTGTTTTCTCTTTGCTTAAATCTTCATTCTTATTCCAGTGTGAAGACCATAGAAGTTCGTCGCTACAAAGTTGGTGATGTGATCAAATTAAACTTGATGAGGCGTGACAAAGGCAATACAATATCTGTGGCCAGATTACACTGGGATGGACTTCCATCGAAACCATTCAATGTGAAAGGTAGATACCATTGACCAACTATTGTGTGAAGTTAAATCAACTTGAATTTTCTAATGTTTTGTTAAAGCTAAATTTCAAAAGCCTGTCAGCTGCTAGACCAGGTTTGGCCAGAAGAGGAAATAATCCGAATAATTAGAGACTTACCCACCTTACCTTGGAAATCTAGAGTCTGGAGGCAGAGGTTCAATACCTGCCTCAAGAGGCTGTTATTGAACCTCTGCCCCCAAACTCTATTCCAATGCCTGTGTTTGGTAATCCGAGCTTTATCTCCAAGGCTTATCTCCCCTTCTGGCAACCCAGCATTAGACACCTCCAATTAAAAAATACTTAACTTCTTTTGTGAGACCCTTATGTTATCAAATTACTAAACTGTTTATCACAGCATACAGGATATTAGTCGTTTTTCTTTTGAAATATTTCCAGTTAATTTTGTATTTTTCTTTTACTATTTACTTGCTAATCTATTAGTTTATTGGATTTATTATTATTATAAGAGGACTGATCTCTAAATTTTGATATCAATTGCTTTGATTAATGATATGACCAATCCTTTTTGTTCTGACTTTTGTAATGTTTTATGCTACTTGGTCAGAAAGATATGTAAATACCAAAAATCATTAAATTAAGTCTGAGTGTTGAAAACTCTTTAAGATTTTCAAGTTTCTATATAGAGCCTAGCTAACATATTCTCTCTTGGAAAATTGAAAAGTGATGAGTGAATGAAACGGTTTTGATAATGTTTTCTTTTGAATTTTGTATCTAGAAAGTCATATGGCCTGTTACTCTAAAGTGGTGACTGCTACTCCTGCTGATGTTCAAGAATTGGTTATAGACCCAGAAACTGCACAACTTATAAAACAAATGGATGAAGCTGAAGTAAGTTCTTTCATCATGGCTCTCTCTCTCCTTTTCATTTGCTTCTCTCTCTCTCCTTCTCTCCTTTTCATTTGCTTCTCTCTCTCTCTCCTTCTCTCCTTTTCATTTGCTTCTCTCTCTCTCCTTCTCAATAAGTTTATTTTATTATTTATAGTTTTATTAGATAAACAATTGTAAATCATTATTATAAATTTTTGACTACTTCATTTTTTTAATGTATTTTCATCATAACTTCACTCAGGCCATCAATCTACGGCAGTGAGTGAACAGGGCGGATCAAAAGTAAAGAATAAGCTCTTGGTGAGACTCAAACTCACAACCCTCTTGCCAGAGGGAAGCCAGGTTTAACACACCTGCTGCTATATCAACTCTGCCATGAGAGCTTTGCTGGCTTGCAGAAGTCCAAATCCACAGATTTGGGGATTGAGAGTGGGTTTAACTACTCTCAATACCCAAAACTCTGTGCCATGTTTGTTTTTGGTTTCTGTAATGGTAGTATCAGTAATGTAAATAGTAATTAATAATAATGAAGTTTATTTTAGTTTTAAAAAAAAAACCTTGAGATTTTTGTCTGAAAATATTCTTGTTTCCTTTGTTTTTACAGGAGTCCGAGAAATGTTTCATTGAATCTGCATTGGTACAACAGAAGGTAAGTTTTAGTATTTTATCAGTTAAACTTTTATCTATCATTGAACTGTTACTGCTACAAGTAATTTTGTACATTCCTTTTAAAAGTAATTTTAAGTCTGGTTCTTAGAAAAGATCAGTTGATTTTCTAAAATCTTTTGCACAATTTTGTCTATGATTAACTCTATTTTGGATTCTTTGCTTGTTTTAATCTATTGATGAGTTCTTTTTATATATTTTTGGCCTAAATAAAATAATTTTATCAGAAAGATAATTCTTAAGTAAATATTATGGCTATTGTAATAAGGATATAATTTATGATCCTGTTTCAGTTGACATCATGTCCAAGTGATCAGTTCATTTGTTTACTTGGAAAGTCTACAATATTGAAAGTCGAAATACAGGAGTCCCTTGATATAGTACGGTTCGTGATATAAGGTGGGTGGGTGGTGGATCTGAACATTTCTTGCCCACTTGTCCAGAAAACTGAACAAAAATAGAATTTTTTTTACTTAATATGACTAAAATATTGAATTTCTTCAATTAACATGGTGTTTTACGCATAATTTCTTTCTGATTTTTATGATGAAAACAACACCTTCATTCAGGGGTTATTATCCACAGTTCAGTTATAAAACGGTTGTCTTTCTTGGACCACAACACCTGCATTATAAAGGGGTTACTACTGTATTGACTGTTGTTAATCCTCTGATATTTTAATCCTTTCTCATCGTCGTCGTCTTCTTCTTTCAGGATCGAACATCATTGCAGCAACCCCCCTCTCCAACTCACAAAGCTGAAGAGGCGCAACAGATTTCTTCAGAGTTTGAGAGTTTGGCTTTGACCAAATCTAAACATGATACTTCCACCTCTCGTAAGGTCAGTGTTCGAAGACTTTGGTATTATCTATTGCAGCCATGGGCAAACTAAGGCACGCAGCCCTTTTGACTTTCTGAATGGCATGCTTAATTCCATGAGAAAAATAACATTTAATTAAAATTTCATCTAAGTAAAAGTTTTTTTGTTTTTTTTTAAGAAATGAGAAAATTCCAGGATAAGTGGACAAATGATTACTTTGTTGAAGTAAAAAAACGGACCAATGCGTCTAATATGTTCTGAATACCACTCCGCATTTAAAGAATTTAATGTTAAGCGTCATTACACAACTAAACATTCCAAGTTTGATAAATTTAAAGGCGATATCAGAAAGCATAAAATTGAAACACTAAAGAAAACCAAATACGCTTTTTTCTAAAAGGCAAACAGAGCTCAGCGTAATGGTGCATGTAAGTTATGTTGTTAGCAAAAAAGTTCCTAACATTCTAAAAATTATTCTGACGGTGAATTTGTGGCCCGGTTTATGATTCGCAATATCTCATGCGGCCCACTGCTCAAAAAAGGTTGCCCATGCCTGGTCTATTGGCTTGGAAGAAATTTAAAAATTAAGACTAAGAACAGTAAAATACAGGATAAACCGCCCTTCCCTCTAATGCAGCTCCAAAACATTAATTTTAGACAACAAATCTTTATTTTTCAACATATTCTCCTTTCTTGTCAATGCACTTAATTCATTGGTAAATATTAATCACATAGATGAACATTATACATTGAAAATTTCAGATCAAAATCCAGCTAATAACTGTCAAGTTGCGGAATTATTGATCCCTTGTTTAAATGGCATTTTTGTTTTAAATTCCTTATTCTCAACCTTTCCTAAAGAATTGGAAATGCTGTTCTAGTTATAATATATGTGCTCGTTCACATTTAGAAAAAGATATTGTGGAAATTAAAAGTAAAGTCTAGTTTGTATTCATTTTTTATTGTAGACTTTAAAATATATAAGCCAGGTTGAACGCACCTGCTGCTATACTAACTCTGCCACAAGAGCTTTGCTGGCTTGCAGAAGTCCAAATCCAACCTTTAAACTTGCTCTCAATCCCAAAATCTCTGTGCCATGTTTGTTTTTGGTTTCTGTAATGGTAGTATCAGTAATGTAAATAGTAGTCAAAAATTAATAATGAAGTTTATTTTAGTTTTTAAAAAAAAACCTTGATTTTTTTTTTTGTGTAAGAGTTACTGTTTGAAAATATATTCTTGTTTTAAAGTAAAGTCTAGTTTGTATTCATTTTTTATTGTAGACTTCGAAATATTATGTTAATGCCTTTGATGAGATTGCTGAGGAATCTGGTTCTCCTCCGGTTTCCAGTTTAGACAATCCTGGTTTTAATTATTCATTGGACACTGTTGCTGCTGGGGCTGCAGAAGAGGAGGAGCAAGGTGTGTCCTGTATGGCAGCAGCAGCTGCTTCGCTCACTGACTCTTGTGGCCCAACTGACCAGGAGTTGATGCCCACTGAGCAAGCGGCTCAGTGCCTGGAACTTCCTCATGATTTGGGAGACGAAGAAGAGGCAGGCGGAAAACGTCGACCAAAATGTTCGCCCAAAAATACTTTTTATTTTTACCAGGGTAAGTTTTTTCTGTTTGTAAATTCTGTGGTTGTTTATAGCATCATTGGATATTACCGCCAATGTTCATTGTATCAGGCTTAATCTGTCTATTTTGCTCGTTCTTTCACAACGTTTCTGCTGTGTACCCTCCAGTCTTCTTCGGTCGTTCTTTCACATTCCAGAACAAAGAAGGTCGGAGGATACATGACCAGAACGTAGTGAAAAAAAAAGGGCAACATAGACAAGGAAAATAGTTTGACTAAACCACATACAATGATTAAAACACTCAGTCTAACCAAATTCAGACAAGTACCATTAATATTGTCTCCTCAGGTGGAAAAAAAATATTGATCAAATGTTTCACAAATTGATTTAACCTATTCTTTCAAAAGTGTTTATTTACGGTTTTGAAATGTGTCTAGAAATAAACTTGATTTGTTGACATTGGTATTTTGACTTGTTTACAAAAGCAAACAGTTGAACTAATTCTGGATCAGTCCATCTATTTATGGGATAAGTCACTTGCCTGAATCTCTCTAAGATTGTATCCTATAAAAGGTCCATTTTATGATTCTAACCTGGACTCTTCTCAGATTTTGCCTATAAAATTAATTTCATTTTTAGAAAATTGTAGTACAGGAGTCCCTCAATATAGTGCGGTTCATGGTATAAGGCGGGTGGATGGGTGGTATATACTATAACATTCTTGCTTATATCATTGCCCACTCGTCCAGAAAATTGTGAATAAAAACAGAATTTCATCAAGACTTAATGATTAAAATATTAAATTTCTTCAATTTGCAATCAATTAACATATAATCAAATGGGGTTTTACATCTAATTTCTTTGATTTTGATGATGAAAACGACACCTTCGTCGACTGGTGAACTTGTTTTGGCACTCGTAATTGACTTTTGATTATCTGCAGTTCAGTTATAACGCAGTTGGCTTGGACCCTAACAAGCGTTATAAAGGGGGACTACAATAGAGACAAGTTAGAATACCTTGGCATATTTCCTTTTTCACTCTCAAAATGACATAGCCCACTTTTTCTTTTCTTTTTGCAATTTTTTTTATTTGTTAAAAAAATTTTGACAAATTATTCTTGTAATACAAAAATGAAAAGCCAGTAGCTTTTTTTTTTTTTTTTTTTTTTTTTGTTGACTCTCTTTTGTATAACTTCATCAGATTTTTATCTGAGTCTTGTAATGTCCTATGATTTATAATCATTCATCCCTACTATCTCTTCCTTGGAAAGATGTGTAATTATATTGAAATCTGTCTCTACAATGTATTTCTTGTATGTAATCTGAATATTGATTGATTTTTCAGCGGCTGATGGTCAGCATCTGTACATGCATGCTATTAATGCTCGATGCATGGTTCAGGAATATGACAGCTTGATGAATTGTCCAGATTCCGTTGAAGCTACAATTGTTGAGTTGGAAAGTGTCACCATGACTGAGGCAAGTAACCAACTTTTGCCTTTTGGAACTAAATATTTTGGCTTTTAAAATAAGCACCACCTTGAAATCTGTCAGCTGGAAAAGACCAGTTTCCCATTCCATATTGTTTTGCTGCCTTTTGATCCACATGCAAATAACATTGTTTAATAAATTAGTAAAAATCAACCTAGCAAAAAAAATTGTCTTAAATACACAAGAATCCTTTCGCTCTTTCGGATGGGGCATTGATACACTGACTGCATCCCCTGCAGAGGGGTAGCCCCCCCCCCCCACACACACACAACCAGCGGTCACCTGTTCTTTCACCAAACTGTAAGCGCAATACACAGCTTTAAGATGTACTAATTAGAGTTGGAATGGCGTTGATATCTCAAAAACTGTAGGTGGGGAAGTGGTGCCAAAAAAAAGTGGAATAAATAAAAATACCAAGAAGAGCGCTAATTAGTTTTAGTCTCATTGAAAGCCTTTTTAATAAAAAAATTGAGCTTTTTAAATATGAGAGGATGAATTGCTACAAATAAAGTGTTGAAGTCCTTCTGACTTTACTGTTATTAATATAAATTGAGAACCTTTTTTTTTTTCTTTTTGTAGGAGTTGCGTAAACGTTTACGTTATTTGAGTCACCTTCCTCTCAGTGCAGAATTCAAAGTGGCTGAATTGCTATTAAAGCCTCCCATCGTTTCTAAAGAGACCCTCAAATGTTTCAGTGGTAAGAATGAGTAATCGATTTTCAGCCTTTTTTCTTTTTTTTTTTCCTTTTTAATTTTACTACTTTTGGCTGTATTTTATAAGTCTCTAAGATGTAAACGCTGCAGTTTTGCTGTTAAAATGACTTTTTTCTTTTTTTTCCCCCTGCAAATTTTAGATGAGATTGAGAAGCGTCGCAGAATTCGACAAAAGAAAAACCGTGAGGAACGTTCTCGATCAAAGAGAATTCAGGAAGAAGAGAACCGGAAATATGGCATTTGTAAGTGTTGTATTGCATCTTTCTTTCTTTTTAACCATTAATATTCTTGTAGTATTGTAATTGCAAAGAGTTTTATTTATTTAATCCCGTGAAAGTATATTTGAATTTCTATGAGATCATCTTTTTAAGAAGAAAAAATACTGAATTCCTTTCGATGGAATCTATAGTATCAAATGGTGGGGGGCAGATATATTTTTATCATCAAGATTGTTAACCTTTAAATGGAAGCGTCAATTGTTACAGACAGACACACAAAAATCACACTTTATTATATGAGTAGGTTAACTTAGTTTGGTATCGGAGCATCAATAGTGGGAGATCCAATGAGGATTGAACCCACTA
>VCCN01004446.1:573079-589464 GCA_006491835.1 Architeuthis dux | reverse complement strand
CAAATCAATCTACATTAATTTGCCTACTATAATTTGTCCACATATATTGTGTATTAAAAAAAAAACTGAATTCGGCACTAAATGACCCACTAAGGGTCGATGAGCCGTTAAACAAAACAATCGATCAAATACAAATATATGTATAAGTTACCCATACATAAATGACCCCATCATTTTTTAAATTCAATAATTAAGTATTTTGTGGTTAAGATTTTACCCCTGCCAAAAGTTTTTTTTTTATTTAGATTTTTAACTGGATTAAGCGATAACATGAATCTCCCAATTTTCTTTTTTTTAAAAATGTTTATTCTACCAGCTTGCTTGCTATCTGCGGTATATATCAATCCTCTTTCTGCCAGCCTGACAGAACCAACACAAAAGTGACATTGGCTTTTCTATAAGATAGATGTGAAATATTTTGTCTATCTTTTTAACACTGGCCTCTCTCTCTTACCAAAGTTGTGTTGCAGTCAGCTTTCATTAGGCATTATATGACAGATGTTACCAGATAATCCAATGAGAGTTAATGATCTTTTCTAAGTGACTTTATCTAATTGTCTACTGCCAGTTTCTAACAGCCGGTTGTGGATTAGGATAAAAGAGGATTCTCCTATTTATCCTGAAGTCAAGAAGCTAAACTTTCAAACAATGAAAAACCTTTTTTTCTTTTTTACATTGTAAACATTTGCTATGACCCCGTGCCTGAAAATTGGTGAATTTCTTTTTCAATTATCATAAAGATTCATTCTAATCAATTTCAATTATGCATGTAGACTAGTCGATCTTAAATTTTATTGTCTGAAATAAGAAATATATTTGACTCCTGCTACACACCAACTGTAAAAATGGAATGAATTAGACAATTTCAGTGATCAATGAACAAAACTTTTATATCAGCATCAACTGAAAAAGGTTGAGATCTCACAAAATCTAATGATAAAACCACTAGATTGGCAGCTCTGTGGTGGAACCGGGACAGACATAATACCCATACTAGACCAGTTCAAGGCTTAAAATACATGTTTGCATATTTGGAAAAATTCAAACGGCACACTTGGCAGATAGTTGTGGCACACAGTTTGAGAACCACTGATGTAGACCTTTTTCTTTCTGTGTATTAACAGACATCACTTTTCCTGAAATATTCTTTCATTTTTTTTAGAATTTGTACCATATTCTAACCCTATTTTGCATGGCTTTATATTGTTGTTTGGTAATTTTCTTTTACTTCAGAATTGTTTTCCCACTGAAAATGTTAATTAAATCTTAATTTTGTTTAAAATGTTTCTCTTTTAGTTGCCTCCTCTTGCACCAGTGATGGTAATCAAACAACATCTTTTGCTCAGGTAACTTTTTCTTTTTTCTCTCTCTCTCCTCTCACCCTCTGATCAGGGTAGCCTCTTGAGGCGGGCCCACCTCAAGTGGCTGGTATTGAACCTCTGCCACCAGACTGGCTCAATTTCCAAATTCAACGCTATTCCAATGCCTGAGTTGAGTAAGTCTTGGAAATAAAGCTAGGATTATCTCCCTTTGTAGTCAAATCTGGCTACCCTGCCTCTGATCAGAGAATAAATCACCATTTATCTTTATTGGTTGTGGTGGATACTTTAATCCTTTCTTAACCTTTTCTGGTGACCAATTTTTGGCTTAAGCTTTTGGGTGGGGTGGATTAAGGTCACTGGCTTTTCCTCTGGTTTTTACTTAATACTTTTTGAGCTGTGTTTGCCTTTGTTTTTGTTATGTCCTCTCACCTGAAACACATTTAAATGGTCACCTCTCATACAAGAGATTTTAGTGCTAAGATCTCTTTTAATGTTGAGGTATAACAATTGATTATTTCAGACATTGTAATGGTTCAGTTTGTTCACTGTACAAAGTTATTAACATTTAAGCTGTTCTACATGGATGAAATAAATGATTTTTAACCAGAACTTCTGCAGCCTTTGTAATTTTACAAGCTCATTGATTTGACAGTAATCACAATATCTATCGACTAAATTTGAGCTTAAAAAATGGTTAATAATGCATAAATTAACTTTAAAATTACATAAAATAAACTTTTATGAAGCACTTTTATGATTTTGCGGTTAGATTTTGTATTGAAATTTATTACAAATAAGAGCTAAGACCTGTATCACTTCCTCCGATAGTGATGCAAAAATTGTACACAAATACGTGAGTCATCTACCCCGTTGTTTGATCAGCGACTTCTCTTAGGGCGTGCTCGGCAACCTGTCTTTTGTCTCCTCTCCAGCTTTGCCCTGTCGGCTGGGGCCTAGAATGCGCTGACTGCATTCCCCGCAGATGGGTAGGACACCCCCAACCAGAGGCCACCTTTTCTTTCACCAAAATCGCAAGATTTCAGCATTAAATGACTTATCAAGGGTTCATATGCTGCTAAACATATCAAACAAAATCCTCTGCAGCATGCAAGCCAATTTGCATACATAACGTGAAGAGAAATAGACGAACGAAAGCAAAACCGATGTAATTTTGATTGGCTGTTGGTTTTATTGTTACTTTTCACTACAAGTTGTTGTGTGTTAGTTTGCAACTCGAAGAAAGAGAAATGTGACTTGATCTTTCCTTGAAAGTTGAGAGACCCTTTTCCTTCTGTTTACTGAAGAATCCTTTTCAACTTATGAATTTTCCCATATTGGGGTGCTCCCATTTGCATAAAGGGAACGGATAAAAAACATGTCTGCCTGCTAAAAACCCTAGAGTTGAACTGCTTCTCAAAAAACTGTCCCTTACTAGGGTAAAAAGATTTTTTTTGAGTTATGAATCACCTCTGGAATGTGTGAACACAAGCCGTTTATCTTAACTTACCAAAAAATAAAAACTCTTTCTTTTCCCTATCAAAAATCTACTTCTAGTGCTTACTTTGCTTACCTTATACTTAAAAAAAAAAAATGAAGAAAAATAACACTTTTTCTACCTAGAAAAATCCCTATGTACTTTTTACAAAAAAAAGAATACTTGTAAAATCTTACGTATTCTATACAGTATAATAATACTAGTTTTAGTAATCCTTGCTTATATGGGTATAAAATAATAAAAATACACAGCATACAAAGGCTCCAAAAAGTATAATTATACAATGTATTGATCGGATATTAATACAATAATGAAAATAAAAGCCATCTGTTTTTTTTTTTTTTTACCTTATTTTATTACAATCCTTGTAGGCCTTATGGATGTAAAATATGGTAATTCTGTACAACATATTCATCAGATATTAAAGCAATAAAGAAATTATCCGATTACGCACCATGAATTTGTATAGGTTCGACAGAAACAGTGCATTCGATGTACCAAACTCGTATTTTATTTATTTTTAGGCGCATCCAGAGTCTTTAGATATTCTGGGTGTGTCTGCTATGGTGCTTAGCATGATTTGAAGAACGCTATCTTAAAGCGAGAACGTTATTTTACATCCAGTATTACAAAAAAATTACATAAAATGTCTATACTTTTACAGTCTTTAATTGAATGCAAATAAGATAAAAGTTAATTTTACCAACGTTTTACATGAAATCTTTTTAAACCATCTTTATTTTGCTGTCTTCAGATGTTGAAGTCTGGCAAAGTTCGATCCTCCATAGGTCCTGCCCAAGCATCGGGATCGCTTAAACCCGATTCTGTTCTTCGAAGTCATCCACTACGTGCCTCTGACAGTGATGTTAGTGACAATGAAGACAAGGTTCCGGTTCCAAACTTTCAAAACTCTTTTGGCGATGCCATACAAACTGCATTGGACAATTTAGAGCAGAAAAATACAGGTGAGATTTTTTTTTTTGCTCCGTCTCCCAACTTTACAGCTCAAAAAATCTGATGTCAACCCCTTTTTATAAAAAAATAAATTTGCCATTGAAAAGCTATAATGGAGTGTTAAGTTTAGAAATTTACCAGAATTTGGACTTAAAGGTGAAAAAATTTAAATCAGCAATAAAATTTTAATCAAGTTCTAAAAATTTCTATGAAATATAACATGCTTCTTTAAATTTAGTGTTATCTAGTGAGACCCTTGTGCCTGATATTTACTACAAATGGTCTTGGTTTCAAGTTCTAATTTAGTTAGCTTCAGTCGTAAGTCTCCTTGTTTTGTGACATCTAGTCTGTTTCTTCTTTTTTGTATGACTCGGTTTTGAGCCATGGATGTCTTTTCACTCTTTACACCCAAATCGCCCCTTTGAGGTGGGCGCACCCCACGTTCAGAATCACTGGTTTAGAATATCCATCAAATGATTTAGTTAACTGTTTATATTCAAGTGTCCATTCACCAAAGTTCAAAAATTGTTCATAACAATAAAATCAGGTTATTTACTGATACTGGTTTAAAAATGTAAATTCTATTCTTGAAACTCTTCCAGTTTCTTATTATTTGTTATTCCATTAATTCAATAGTCGAATTTAAAGCCAAATGAGAGTAAAAGTATGTCTAATAAATTTGTAGTTCAATTGGAAAATAATTAAAGCATGTGAATGAAGCCAAGAAACTAGTGAGCTTCTTATTAAGTCTAAATATACACTTCCTTTGTTATTCATGTATTCAAAATCTTTAATTATAAAATTATCTCTTGATAGAAAAAAAGTCTCTGGTTGCCAAGAATTTAGTAATGAAATATTTGGTTAATTGAAAGACTTCCCCCAAAAGGGAAAATGAGCCAAATTGTATTGAATGGTTTTTAAATAGACAATAAGATGGGTTACGCTTAGATTTAGGGTTGTCTAAAGATGCAACTTTTTTTCTAAAAGTTGTAGTAACCTTTTTCCTCTAAAGTGTAAAGCAATCCTTTTAAGCCAAACACTTCCCTGTCATTCTTAAATCTGTGTAGGTTAGATCAGTTGTAGTCATTAGATAAACCATGTTCCCTCTAAGCTGTGTGTGGCCTCGCACTATCTAGGATTAAATAGTAATGAATAAAGAAAAATCATTTCTTTTATTATACACTTTTTGTTAAAAGTAACTGACCTTTGTTTCATAAAGTTTAGACAAAAAAAATCAATGATTGTCTCCAAAGTAAAAATATTTTCTGCACACTCCTCTTCTTCATATTGTGCAGGCCATGAAAACATTAGGGGGAACATTGCAAGTAAGAATGCTGTAACTTACTATTGTTGGGAAGATTATTTTACATTGACAAACTTGAATTCTGGGTTGAAGGTGCAGTTTGACCTCGTCTTAAATCGAAAGTCATAGCCATGATAATCCTCCACTTAATTTTGTTGATAGATTTCTAATCTGTTCTCATTTCAGAGGCAGCCTAAGAAAGGTCAATGATTTTTAGATTTGACTAAAAATACTTTATTCCATTTAAGACTGAGGAAATATTTCTTTATAAAATAAAGAAGGCTTGTATATTCTTAGAGTGAATTGTTTGACATTTTTACAGATGGAAAAAAAAAATATACACTTGCTTTATCTTATGGATTTTGAAAAAAAACTTTAAGTTGTCAGTTTTGTATATTAACCGCCGATAATGGACATTGCGGTTTTATGGCAACTCAATTCTATCTGTGAGTCAGAGTTTTTATCTTGCAATAGGTAACTATTACTCTTGCCACCTTCTGCAGTTAATAGAAATATTTTTTCAAGGACTGCATTCCTTTAGCTGAGCCTGCAGTTTACCCTATGCCCTAATAGGTTGATAAAGATTGTTAACCGCTTGAAAGTGTATATTTTTCCAGAATAATCTTTGCCAGCTTTATACTAGTAAAATCCTTTTTTTCTTTCAGGCTCTTCTGCTGCTGCGTCAGGAGGTGGGAAAAAGAAAAAGAAAATGAAGAAACTCCTCTTTACTACCACAATGGCCCGAGGAAAATGAAAAACCAGAATTCTGTCATTAACTTCTCGAATCCCTTCTCCAATTCCTGCTTTGTTTTTTATACCCAAAGCATTTTTCCCTTTTACTTTGTTATCTAATTGAAGTAGTCTATTTTTTTTTTCTCTCTATAGTTTTCTCACCATTTTGGCATTTCTGGCCTTCCCAGGGGTCTCTTCCTTTCAATGAAACTTTGGGCTTAACTCCCAAACACAGCAACAAGCACTCAATGAATTACTTCTTATCCACTATTGATTGAATTCTTATTTAAAATTCCTGAATGTTGCTGCTGATAAAACAATTCCTGGCATCTCTGGGAGTGGTGCTGGCCCCTTCAATTCTCTTCCCAAAGACTGGAGACGTAGATGACGTCCTCCACCCATCCGTTTTATCCCTGTGCATTCTTTAATCAAAAGAAAACCTTTTTACTGACTTTTGCCGTATTTAATTTTTTTTTTCCTACTACTTAGCTTTCTTGTTTCATTTTGATATGAGTGTTCCTAATTTTGTGATATGGGGATACATCTATCTTTACAGTAAAAATTTTTAAAAATCCCCCATGTAACTTTTTTTTCTTTTCAAGGCAGCAATATGACTTGATGTAGAGAATTTCCAAACCTAATTTTCATTTACTGCCTTTTTCTCTCTTAATATCTGAAGTTGCCTTCCTCACATTTGGCTGTTCTGACAATCCCTTTCGGGAAGATTAGTCAGCCATTTCGCCAAGGTTCAAATCCCTTAAAAAAAAAAAAGGAACCTGTTGTTTTTAAAGTGGAAGAAGGATGTGAATTACAAATTGGCTTTTCTTTGCTATTTTCCCTTTGCTTTCTTCCTCGGGTAAAATTGGAGGAACAAATCTTCCTCTTGGTATAAAACTTATGCAGGGTTTTTTTTCTTCTATAAATTACCTCCTTATTACTAAAAGAACAATGAATTTTTTCTTAAATAAAAAGAAAAGTGAAACTATTTGATTTAATGTCTATTGGTTAGAGTCCCAGAGCTTTTGAGGAACCTAATAAATGGCTTCTGAATATCTTGCAACCTTATTTGCTTTACTTTATTCTATGAGAATTATAAGAAACAGTGCAGCTGCACCTGGGAACGAACAAATCTCCCCCTACCAGACTCTACCCCCTGCTCCTCTCTTTTCCTTGATTGAATCCATTTTTTTTTGTTGATACTTTTGAGCGATGAGGGGGCCCAGAAGACATGAGTGTAAAAAGAGAAAAAAAAAAAACCAAAACAATGTCAACACAACTCCTTGGAGCAGCAGCAATGGTTGCCTGTAATTGTAAAGTTTTAAAATAAACATTAGGAAATTAAAATGCCTTTCTTTTGTCTTTTAAAATTGAATTTTTGCTTTCATAAGCAGCTTACATTTATTTGCTCTCATAACTTCTCAGTACACTAATTTCCTTAAAGAAGAATTAGTGTTTGCTATTAATCACTACTAGCTCAAATGTCAGCCTTCTTTTTTTTTTCTTTTTTTTTTTAATTGCAAAAATCTTTTCTAGCAAAAACTGAAATAAGTTATCTGGTTAGCTAGAAAACTGTTCCTCTGAAAATGTTTGTGCAAAAAAAAAAAAATCTTTTACATCACACCTGAGTAGTCTTATTTCATTGACAAATCTGAATATAAACAACCAGTGGATGATTTATTATTCCCCATTACATTTCTTTATTTGAATGCTATATCCAATGCCTCTGTGCCAAAAAAATTTTATGTCCCTTTGATGGTAAATTATTACAAATACAGAAAAAAAAATGGTCTGCAATATGGTGGGGACATATTATAAATCTGAACTTACGAACTGCCATAAAGAATTTTTTTTTTTTTAGGCTGCAGTTTGTAACCAAAACATTGCACGTCTTAAGTGGTAAAATTATGGTACCGAGAAATTTAAATGGGATTTGTTTATTGTATTTTTTTTTTTTTTTTCTTGAACAGACATTCTGTAGTACATTATTATTGTAATAACATTGAAAAGCATCCAAGTTTTATTCAATTGTATAGTTAGTTTAATTTTGTTTAACGGTTCATCGGCTCTGACTTTTTGCCGAAACTGACAGCTGTTCAATCATGCAGATACTTTGTCAGATTTTAATTTTTTTTTTTTTTTAATTGTGAATCTGCATGTCGCAAAATTCATATTGCAAAAAAAAATAAACATGATTTAAACTAAAACTTATGTAATTTTTATTTCGGATATCAATCGGCGAGTGAAGACCAATTTTAAAAACATTAATTAAAATTAAATTTTGTTCAAGTTTTTTTTTTCTTGGCTTTGTTTCTTTAGACAAAACTTTGGGCTTTTTTCTTTCTAGCAAACAAATGTTTCATTAATTAAGTAGAATGAGTCATGGTTTAAGTTTTTACTTTTTAAATTATCAGCAAGACATCCAATAACTCAATCACAACATATTGGTAAGTTAGCAAATAAAACTTATATAAGCTTTTTTTCTTTTTTACTATATGCAGATCTAGAAGAAAATATTTTCAATCCCCTAGAAGTTCTATTTACAATGTAACTAATGCTATAGTCAGCAAAATTCTTTTTTCTAATGACTAGCAAATTTATGGATGGTTCTAAGGTCTAATGAATTGAAAGAAATATTCTTCTAGAACTGCGTATGTTTTTTTTTTTTTAAAAACCCTATAATAAGCATATTAATTAAACTTAATTGTAAAGCAGGTTAAAATTTACTTTTTTTTTTTTAACAAATTACTTTGGCAAGAAAAAAAAAAGTAACTTGCATAAAAGTTTTATTTGCTAACTTATCAAATAACTGCCAATTATCAACTATGATGTCTTGCTGATAAAAGTAAAACTTTGAAACCATCCCATTCTACTTAAACAAAACATGCATTAATTATTTAGACAAATTTGGACTTTTCTCTAGCATAGCTAAGAAAAAAAAACTCGAACAATTTGAATTAATTACGTTTTTGAAATAGGGTGCCAATCGGCAAAACACCAAAGTAAAACTTTAAAATGACAATTTACTTAAACATGTTGATTCAATTTATTTTTTTGAAATATGAATATTTTGAGACAAACATGCAGATTCACAAGGGGGGGGGGGGGAAGAGACATTTTGTTGACTGACATTTCGCTGAAAACATATCATTGTGGCAAAAAGCTACACAGAACTGGAAAACAAGACCAGCACTTCTGCTTAATATGCTCATTCAATGTAAACAATCCAAACAGGATGAAAATAAAGGTACTTAGACATTATTATTGGATGAAGAATTGTAACAATATTTTTATTAATTTTTAGTTGCTTTTATCTTTTAGTCAAAAGGTAATATATACGAAGACAAACATTAGACTAACGGACGCTAGTTATGCAATGTTCATAACTGTTCTGACTTACAGTTGGTACCTGGGGCCACCCTGCCTGTTTTGTGGTAATTCTGGAAGCTGGATAAATGGTCCAGTATTGTCAAGTCTCAATTTAAGTACCAGTATAAACTATGTCACATGTTGATTGGAAACAGCCTGTTGTTCACCCGCCTTTCATCCTTTTTGAATTCTTCATTTTAGAACTGATTTGCTTAGATATGAGAGTCACTGCAGGACTTCATCAAAGCCCTGGCCAAGGTATTATTCCCCTCAAGTCTCAAGAGAAAATACAGCAATTCCTTTTTGTTAACGTTTGCTGCTGTGAAAGAAAAGCCATAGAAAAATATACAAACACAAGAAAAGGCAAATAAACATTTTATTTTTGTTAGAATACATAAACTGTCTTAATTTTCAACAAGCTTTAAATAACAAGTCAATTAGAATCGGATTCTTCACCTCCATGGAGAAATAATTAAATATCCCAATTTAAAAACAAAACGGAGGTGAATAAAATAAAGAATAAAGTGCTCCAACAAAAACAATTCTTACCTATATATATATAATCTTATAAATAAAAATAGGGGGGTTTAGGCAGGGAGAAGAAAGCAAAGTTTGAGGTTTTGATGTCGACCAAATGGAGAGGCGCTCCTGACTCGGCTAATGTCACATTGTCAATTGCAACTTATCGAAAAATGTTAAAACTGAGGAAGCCAAGTGTTTTCTCTTGTGACTAACGAAGAAGCAACAAATCTTAGAGTCAAGCCATTTACAATTTTTACACTATATGAGCTTTACAAAAAAAGTGTAATATTTACTTAAAAGATAACTTGACCATAAAACCATGATAAAGCACAACTTTTCTATGAGGGGAGCTGACTAATACAATCAATACTTTTACTATTGAAAACAGATCAATTGGTTATTGTTGGATTATAGTATTAGCTTACATTCAATATTTACGCAAGTTCATTATATATTAATAACAAAGCCAATCATACACTTGAGTGCTAGCTGGTTTTCCAGAGTTTTACTGGACTATAAATGACTTAATCCATTTCATAATGCTAACATAACCAAAACTAGAATGTCTTAGATTAAAAAAAAACAAAACCCAGTAAAAGTGAGATTTTATGATAAACACTGTTGTCAAATCTTTGGTGATATTCTTACAACTCATTAAATTAAGGTTTGAGATTTGATTCAATCCTTCCATCTGATCTTATACCATAAAGCATTCTTAAATGCCTGAAAGCAATGAGAAAAAAAATGTTACCTAAACGTTTTGGCCATTCAAGTACCGGGTTTTCGAGAGTTGCCTTACTCGGGCATAGTATATACTACCTTTGTCCCATAATAGTTATATTTAGTGTATGAAATACATATGCAAATGTAACAACTATTATGGGACAGAGGTAGTAAAAGATGACCTAGAATTAAACAAGGACCTATACTATTCTATTAGCTTATTCAATATCTTATCTAGGATGAAAATTTCTTATGTAAATATGCCAAATCATATCTAACTATAAACACAGCAAATGGCCTAAGGCATAAATACTGGAGTCCCTCGATATAGCGCGGTTCGCAATATAAGGTGGGTGGATGGATGGATGGTGAACCCCAACATTTTTGCTTATATCATTGCCCACTTGTCCAGAATATCGTGAAAAACAGAATTTCATCAAAATACTTAATGACTAAAATATTAAATTTCTACAATTTTCAATCAATTAACATACAATTACATGGTGTTTTACAGATAATTTCTTTGATTTTGTGATGAAAACAACACCTTCGTTCACCAGTGAACTTGTCTGGCACTCATAATTGACTTGATTATTTGTGGTTCAGTTATAACAGGGTTGTCTTTCTTGGACCCTGACACCCATGTTATAAAGGGGGACTACTGTATTCAATTTACTTTTTGCCTATTCAATATTCAGAAAGAGACCCAAACCAATATTTTCTCTAAGAATTTTATAATAAGCAATATGGTGGGACCTATTGGAATTAACCAACAAATTTTAGGATTAAATGTTTGTTTCTTTTCTGGTTTTGTGTTAAAAGGAGGAAAAAAATCTTTAAGCTCCCTAATTATTAAAAAAAAAAATTGAACACTTTTTCTAATCATCTAAATAAACTTTGTTAATCTTCAGTCACTAACAAAATCGACCCCTTCTAAGAACAGGACACTGAATGGCTTTGCTCAGGTGTTTTCGAAATGAGGAACAGCCTCTCGCACGAAGGTCTTTTTTTTTTTTTTTTTTTTTTTTTTTTTTTTGTATGTGTTAAGATTTATTGAAACCCTGGCTTGTTGAGACAAACGCTGCACTGTTACCAGACAATATGGCGGTTGCGCTACAACATACGCCAGTCGGGTTTCATGGTTTGTTTTTCATGTGATATGACTTCAGGGTGGGGTTGCCGGATTAGGCTACAAGGGGAGATAATCTGAATTTTTCTCTGAGACCTACCCAAGACGAGCATTGGGATAGCATCGGATTTGGAATTTGAATGAAATCCAAATTTGATGCTATTCCAATGCCTGTGTTGGATAAGTCAAGGAGATAAAGTTTGGATTATCTCCCCTTGTAGCCCAATCTGGCATCCCCGTTTCAGGGAAGAGGAAATTGGAATAAATATAAAACAATGAATTTATTTAGTAAACTAAATCTGAAGTCAAAAACAAAACTGAACAAAATGAAAATTACTGCTTTGGACTAACATCCTCAACTTCATTAGTTTTTTTTAAATTAAATATTTAGGCGATTTTGGTTAAGTAATAATTAAAAGGGTTAAGAGTTAATTTTTTAAATTCCAAAGTTCAATCTTTTGTTCGGACAATCGAATCTCTTCTGACCATTTTTGATGTTGTCAGCACAATGTTTCAGCCGATCTATTCTTCAGCCCTCGTCAGGTGTATAATCCAAGAAAAGAGGCAAAACATTTTCTCCACACGAAGAAACCAGGCCAACCTTTTTTTTCTTAGATTATATATCTGATGAGGGCTGAAGAATGGATCAGCCAAAACTTTGTGTCGACAACATCAAAAAAAGAAACGGTAAGAGATTCAATTGTCCAAACAAAAGTTTGAATGTTAATGACTCTTAAAGTTATAGACAAAATTTCGAAGTGTTAATCTAGCAAATAAATTTCAACTGTTTAATAAAATCAAAATAATAATATATGCAATCATTAAACTTAAAAGATAAAGACAAAAAGAAAGAAGGTCACTATGTATTTGGTGAGGGAACTCTTGTGAGGTCAGTTATAATAGGTGTTTTTTTTCTTCTTGGGAGTGACTGGATCCTGTCAAGGTTGACTATAAGAGTAACAGCTTTTTGCGGTTACAGCCTGAGCAGTTAAGCTAGTTGTGAGATGGTGGTTTGCCCAAATGCTCATTTTCTCCATCACAGGATGCCAGTGATGAAATATTTTGTTAAGATATCTGGGGATGGGACAGAGTGCAGGGAGAAGTGGATTCATGCCTTTCTTAAAGGCATCACTTCAAAGTAAACAAACAGCCCCAACAGGAATTTGAACAGTTTGCTGATATTGTTATCCATGTTGGTAACCTTTACACCACTCTGCACCTCTACTCCCATTATATAAACAGATCCTCATATAGAAGGCTCGAGCAGCCAAGAACGTATCCAATTAAGGCTGTACGATTCCTACAGTTGTGTATTTGTATTGCTACTTTTATTACAAAGCTGACAATAGCTTTCTAAATCAGAAACAAAGATAAGAATCATTGTATGTGGTTGAGTCAGACTATTTTACTCGTTCATGATGCTCTATTTTTCACGTTTCGGCCGTGTACAGTACAGCCTTCGTCAGGTCTGGAATATAGAAACTAGTTCCTGTGATGCATGTGCCTTGTCCCACGCCACCTGTCACAGTTCCTGTGATGCATGTGCCTTGCCCTACGCCACCTGTCACAGTTCCTGTGATGCATGTGCCTTGCCCCACGCCACCTGTCACGTCTGGATAGGTGCATGCATCGCAGGAACTAGTTTTCACATTCCAGAACAAAGAACACAAAGAAAGGCCGGAGGGTATATGGACGAAACCTGAAAAAAATGAACATCATAGACAAGAAAAATAGTCCGACTAAATCAGACAAAATGATTAAAAGCACCCTGTCTAATGAACAGACAAGAACTGAAAGACGAGAATGTTATACCAAACAACAATCACATCATCATTTAATTAATGGAAAGGAAGGAATAACAGAATGAAAAAAAAACCCTAATTGTACATCATATTCACAGTGTTGAAGAATGAGTTGCCATAGCAACACTTCAGACAACTAAATATATAGAAAGAAAGAGTCAATTTGGACATTTGGAATAACAGCGTTTCTTATGTATTTCATATTTGCAGGTATTCTCCTCTCTAAACACCTGTCCTTAAAAATACCTAAGAACACCTGTGAACCTATATGAGATTTCTACAGACCATATAGGCACACGTATATCTACAATATTGCACCTGGGTAAAGTTACAATTAATAAATACCAACACGTTGATTGTTAATGTACGACATCACATGCACACATCATTAGTTTTATGTGGGCCTCCCTTCACAATCACCGAGAGATGCAGTACTGAGTGAAAAAGGATTGTGAAATACTTGTATCATTATATATTTAGAAAAACATTTGAGATTAATCAAGTTAAAACCAAACAATTCTTTCATTTCATTTCACTACATTAATTCTAGATTGTGGGGTTTTTTTTTGCGAAAATCTGTTTAAAAAACGCGAAGAGAATTTTTATGCAGAATAAGGGAAAGGCTGATGCAAATTTGTAAGTGAAAGAAAATGCACAACTTACTGGTAAAATCTTCATGTTATATAGGACAATTGTTATTTATTATTAGATAAAAATAACTGATTCACATACATCATGCTCGACATTCTTCTTTCTCTTTAAATATTAAGATATAACCTATTTTTCTAGACACACCAACCAATGCTACTGATCCTCAATAAAGATAATGCATTTTGTTATTTATTGTGTAAGGTTTGATCCGAATACTATTTGCACATAGCTATGTTTTTTTTATTGCAGAGAATTCAATTTAGAAAGAATTGTTTTCATGAAGACATCTTAAATACTACCAACTCGTCTTTGTTTTGCAATCTCTAATAATGTACAAGGCCTGAAACTAACACAATATTATTTTCAATTTTTGATGGTTAGGTTTTTTAAAAAAATCAATTGCTGATCTTTTTCTTACAATATCACGTGAACTTGGGTGCAGCCACACAAAAATAAACTAAATTCTTTTTATGATTTTAATTTATCTAAAAAGTTCAGTAATGATACCTATTTAAACTGATTCTATTTCTCATATGTTAATAAGGAATGTTTTTGGTAAAATGGGAGAATCGAGGCGTAATTTCAGACGTGGAGTCAATGTCTTTACCAATACTGAATTACCTCCCCCTATATTCTTTTGAAATAAGTAGAAATAATTTCACTTCAAACACGTGTAAAGTTCTCATTTATCCTGGCCCGTCAGGGTCCAAAGCAGAAATTGAGAATCGTCGCCCGAGTCTTGACCGATGCAGAGATCCAGGATGAAGAGTGGACTCTGTGCACCTTGTCCGGGTCATTTGGTGATCCGGGTACTTTGGACATTTTTGGAATAGTCGGCCATACGTCGGTTAATCAGGAACACTTATACATGCACTGCATGCACAGTGCCATGTTGTCTAAATGAGTATATAGGGGGAGGTAATTCAGTATTGGTAAAGACTGACGCCGCATCAGAAATTACGTCTCGATTCTCCCATTTTACCAAAGTTTTCAGAAGGGACAGTCAAAGAGCTTCTTCAGATGTTGAATCAATTGTAGCGTGCAAAACTATTGATTGTGTAAGGTGGGCCCACTTTAAAATGTCTTTCATTCACTTTCCAGAAGGAATTTTTGGAAAAGAGTCGACGCCTCCCCCCCTGGCATTTACAATGCAGGGAGCAATCATTGTGCGAATGTGTTTTACAACTAAAAGTTAGTGCAAGTAGTCATCGAGCTGTGTGAGAGCCTAACAGCCCACTGCATGCTATATACATACATATATACATAAGTCTACTATACATATATACACACATACACATATATATATTACATGTTGCCTCAGTACTCAAATACTGCTACCTCTGTCCCATAATAGTTATTACATTTAGTAGTATTTTTTTTTTCATGCAAATGTAACAACTATTATGGGACGGCGCTAGTATAATAAAAGAGCTGTCTCTAAAACATGATAATCTACATTTGTCACAGCTCTAATGGATTCCAAAATCTAAAATGGTACCCTTTACAAAATATATATTTTACAACAGCTTTTCATTATTATCTATAAAACAGAATCAAATAAGCTAATGTAATATTAGGCCTGTGGGAAAGTAGGCCTTTTTGTTAACTACATCTATAGGCCAGTGTTTCTTAAACTATTTCAGTGTCATTCACCCTTGAACTTTATTACAAAATTTCATTCACTCATGACTAATTTTCCTTACGTTTTTAAAAAATTATTTCCATCCTATTCTCCCTTGTGTATAATTTTATACAGAATTCATTTTGTATCTTGAGCAAAAAGACATAAATTAACTCATTTCTTAAGTGTTTATTTTATTCAAGTTTTTGAACATCCTAAAAATATATAAAGATAACTGGAAGTGACAAAAAATAAATACAGAAAAATTATTCGAATTTGTCTAGTTTACATAAAAGTTAGCAAACAACATTATTTTTATTAAATTTGACTAGTTCTTACCGCCAACTTAATTTGTTTTCCTACAACTTTAAATTCGGGCCATTGTTTCTATTCTTGACAACGAATAACAGTGCAATCGGAAATAAAGAGTAAGCCTTCGGTAAGAATCAAACTCACACCCTCATTATCAGAGGGAGTACAGTTTACACCTGGCTGCCTTTACCAATCGGCCATATAGACTTTTCATGGTTTGGCAGAAGCGGATTCACACTTTTAAACTGAACTCCTTACAACCGACTCTTGGCGCCGTTATTTTGTTTTGTATGAGACCTAGTTAGCAAACAACAATTTTAGAACTTAAGAATTAGATTTTTAGAAATAATGTTTTCTCATTGTATATGTTTGGCACAAAAATTACTTTTTTAAAATATAGACAAAATATGAATATCTGGGTAAATTAAGTCATTCATCCCTCTAGTTTCATTC
>VCCN01004446.1:547880-564597 GCA_006491835.1 Architeuthis dux | reverse complement strand
TTATACAACTAAGTCTTTAAAAAACTTTTTAAAAGTTTGTAAATACTATCAGTAATAAAGTTGTTGCCCTGATTATATACATACACAATAAGTAGCCAGTAAGATGTGGTTACAGGGTGTGGGGCAGTGGGGGAGAGGGGAGTCTTGTTAGAGACAAAGAGGCACACAAGACCCCAGAGGCCAGGATGAAAGAGAGAAGCCAAACGACAAGGGAGGCGCCGGGGGTGCAAAAAGTGATATTATTAAAACTTTTAAATAAAAAGGTATTTATTGGAATGTAACACCTAGCAAGCTGTGTTCCCACAAACGTACCCACTATTCATGAAGAAGAAAAATCCTTTTTTATAAAAAAATCAAAAGCTGACATTTTATATAACAGTAACTTATATTATATTATTTTACACACTACTATACTGAACTGTAGAGCATAAAGAACTTACAAGTTTACCAAAAGGACAAATATTGCAGTTGTTACATTTTTTGAGCAATTTTTAAAAAAATCTTTTTATTTGATAATGTTTTTTCACTAGAAATATCAAGATTGTTTAACCTACATCCACATGGAACAAATTTTTTAAAAAGTATAATCCTTTTCATTCCATGAAAATATTGTTATACTCATCTCTAAGAGTTCAATTATTTTGATAGAACCCTGATGGAAGCTCAGAAAACAAAAGCGTACTCTTAAATTCATAAAAAAGATTAATATAATTTATCAAGGGAAATAACTCCTGATTAAAATTATCCCCCATTAGGTGAATTTTAAAAATTTCTTTTCTATTCAATTCACAGAAGAGTTACATTATTTTTTAAAAATTCTATTCATTGAAGAGTTCCACTGTCAATCACAAGCAGTTACAATCGGTCGACTGATTTGAAGAGTTACGTTCTGCAGTTGGAAGATGCCTAAAAATAGTGGCAATGATAGTGAGGGGGAAAAAAAGGAAAAAGTTAAAGCAAAACGATTATGTTAAAATGCTGAAAAGTTTTTATAAATAATTTTAGGTTGAAATGTGGAAGTCTGTTCTAGATCTAACCATGGTTTTGAATTCTCATAAATCCATTTTTCATTGCCAGCGACTATCTTGTCCTTTCTAAAGAGAGTTTTGTATTTGTTTCCAAAGCTCTTCTACAGTTCAAAAACTACAAAGCTAAAATAAGAAGCAAAGAGAAATGACAATATGCTAAAAAAAAAAATTAAAAAATAACAAAATGCAAAAGCAGGTTTTTGATAGAATATATTCATAAATTCATCTCAAATTGTTCATACTACATGGCCGAAAAAATAACCTACATACATCTGAAAATGTGTTTCTCAGTGTTTTTGAAGGCTTTTTTTTCTCTTTAGCATAGAGACAAACGTTTAGTTTTTTAGAGTCTGATTTTTTTTTACTCATTAGCACAGAGAGAATCTGACAATTTTAAATTCAAACCTAAAATGCTTACTATTCTCTGTGCGAAGCATTTCTTTACCACAGCTTGGTTTTATTGTCAGGTTACCGACATATTCCAGACAAAAAGTTTTGGAGTCAGGAAATTTATAAAACGAAAAATAAAAACAAAAGATTAAGATTCATTTATTCAGTTCTGTGGATGCCAGGAGTGTCGTGTTGGAGACTTGTGTAGCCAAATGATATGTTGCAGGGAGAGGGGCAGAGAACGGGAATAAAAGAGAGAGAGAGAAACCACTAAATTTCATTTATATTAACTCTTAAATTCATATATATAAAAAAGAAAAATTGAATCTAATTTAAAGGGAAGTTACCTCCCTTTGACCTTTAGGTCAATCTATTGAATTTAAGAGTTTATGTCTGAAATCTTGCAGGCTCTTCTTTTTTCTTTTTCTTTTTTTAAAGCCAGGCAGAAAAGCAACGGTGTACCAGCATCTGTGAAAGACTGGGTAACAACAAAATATAAACTAAGATGTGATGCCATTGCACACAAGGTTATCAATATCGCCATCATACTTACAAATGCAATCTTTCCCCCCACACCATATATAAAGAAAAAAAAAAGGTTTCGTCAAGCATCTACACTGAGGCTGACATTGTCCGAGATTATCTGTCACCATAGTTGTTGTTTTTAATAATAATTATTATTATTTACAAATATAAAAATAGTTAAGATGATCTGAATGTATGCATGTAAACAACTGCATTATTATGTGTGTATAAGCATGTATGTAGGTACATTGATTTATATATATATATCATAAATTTATATATGGATTTATATCATATATATACACATGCATACACACAGATAGTCTTTAGGCACCTATATGTTTTTGCTTACATGTATTGTCTACAGATAATTACAGTCAGTTGATTGTTTTTTTTTTTCCTTCTTTTTTTTTCTTTCTTGTTTTAAGTTTCCAGGTTAGTTCGTCAGTTGTAGATTTCTGTGCGTCACCATCTAAAATTAATTAATGGTGAAGATGATGACAATGAAAATGATTGCGACGTCGGCAGTGATGAAAAATGAAGTCATAGCAGCTGCTGCTGTTGTACTGAAGGTGCCACCCTGAGTAGGTGTGGGTGAGGAGCAAGTGGTGGAGCAGCAAGGTGTGGCAACTGCAGTAGTAGTAGTAGTAGTAGTAACAGTAATAGAGGCAGTAGCAGTGCTATAGAGTGGTAGGTATAGATGAATGCATACCAACATAAGGTGTGGTCGTGCACATCCACATCCACACACGCGCACACACAAAAAGGCAGAGAGGAGTCTCTATGGTGTTGCTTGTGTCGGAGCATTGACCTTCTGTAAGGCCAGCAAACAGTCTCAGCTGTGAGGAGGTGGAGGATAAGAGGAGGAGAAGGAGGAGCACAAATAGTAGTAGTAATAGTTGTGTGGTGGTATTTGTAGTAGTGGTTAATAACATGTAAAGAGCAGGCGGTCTATGTATTTATGTAATTGTTTTTTTGGGTTTTTTTTTCTAAGATAACGTAGTACGGTTATCGAGGTCTGATGCAGTAAATATACTATGGAGGAAGAAGAGTAAGTGATGAAGATCAAGTTTCAAAATGTCTCATCCACATCGCATTTGGAAGTCAGGTGACCAAAGGCTGGAAAGCAAAGAAAGATAGCAGTTAAGTTGGTCTGGCGGAGCAGACAAGCAGGAAGGCATATCAACTATGTACGACAACATGGGCGTCCGCTGAGGGGGCTCGGTGCCCAACAGGGCATTTGCCCTCCCCACTGGATCAGGCATACTCACCTATCTTGTAACAGGGTTGCCACTAAGATATATTCCGAATATATATATATCCTTTGCGCCCCTTCCCCATGGAAAAGTGGCAGCGGACACCCATGTACGACAGACTACAAAGTAATAACCAGTGATACCCAACGCCCAGTCCGGGAGACAGACTCTTTAAGATTAACAAGTAAAACAAAGATCTACTTATATAATGAACAGTGATTTTCTTCTGTTTCTCAGTCCATAACAATGGACTCTTCCTCTAGATTTAACAATTTTGCTGATAAAAACATCTATCATCTGAAACAATTTCAGCAGTTTCTTTTCTTAAAAAAACTAGCATAGAAATTCAAATATATACATGAAATATTTTTAACAGGGATTAAATAATAAGACCGACATCAGGAAATTGTTCTGTTACCAATTTGCAGACTACTATTCATTTAATGGGTGGCATGGTGTTGGATATATGATTGCCTGGCACAATGACATCTACAGGAATCTCTTAACACCAAGAAGCATTTTCTTTTCAATTGATAAATAAATGATGAACCAGTTTGTCATTTTTTATTACTTTAAACTTGTATTTGAGATTAAGGAATGTATCTTGGGTGTATTTCCGAATATTTCACATGTTTATGCCAAACTAATAATGACAAGAAAACAGCAGATTAAAAACTTGCAAAATGGTTAATCCTGTCTGTCTAATAATCCATTGTCCATTATGTTTCACTTGGCATTCCTCCATCATCCGACCATTTCACAGGATAATGGGAAACAAACTTTTTATCATAATTTTGTAAACTTAATTTGGAGACTGATCAGAAATCTTTGAGGGGAAAAAAATAATCCAATAGTAATTTTTAAAAAAAATTAAGATTTTACAATCAAAATTGATAATTATAATTTTTAATTTTCTTATTAAGGCAAATGAACATCTTGACATTAAAAATAGCACAAGTCTTCATATCGTCGCATGGGATCAAAAAGGCCTTATGTCAATTTATATGTTTTTTTGAGATATGAGCAATTAAATATTTTGAACAGTTATATTTTGATGGCAGAAAAAACAGAAAAGGTGTCTGTAACAATGTTTTTTGGTAATTTTGCATTCTTTCCACAGCTCTGCTTATATTTATACCACATTCTATAAGGCTTTCTTGAATCAATGCACTTGGAGTTAAGGCCTTTTTGACACAAGTTTCTGTATTTGATTTACCTTAAGTGAAAGTCAATATCTCCAGATATGATAGCCATTTCATGAGTGTATTTGGACATAATGCTGTTTTGAAGTAAGAAACTGATGTAACATTTGTAAATATGTAAAAATGTTATTTTTCCAAAAAGTAGACATAAGGCTTTTTTGATCCAATGCGACGATATATGAAAATTTAAATGTTAATATCACAGGGAATAACTACTAATTAAAGTTACCTACTTGCAGCTTTAGGTGAATTTAAAAAAATTTATTTTTTATTCTGTCATAATAATTTTCACAAATCTTATTTCTGCACAGAAGAGTATCACTGTGTAATTAGGAGCGGTACCATGCGGTTTATGACCTTAAGAGTTTAGTCATGTCCAAGTTCAAAAACTTAAACATTCCAACAGAAGATTTTGGCAGATTTGTTTTTCTCTAAAAATTTGCAATGGGGAACTTATTTTTATATGATTATTTTTACATTTGCTATTTCTGTTTTGACAACACTGTACTCTAGTGATGTGTAGGAGACTGACCTAACAGGCCATATCCAAATGGACAATTGGATATTTACTTCTATGATTATCATAGCAAACAATATTAGCTGTCATTCATTTCTGAGCAAGAGCTCAAATCATTTTGGATCTTGATGCTGGTAGAAGATTGGATTATATTGCGTGGAGACTTGTACTCTCAATTTCTCTTCCAACATCCAATACAGTAATACCCCGCTTAGCACAGATTCGTTATAGCACTCTTTTTCAAATTTTCTTTGTAATAAATTTAGTAATGTTAAATTTCCAAAATAATGATAAAAGACAGCATCATGCACATGTCTCCAAATAATTGTATACTGTACATACACTTTGTTTAATGTGCCATGTGTATGAGAATAAACACATAATTTATCATGTAGCGATTTATATCGACACTAGTGATGTACCGGAATATCAATCCGGTCGGAAACCCAACTCCAGATTATCACTGCCACCAGTTTCAAATTTTAGCCACCCAATAGCCAGACGTGGATTTTAACGTTTTACTTTGGAATCTGATGGATTTGGATATCCGACTTTTTTGTGAATCTGGCACTGGAATATCAATCCGGTCGGATATCTTGACAGGATTGATATTCCGGTACATCACTAATTCATACCTAGTGATATTTCACCAGCTCCGGAAAGTAGCTACCAGATGAGATACACAGCACTAATCCATTCCATCTTGTTGAGGCTCAACAACGACATCATATATTTTAAAATGATTGCTGGTACAATCTCTATTTATGCTATGTTATAATGACCCTGTATAGCGCTGCATTTTTAAAAAACATCTAAAGTGCTAGTAATCGAGGTATTACTGTATTCAAAACTGATCTGTTGGTTCCTTTTCTTTGCCATGTTTCACTTGGAAGGCTCTTGTGTATTTTTGAGGATCAATTGAAATATCAAAACAGAAAATCTATAACAGATACAGAATATCCGCTTGGATGAGGGGGGGTTGGGGGACATCAGAATCCGGCAATGGGCTTTAGGTATCATTTGAAAACATTCAACAACAACAACAACAAAAACAACTTGTAAAATAACAAACAAGAGGTATATCACAAACAAAAAAAAATAAAATTACAATGGCCTTTTTAACAAACAACTTTTTGCAAATATGAATTTGCTTGATTAAATTTATATTATCTGCACTGATTTAATATACACAACTGTAAAACAAGGTTAAAGATTATTAGTTATTCTATATCATTGCACCGAGAAAAAAAAAGGTCAAAACTGATTTGAATCTTGAGCAAAGAGAAATCCATTCAAATAAGGTCAATTTGGAAAAGTGGCAACTCAAAAGAGTGATTTTGTAAGGCATCTATTGATAATGTTTAGAACAGTCTAAACATGGGGCGCACACCTCACAAGGGGGCAGTTTGAATATATTGGGGAGGGGGCAATTTGAAATTTGGGTGTGAAGAGCGAAGAGTGTTCCGGGGGTTCAAAACTGAGTTGTGGTAAGACTTAACTGATTAATTCCCAATTACACAACACTATTAATTCCTAATTTTACTATAGATTCCATAGTAAGTAAGGTTTAACCCATTCGTGAGGTATAAAAGTGATGAGGCAATTGCCTTGTTACTAAATTTCACACAAAGAAATTACAAAAATGTTATTAAATACCCTAAAGTGTATATATCAGTATTTTTTTTACAAGGAATTTGCCACATAATATATAATCAAATTATTATTTTATAGTTAGGGGGGGGGGGCATCACATTTTGAGCTGGGGTTTGGAGTAAAAACTTAAGAGCCACTGGTTTAGAATATGACTACTATTGGGTGAGCACAAGTCTTAGGATGCAGCAGTCAGACAGTGGGTGGCCAAAATATTTATCCATTTAAATTGTAAACCTAGAACGCTTGATAACACTTTACCTATTGAGAAACCTCAAATGTAGCCATACAGTCAGTGACATTATTACATATACCACCTAGTTTTAAAAAAATTGAAATTTAAATGCCCCCAGAATTTTGTGTCACTCTTGTTAAAACTGAAGATCTAAAGAGTTTTCTCCCTTGTATTTCTATTTCCTCTTTACTTGGGTCAATGTTTCTTTATTTTTCAACTCTGATCATCTAATTGTATACCAATAATAGGATAATAAAATAACTTATCATATAATGTGATACACTAAATAAAACATTTATAATAACATTATCTTTATTTTTTAACCCATAAGAACCCAGACCCATTTCTACTTGAAGGAACATTGTGGGATTCTGGGTAGGTAAATTAACACACAGTAACGTGACTGCACCAGAATGTTCATTAGATGTCACTTAGTACACATCAGGAGTTAAAAATCAAGGATAAAATATAATATTATATAAGAGACTGTGCAGATCAATTAAATTGTATGTGACACCAGTGTCACAGTGGGTTCTTATGGGCTATGGGAAACAGGACTATTTGTTGACCTCTGCTGCCTAGCCTAGGCCCAAATCATAGACCTACGAGTCTGCAGGCCTAGCCGAGGCCCCAAATCGTAGGCCTACGAGTCTGCAGGCCTAGCTGAGGCCCCAAATTTATACTATTTCCAAAGCATACCGTGTGTAATGTTCAAGCCCCTAATTATAGAATTTAAAAAAAATGGTATCAGAAAATCGAACATTACAAAAGTATATACAGTATATGATAGAGAATTGCTGATCCTCCATGTACATGTGAAATGGGGCTAGTTGTTTTTGTTTGTTTGATTTTTGTTTTTTTTTAATAAAAATTTGTGTGCATCGATTTGTATAGGAAAAGGTGTGCTTAGATAGGGATATGGCTCTAGGACTAAAGTTGTGTGCTGTGAGGCCATTTTGAAAGTGAGGGGTGGTGATGGCAATAGTGGCAGCATCACAGAAGCCTAAAATTAGGATTCAGTTTGGAATTAGTAACAACAAAGGTTAAACTATGGCAACTAAATAAGATGGCGAAAATGCAACGATGAAAATGAAATGTTTCGAAGTCTAATGGAGAAAAAGTAACACATATAATTATTTTGCAAAGACAATAGAGTTTGTATAAAGTGGTTGCAAAATAATTATAAGAACATATTTACGAATGTCATTTAACTAAAATAAAATGAATAAGTCCAAATATTTTGATTTTAAGATAAGTGTCATATTCTTATTTTAGCACACCGTCAAAGTAATCAAATTGTGGTATTATTAAAAACAACTTTTAAACTCAGTCTTTAGTTTTAAAAGTCACATTTCAGTTGTGTATTTATATGAATGTGCATTTGTTGATTTATTAAATTCTGAATATACCTTTCCAGAAATTTTCAATCTTTGAAATTACAGAAATCAATTCTTCTAAAAATACTGTATATGCCGGCTTATAAGTCGATTTTATAAGCATCAAATATTTTCCCTAATGGATCATATTAGTCTGTTTGGACCATATGAACTTGACACTCTGATGGACATGATGCTGCTTCATGTTGGAGAGTTGATTTATCTGCCAAATATTGGACTAAACTTCAGTTAACCCCTTAGTTTTAGGGTTAAATTGATGCCAGCATATACAGTACTTAAGCATATGTCCAACTAAATAAAAAGAAAACCCACTGATTTTCACAGTTGTTTTCATTCTTTTCTCTATATAAATCAGATAATTGATTTCTTTTCAAGAATCTGAACAATTTAGAAAGGTATATCCAAAATATGGAGCAGAATAAAAATAAGCTCTTTAAACATGCTCAATTAGTGTAATTGTCTGTAGAGAGAAATACTGCAAAGAACTAAACCTTTATTTAAGAGATGGTGTATCAATGATTAACAAGAGAATTATAGCACCGATCCTACTAAATAAAAATACCATTAGTCAATAGTTCTCTCTCTCTTTATGTTGCAGTTTGTTACCAGGGTTGCCAAATTAGCCATTTTTCGGCTAGATCTGACTGATTTTTTTCGATAGATGAAAATCTGGCCAAGTTTAATAAAAGTAAATGTGTTACAACTCCTAAATTTGTTATATTTCAGTGTTTTTTTTCTTCTTCAGTAAACTTATTTGTGATACATTTTTGTATTGTTATTAAAATATGGTTTGTCATACCAGATGACGTCCATAATAAAAGCTTTCAATTAATTAGTCAGACATGGCAGTAGACTCCTCCTAGCTGTTGTTTGGCGATTGCTCGTCCCGTTTTATTTATCCATTTTGTAGTACTTATTTTCTTTCTAGATTCACTGCAATGATATTACTGTTTACAAGTGAGCAGAATTGCCAGAGTTAGCCAGAAGGGGAGATAATCCAAGCTTTACCTTAGTCTTACCTAACACTTGCATTGGAATAGCATCGAATTTGGAAATTTGGCCAGTCTGGAAGCAGAGGTTCAATACCAGCCTCTTGAGGCAAGCCCACCTTAAGAGGCTGGTATTGAACCTCTGCCTCCAGACTTGCTCGGTTTCCAACCTCAAGAGGCAGGTATTGAACTTCTGCCTTCAGACTGGCTCGATTTCTAAATTTGATGCTATTCCAATGCCTGTGTTAGGTAAGACTAAGATAAAAACTTGGATTATCTCCCCTTCTGGCCAAGTCTGGCAACCCTACTCACTTGTAAACTGTAATATCATCACAGTGAAACCGGAAAGAAAATCAGTACTACAAAACCCTGGAAGATACAGAAAGAAAATAGAAATGGTTCTGAAAATTTCAGATTTCATGGAAATAAACAACAATAGCAATAATAGTAGCAGCTAAGGCAAGTTTAGCATTGGCTGCTGAGCAAGAATAGCTGAAGAGAAGAGCGGGTAATTGCTATAAAGAAAGAAAGAAATACTTACCTGGTAAGCATAGAGAAATAATTTGAAAGTTTACAAGCGTCTTTTACAGAAAGGACAATGTATACGCATTTTACTTTCGGAAAAGAAGTTGGTCGAGAGTAGGATATTCTATTGACGAGATTGAAGATGGAATCACCTCATCAAGCTTTTAGTTATTGTGGCTGATAGAATTTCTAATTATGGATTCAAATTCTATTTCTGACTCATTTACCTACTATTCTTATATTGGTATATAGGAACAAAGAAACCAAGTTATTGTGAAATTATTTACATTCTTAAATTAATTATGAACAAAAATATTTAAGTTAAATCTCAGATAGTAATTATTTTTATTTTTTGGTTATTAAAAATATATTCAATCCTACAAGTACAAAAAATAATAATGATTTATTTATATTCAAAGGTTCATATCTATAGAAGGACCTAAACTTATAAAATCTTTAAATTGCAAATAACTGCATCAGTTTTTATTTAGGAGTAATTTTTTTCCCAGCCATCTTCAAGCTTATTCACTATTATTAAAGAATACTCGGCACCGTCCTATTTGTGTGGTCCAGATTCGAATGCGCATTTTGCAACCTTTATTTCAAGATCAAATTGTAGTATCTGTTCTTCTTACGTCAAAAAAACAGCATTTACTTCCTGTTTATTATATGTTATTATGATTGTTTCACTGCTACCCACAACACTGGTTTATTGCTGGGTTTAGGTTATTCATGTGTTCTGACATTTATATCTATGTATCCAGACTTCACCCAGCCCTAATCATTGATAGAAACTTGAAATTTTGCACACACATTCTCCTCAATGAGCAGGGAAAATGTTTTTTTTTGTTTTTGAAAATTCCCCACTAAATAGGTTTTTAGAGAGGGTTTCAATAGGCAATATAAGTTTATGCTAAATTGGTCACTAGTTTGTTCCTGCTTGATCTTTTTGAAAATTCAGACCTTTTTTAATGATCACAGCCATTTTTAATCTTTTGTTTTTTTTTAGGGCGAGAGAACTTATTCATTGATCACCCCTTTTTCAAAATTTGTAATTGATCACCCCCGACACTGCATATATGGGTGGCAGTGATTCATAATTTTCCTTGGAATGCTAGTATTAATTGTTTTCTTTTGAATTTTACAAAACAAGCCAAGATTTACATACAAAACACACAATAATTTAATTTAAAAAAATACTAAACAAACAATTTATTTCAATATTTCTTTTTATTTATGCACCATTTTTAACTTTGGGTTTGAAATTTTCACAAATCTGCGCCCACCCAATGTCAAAACTGGCTATTAAATAAGAGAATTCACGAAAAAAAATATATTAAAGAAACAGAAAAATTCAGTATTCAAAAGTCACTATGATGTAAAATAACGTCAAGATGGTGAAGTATCCAAAATCTGTTCTTTTCAATTGAATCAATTTTGGGTCCACTTTCCTGTAATTGTGCCATATGAAAAGAACAGATACTACACTTTAATCTTGAACTAAAGGCTGCAAAATTCCAATGTGGACCATGCAAATATGATAATGCCAAATAATGTAAAGGATGTTGAATGACTAGGCTACAAGATGAATAAACACAAACATCAGAAATAAAGGAAATGAGTTACAAAAAAAGATTCACAAAGATGGAGTTGTAACCAAAGAGCTAACAATTGGCAAATAGTGAATTTTCCAGTCCGCAACGATAATGGGGGTTTTGAAATGGCTTTTCAGAAATGATAATTAGAAACAAAGAAATCACAAATGAAAATCAAATTGCCAAATGTATGAATATCTCCTGACATGAGGCGTGATGAAATGTCTTTTCTCTCTCCTTTTTTTAAAAATAAATTTGTAGAATCATTTTCCACAATGTTTATATTGTTGCTTAAAAGAAATTTCTAAATCAAAAATTTTAATATATTTTTGTCACTTAAAGCCATAAGCAAGATAATTAAAGTATGAACAAATGTCATCCATTACATTTCTTCCACTAAGTCATTAGCTCAACCCAGCAAGCGGTCTGGTCTTTTACCGTCTCTGTCTGGGGAACTTTAAACAAACATGATGTATACGCTGCGTTTTCTTTAGCCAGCTAACGATAACATGATGGAAATTTTGGTCATTCGCTAATGACTTGCCATTCCTGTCATCAGCAGTTAGTGGGTTTTAAGCTTTCATGGAGACATATTTGTGATCGGACGTAAGTTAATGTATGACTGTATCTAAAAGATAAATGATTAAAAAATTTGTTTT
This sequence comes from Architeuthis dux, assembly GCA_006491835.1. Lineage (NCBI taxonomy): Eukaryota > Metazoa > Mollusca > Cephalopoda > Oegopsida > Architeuthidae > Architeuthis > Architeuthis dux. Next base: position 552,629 of record VCCN01004446.1, on the reverse strand, counting down.
AAGCAACGTAGAAATAACTAGGCTGAAGTTTGAAGATAGAGAAAAGCAGAATGAATAGAACAGAGGACGGCAACCGGCAATGATCTAGGAAGGAACACAAGAAATGAAGAAGAAGTATCTTACAGCAATAACACCAAAACAGGACGAGACTTGCTGTGTAGAATTGCTATTGTCTAATGGAGGAGTTCATAAATATTTGTATACTAGCATAGAAACCGAATGATAATATAAATAAATAATAATTAATATCAAATATTAAATTGATGAATATTTTGTAATTGTATGCTTTTTCAATCCATCCGTAATTTGTTTCACCAAGTCAAAGTGATCTACAACTTCCGGTGACAAAATGAAAGATGGCCATTCCATCTAGATTTTTAACTGAATCAAGCGATAACATAAATACTTTTACTTTTCAAACAAAAATCATCTCTTAAGAAGTCTCCCAACGTTTAAAATTCTTTCGTCTGTTTCTAGTGAGGTAGTTGCTTTAATGTAAATATCATGTCCTCTTCATACCTAATGTATACAATCTGACTGAAATAGTTTCAATTTTCCCTGTTTCATCACTTTGTAAGATACCAGACTGCGGATCTCTGCATCAGTCGTTTGAATTGTGGCAGTTCTATTAGATTTCATATATGGGTTTAATTTAGCCTGACCAACAGACAAAATCAACAAAATTGATGACATGGGCTTTTATATTTGTATATGGGTGACAATAACTAGATTGATGAAATGTTAATGCAACAGATTTTCATTTAACAATGTTAAATGTTTAATGTGAATGTCTAGATGGAGTATTTTTAACCCCCATAAGACAAAGGATTTTTCTTTAAAAAGGTAAAACAGGACAATGAAGTATATGGCCAAATAGTTTGATGTGATAGAAGTGTTTACAAGCATTCTATTCTTTCAAATGTTTTATTTGAAACTGTATCCAAATGTTGAGCCTTAGATCATTATTAGAAATTGGAAATTTCTTACAAAAGATATATAAAGTCTAATGATGGGTCTCCACACTATAAACATAAAGTCTAATATAAATACATTCTTAGATTGAGTCCCTAAATACATGTAAAAGATTTGGTAATGTACTCTCAGGTGTTCATAAAATTAAAAGAAAATGGTTTATATTGTGGACATAATGGCTAATGATGAGGATATCCTCAGCCATTATAGGTCCATTGTTGGACAAAGGCTTTTCCCAGCTCCTTCCATGCCCACCGTAACTGTGCTACTAACCTCTGCCATGTCTTACTGGCAAACCTTTCTATCTCATTTCTGCATGTTATGTCTGGTCTTCTCCTACTGTATTTGCTATCCCTCTGGCAACAATCAACTAACCTTTTGCACCATCTTGATCAAATACTTATGAGCAGTACTTTTTATATAAAATATGTAAATGTTAATATCAAAGGGAATAACTACCGATCAAAGTTACCTCACTTTCAGCTTTCATAATAATTTTAACAAACTTTATTTCCGCTACAGAAGAGTTCCACTGTCAATTAGGAGTGGTACCAAGTGGTCTATGACATTAAGAGTTAAAGTCTGACCCACAGATTCAGCAAAACCAATACATTACTTGTTTTCAAATTTTAATAAACCAGTTTTGAAATTATAATCATATTAAAACTGCTGCACGAAACAAGTTCTGGCATCAGTATGTGAAATGGGTAAATAAGGTGTTACCATTGTGCCATGTGGCAGGAAAATAATCAGTATTTTTAGATGCAAGTGTAATGTGAGGAGTGTCTGTAGTGTAATGTGAGGAGTGTGTGTAGTGTCTGTAGTGTAATGTGGGTGTAGTGTAACGTGAGGAGTATCTGTAGTGTAACGTGAGGAGTGTCTGTAGTGTAATGTGAGGAGTGTCTGTAGTGTAACGTGAGGAGTGTCTGTAGTGTAATGTGGGTGTAGTGTAACGTGAGGAGTGTGTGTAGTGTAATGTTTCTGTAGTGTAATGTGAGGAGTGTCTGTAGTGTAATGTGGGTGTAGTGTAACGTGAGGAGTGGGTGTAGTGTAATGTTTCTGTAGTGTAACGTGAGGAGTGGGTGTAGTGTAATGTTTCTGTAGTGTAATGTAATGTGTGTCTGTAGTGTAAACATTGTGAACATTAAAAAATATTCCTTGAAGAAAATCACTTTTGATTGAAGAAAGTGACGACCATTAAAAATTCTGCATTTTTTCATGCATTTTTGATTTGTATACATATACCACAGTTTTGTGCACAGCAAAATTTACACAGGTAAAAGAATAAACAGAAAGACAAATTTATAAACGTTTAGGCCATGTAATTAGCTTACTTTTCCTTCTATGCTTGACATTCGTTTCGACAAGTGATTTGGCATTGAGTTGATTTATGTAACCAGTTCTTTGGACGTTTTTTCTCTTGAATGCTTTTACCAGTTTTCTATCACAACCTGCTTAACCTCTTATTGATTGTTAATTATAATTAAAATATCATTCTTGTTGGATTTAAACTGTTGTATTGTGTATTCATTGAATCGCATTCTTCTCGCCTCTCTATCTACCCAAATATTTGATAATCTTTGATGGCGAATGTTGAAAATACACCAGGCTTCAACAAGCTTTGCCCAAGGAAAAACTCCCATCCTTTTTGTACAAGGAATGCAGGACATCCAGACAGCTTCGTGAAGTAAAACATTTCATACACCTTTACATTGTTAACCCAGGGCCGTCGGAATGAAATTCATATTGGTTGGGCAGCGAGTGAAGTGGAAAACTTTCTTTTAGACCACACCCTTTAGATTGCTGGAAAACACCCCTATTGTAAAAAGTGCACTATTTAATTGATGGATATATGATGATATTCCCATATCTAATTGATGAAGATAATTATGGGAATTTTTGAAAATAGAACTACAAAGTCTGTCAGAAATCAATGTATTTTTCAAGTCATCCAGACTCAGGATAGATCATACACCTATGAACTAACAAAACATGATTGAAAGGGATAATTGGTTTATTTACTCTTTCTGTAATCTTAAAGCTAGCTTTTTGTAGCATTTTTCGAAGAAATAAGGAACACATATTAACAAATTATTAAGGGGGGCTGAAGCCCATCCAGCCCCCCGGTTCCGACAGCCCTGTAACCTAAGTGATTTTTCTGGGGGTTCACTTAGACGGCTTCATTGACTTGTTATTTAGGATAAGTAGAAATCCTACAATAGTATAAAAATATTGAATGAATATTTGTCAAAAGTTAGCAGCGATAACCTCAAGGTGAATGTGAGTGCCTGTAACTTTTTGTTTTCCTATACAAATCATAACTTACAGAGTAAATAACAGGATGCATCTTACCTTCACAAATTTCACAGAAAGGCCGTTCTGTTTTAGGGTCACCATGATATTGTGTACAGGGTGGACTTTCGGACATTTGTTTAGGACAGTCTTCAGTTTCATGGAGATCAAATTCATCACAGATATCACAGAAAAGACGAGGAGGAATAACATTCTGCTTCCTGAAAGAAAGTCAGAAATAGAAGAATATGACACATTTGTTCAGATTTCCCAAAAGTATGTGCGCACGGAAAGCTTGTGCAAATGTAAACTTGAAATTGTTTCAAGATAATTAGCACAGCCTGTCTCTCATGGCTGATAAAACTACATTGGCATGTTTTAACTTAGTACAAGTATGATTGCATAAGTTAAGATTGTTTGAAGTTTGTTCAGTTTGTTGCTCCATTAAATAAAAAATAAAAAAACTCATACAAAGGGGGATTTGGGTAGTCCAAGCGGGGGGAAAAAGATTATTAGGTAAAAATAAAAGTCCAATTTAGAGATAGGGTTTTCTGCACTTCTATCTGTCAAGTCGAAGGCTTGAAATAAGCTACAAATTGAGAATGGTTTAAGAGGTGCTCTCTCACTAATAGCCTACAGATCGAAGAACTAGTAGCAAAAAAACAAGAACAGAGATCACATTGATGTGTATATATGTTACGATAGCAGTATTCTTACTTTTTTTGTAATAAATTGGAATTTCAAATGATGCATTCTAATTATTTTTACTGGCTTTCTTTTAGTAACAAATACACAGCAGCAGCTGTACAATTATAAATTTAAACTAATTCTTAGTATGAAGCTGTCTAATTATATGTAAAATAAAGTTATTATTTCAAATTATTCTTTGTTGCAACTTAATAAATAGAAGGGGGGGGGATACTAGTAATCTTATTGACAAAAGTGGGGAATGACTTGAAAAGGTTGGGAACCGGTTTAGACTCGCATTTGAAGACAGTGATAGAAGCACTAGAAAGATGGACATCATTTTTAGAAATTGTCATTTTTTTTTAACAGAAAAATTAAATTTGAGGATAAAAAGTGTAGGGCAGAAGACAAAACTACTTACTGGACTTCCTCAGTCTCACCATTTTTCAGGTCACCATTTTCAATAATCTCCATACGAGATTTTAAGCTCTCATTTTTCATGTGGAGATAAACAATTTCAGCCTTAAGGAATTCAGTCTGTTAGAAAACAAGAATTGGAAGAAAGTTCTGATCAAAGTTTCTACACTGTTGAAAGAAGAGCCAAAATACAAGAAATGGATATAGAACTTCAAAGCTACAAAAGTGAGTCGATTGCTGTCATAGCACGACAGTCTTACCTCTGCGAGTGTATCTTCTTTTTCTTGCTTTAACTTCGAAATGATTTCATTTTCTAGAAAGAAAAGGTAAAGACTTTTTTTGAATGGGGTCATTAAAAAGAATATCCTTTTCATAAGGATC
>VCCN01004446.1:518322-536438 GCA_006491835.1 Architeuthis dux | reverse complement strand
AAGAAAAAATTGCAATGATTCGTGTCGTGTTGTGTTGTGTATGTTTTGTATCAAAAATTAGTGCTGAAAATTCTATTTCCAAGCATTTGCAAGGGCCAAAAATCTAAACACCCATGGAGCTCACAGCGCCCCCAGCTGATTTACTTGCATACTTTGTACTCACAAATGATATCTCATGGCAGGTCTGATAGACACCTAGTGATATTTCACCAGCTCTGGAAAGTAGCTACGGAATACACAGCACTAATCCATTCCATCTTGTTGAGGCTCAAAAACGACATATATTTTAAAATGATTGCTGACACAATCTCTATTTATGCTATGTTATAACAGTGTTGCTAATTTAGCGGGTTTCGCGCTAGATTTAACGAGTTTCTTGTTTTGGCAGTGCAAAAAGAGTTAAATTAGTGTGTTTTCGCTTAAAATATTTTGGCCATTTTTGGCTATTCTAGCGTCTTTTTGGTGGTTTCTGGCCATTAAAAAATTTTAGCGCTTTTTGGCAGTCTAATTAGCGCAAAAATATTTTTGGAGTTGGCAACTCTGTGTTATAATGACCCTGTGTAGAGCTGCATTTTTTAAGGAATGTATCTAGAGTGCTAACCAAGGTATTACTGTAAATATCTTTAAAACCTAGGTACCCAATTTCAATGGACAGGTTTATATAAGAAAAAGTCCTAGATAGAAGTTTTTTTTACTCTCGATTCTTTCATTAAATCCCAAGTTAAAAACAATGCAGAAATGAGAGATTACGATCTTTTCAAGACATTGAATTAGTGAACTGAATAATACTAAATTTAAAATAATTGTAACCATTGAAATAAGACAAAAGTGCTGCTCATGAATGATTCAGTTGATAGTGATAGGTAGGTGAAGTTGATTAGCTACAACTTATTGAAAGAAAAAAGTTAAAAAATAAAAAAATAATGTCCTAAGAGGACATTTAGGTTGCAAAATCCCCAAAAGTTCCCACAATATTGATTTACCTAGATCTTGATTTATTTTTTTTAAAGTTGTTATTATCACAACTTGACTTGGGCCGTAATTCTACAGCAGCGAGCAAATAGCGCGGATCGGAAATAAAGAGTAAGCTTTAGGTGAGATTCAAACTCACGCCCCTCTTGCCAGAGGAAAACCTGATTTACGCCCAGCTGCTTTGACCACTCAGCCACGGAAGCTTCATGATCAGCAGAAGTCAAATCTTACCTTTTAAACCTACCCTTTACTCTGATTATCGACGCCATGTTTGTTGAAGTACCAGCAGTATTATTAAACCAATTTTATTATTTATTTTGACTATCAGATGAAATATATTGGGTTACATACTATTGAGTTTTAAAAACAAGGGCTCGACATACCATTGAGTTTTAAAAACAAGGGCTCGACATACCATTGAGTTTTAAAAACAAGGGTGCGACATACCATTGAGTTTTAAAAACAAAAGCTCAAAAAAGTGTTTGCTTGCGAAGTGTCTCACTGCAAAAAGCTTAATGTCCTCCATTAAATCACAAACTTCAAATATAAAAAGTATGGAGGAACACAGTGTAGAAATTGCATGTCAAAGTGAAAGAACAGCTTTGTTTAATAACAAAGCAAGAGGTTAGTAAATTAATTTCAGAAACTGTTTTTAAAGAGAAGAATCTCAACTTACTGTTTATGAAAATCTTGTAACTTCTTTTCAAGTTTCTCCTCAGCTTTCTGAAAAATTTAAGAAAAAATCACTTAGAACATTTTCGGTGAAAAACATTTTAAACAATAAAAAAAGTTGTCTATAATTTTAAGAAGGGTCATTAAAGAGAGAGTGTGATATGTATAAGCAAGGATTACCAAAAATTCAGAAAAACCACAATAATTCCCCAACTACTAAAAACCATCACACTTGTCACATTTGTAATAAATCTTAAAATAATGAGTTATTGATTGGTAAAAGCACATGCTTCTATCTTAATTAGTTTCCTAGTTATTAAGCTTCAAAAAAGTGTGACGGCCGGGTTGGGTCTTTATAAAAAATCTAAATGAATCTTCAAAACACATGTTATCGAATGGTGAAAACCGCATGATTCTATCTTTGATAGTTTCCGAGATCTGGATCAGTTCTGTGACCCATACATTTGGGCTCAGTCGCAATGAAATTCAGACTTTAAAACAATACTATTTAACTTGGTGTAGATGAAAATCTTAGTAAAATATAAACTTAGAATAACTGTAAACCTTTATGAAAGTAGTGAAACTCCTTTTGTTTTATTAAATAAGAAAGCAGAAAAGGAGTTTCAGAATACAAAGTGATCACTTACTTTAGCGCTGGAAGTCAAAAGTTCTTTTGCAGATTGAAGTTCCTCTACTAATGCATTTTTCTCACTTTGATTTTCTTCCAATGTCATTTTCAAGTTCGAAATTTCACTTTTGGCATTTTCTCTGCAAGAAAAGTATTTGGAAATAAATGAATAAAATTCAGACATTTCACCATTAGGGGAAAAAGAAAAACAAAAAGAAAAGTTAACCAAAATTCCAAGGGAAATTATGAATCACAGCCACCTGAGGGCCTGTCTGATAGATGTTCTAAAACCATCCTAAATCTTTGTTCGCAAAGCCAAGCCATGACATGACCTATAGTCACAAGGCTTTAAATATCATTTCCTTTCTTCTGGTGAACTTGGACAGTTTTTGGTAGCATTAAATTATTAAATCAGAAAATATTAACAGGTTAACAAGATATTTTAACTTATTCTGATAAATATCCTTATCATGGCTACTTTTAGCATAAAAAATACAGAAATACTAGCATTCCAAGGGAAATTATGAATAACCGTTACCCATATAAGCTGTTTTGGGGGTGATCAATTAAAAAGTTGGGCTGTGATCACTAAAAAAGGTCTGAATTTTCAAAAAACAAGTGGGCACAAACTGGTGACCAATTTAGCATAAACTTACATTGCATATTGAACCCCCCTCTAAAAACCTATTTTGGGGGGGGAAGTTTCAAAAACAAAAAAAGAAAAACATTGAGGGTAGTGTGTGTGTGTGTGTGTGTGTGTATGTGTGCAAAATTTCAAGTTTCTACTATGAACGGTTAGGGCTGGGCAAAACCCGGATACATAGATAGATACATATAAATGTCTGTACACATGAATAACCTAAACCCAGCAACAGTATTTAAACCAGTGTTGTGGGTAGTGGTGATTAATATTTATATCCTTTACTAGCATGACAGGATTTTTTACATATAGATAAATTATACAAATATCTATTTTAGTATAAATATATTTATTGCAAACAAAAAAATGCATCCCTCGACAAAAATTTATTTTTCTGTCGTTTTTCCTACAACTCTTAATATTTTCTGTTTTTTAACAACTTTTAAAAAATAAGGCAACAGAATTAGGTAAAAAATGAAATTGAGACATCAGCAACAACAGCAGTAGTAGTAGTAACATTACCAGCAGCAGTTGCTTGCCTAAATCAGCGAACACACACACAGCAGAGCCTTGCTTACCAGCAGCAGCAGCCAATTTTGTATCTGTGTGTTCGCAGTACTGCCTTCCTCTCTTTCCGTTTGCTTTAGTGACAAAACCAACAAAGTGACAACAGCTTTTATATCATAAGATTACTCTGTATATATTTCAGTTATTTTCTAATTCAGAAATAACTATCAAATACACAATTTTATATCTTGGGAGTAATTTGAATAAATAAAATATTAAAAAAAGAAAAAAGATAAATAAATAAAGGAGAGGTTTAGGTAAATATGTATGGCATCTTATGTTGTGCAGTGCATATATGTCACTTCACCCTATAATGTGGTGGTCAGTTTGAGTTGTGTCCATACTACCAAAACGTAAACCCTGACGCAAGTCTATGCATGGCTGTATTCCCATCAAACTTTAGGCCTTATTTGTTGTTTTGGAGAAAAGCAAATGAAATGGAAAGCCAAAAGTAATTCACTCACAATTCCTTATTCAAGGATTGAGTAGTTTCTTCCTGTTGTAATGACTGGGACAAGGATTTCTCTTTACTTGACAACTCTTCTTGCAATTTTTCAATCTGTAAAAGAAATAAATAAAATAAAACATCCATGTACAATTTATAAAAATAAGTGAACATTTAAAATTTTAAAAATTCAACATGATTGATAAAATGAGCAGGGCCGGATTAAGACCACAATGGGCCCTACGCCACTCATGATTCTGGGGCATACCATATTAAAATTATATGAGATCTGAACAGTAAGTTTATATTGAAATATAAACATGGTAAAAATAGTTTATTGATAGGGAAATTTATATTGTAACATAAGCATAATGATAAGATGTGTACAAATATTCTAAATAAAGATGTTTGTCGGGACTTTTTGTGAGAAAACCGTTCAATGGTGGTTTCAAACATCATTGAGGTGACATCAAAACTAAAGCATTCAATCGTTTCTGAGCTGTTGAATGGAATCAATTTTTGATCAATGATAGTTTGGAAAATGAACGTTCATCTTCAGACTTATATGATTTTGCATATATTTTATACATATATTCTTGTTGAACATCTTCCATGAGATTCTTTACTTCATTCTCAAATTCATCACAAAGCTCAGAAACAAAACTTTCAAGTGATGAAAAGAATGATACACCAATGTTGATGTCAATGGTTGTACTTTGGGGAAGATTACTCGTTTTCTGAAACCGCTGTGGGATTTTGTTCCAAAGACTTACATTCTGGATAGTTTTTAGAACTATGTCGAACATTCTCGGTCCATAGTAATTGCATATAAATAAATTTTTGACTGACACCCTGGGCTCATAGCTCCCCCTCCTACCAACAACACTCCGTTTTTTCGAGTTTAGTATACTGTGGCGACAAAGTGGAAATGGATTCGCCCGAGGAAATGACCTGCTTGAGGTACGGCCGGCAAAAGCCAAATGAAACGGGTCACCGACACATATAGACAAAGTGGAACGTTGGTGACCCGTATGTTGAGTGCCGGCAACCCAGATGTGGTGAATTGCTGGCTATAACAGGCCTCGGCCGTGAGGGCTCGGCAGTTTGCTTTTGACTCACTAGTTGAAGCCATACTCGAATCGTGTTTAGGACTTATACTGTGAATGACGTCGTAGCAGCTCGGAGTTTGTGATAGCTTACTGGTGATAAGCTATCCCCCTGGAAGGAAGCATTCTGGTGTTGCAGCATTGACGTGCCGTTGGACTCCTTGTATTGAAACTGTGTCAGTGTTTTTCCCTCTCCCCCTTTCTACTACATATCATTTCACACAAGCATGTGAGCACATGAAACTTGACGAAATGCATCAAGGCTTATCTTAATGATAATAAATGTTTGAGATGTAACACGCTTTTCTCAATCTTTCATTTCCAAATTGTCAAATTGCCACTACCATTCTGTCGGATTACCTTACATCCACACAACAAACATATAAATAACTGCAGATTCTGTGGCCTTATTGAAATTACACGATTCATTACTTTTTGCCTTACTAACCTAATCACATGAACATAAATTGTTCAGTATTTTCTAACTTAGGCTAACATAAAAAAATTGTTATATGCTAAGGGCGCCATGATTCGAAAAAATTTGGGAATCACTGCCCTATGCAATCTTTCTTTTTTTTCTTTTTGATTGGTTATAAGATGGGATTAATTTTGGGTTTTGGAAACATAACATGAATGAACCAGAGACAAGGTTTATTAAATAAAAGGTGATGAGATCAGAAATAAGACTCACTTCTTTCTGTTTTTGTTCAACTCCAATTTCTTGTTGCTGCAACTTGGCTTTTATCTCAGTCACTGATTGTTGTGACTGAGCTTGTTCTTGCAGCAGACGGTTTTTCTCTGCTTTTATATCACTGCACTGCTTCAACATCTGAAAATAGTTGCACAAAACAAACACTTATCACAATGATTCAAAGTCACAATATTTCTCTAGAGTTTAATAAACACACCTCCCCCAGCAGCCAAAGAATAAATTAATCTTACTCTACTCTGATGTTTAAATACAACTTTCCCATAACATATCAGAGACAGGTTTTTATTAGGTACATGAATTATTATACTACCCATAATTATTAAAAACTAGCTGAAAAACTGCCCCATGGATAGGTTTTACCTAGTTCATTTCAGCTAGTTCCTGTGGAAGCCCTCAATTGAGCCTATGGCCCAAATAAGAGATCATGGATTTGAACTATGTTTTTATTGAATCATACCTAATTGGAAAATCATCTCCATTGTGAACTCTTGGATCACAATTAAATTTAAATATGGTGGTGGTGTGGGAGGGGGTTCACAAAAGATAGGTAAATTGTAGATAGAAATCAGATCATTATTATTGGTGTAAGCATGAACGCAGACCCCACAGTATCATTTTTGGGGGGAATTTGCAAAAACCAATAGGCTAAAAACATGCTGTGGTGTCTGTAACCACAGAAAATTTGGTGGCCATAGCTCTTGAGTTGTTTGATGACAGACAGACAGATGGACAAAAATGACATTTGGTGAATTATAGTAAGATGAAATAAAACTTTTTCTGACCTTTTTAATAGTAAAATGTTACAGTAATAATTTCATGTTATAAATTAATTAAAATTTGCCATATTTGTATTGTGAAGGCTGTTGGCTAAGGCTATTTATGTGATGCAACTTATTAATGTTTTTAGTCAAGAAATATGTCCTTGTGAATGTAAAGTCTATCTATAATATGGATACAAAGCCAAAATAGCATCACTCAAGTTGCAAATTAATTGTTCAATAATTTAAATTATTGTAAAATAAATGGATGATTTGCAAAACTGATTTTAGGATTTTGGTTTTATGAAATGGAAATTTTGTTACACATATTGCAATTTATTTTCTATGATTTCAAAGTTAGTACAATACAGAACCATTTTTAAAACTGGCTAGTTTTGAATCTGGCAGGCTTCATAGTAGTTTGCCATTAAAGCTGCTTTTTGTGGCGTGGTTAAATTGTCTTCAGATGAAGATTAGGGGATTGATTAAACAGACCGTTGAAGTAAATTGATTTGTATCTGTTAAATACAATTTCGTACTTTAGTTTTCATTGAATATTTTATATTTCATGAATTCTGAGTAGATCAAACAGATCCGGCTTTAGAAGTGAATTGATTTGTCTCTGTTAAATACAATTTCATTCTTTACTTTTCACTGTTTATTTTATATTTTAGGTATATATTAATTCTTGGTCCAGAAATCCAGAAAATCTAGAAATCTGTATCACTTCCAGTACAAAGTTTGCCAGATAAATGGTCCGGTACTGTACCTCAATATGGAAACAGTCAAAAAAGTTTTTCTTTTTTTTTTAAAATTTAAAAAAAAAAATAAAGGCTGGAGAGAAGATAATTTACCTCTTCTTTATCGTTGGAAATCTTTTCTTTTTCCTTGATAGCATTTTGCAGTTGATCCGTCAATGACTCTTTCTCCCTGTCAGCAATTTGGAACTCATTCTTGAGCCGAGTCAGTTCTGACTGAGAGCCACTCAGTTCTTCGGTTAGGGATTCTTTATCCACGTCTAAACGACGCACTTGCTTCTCCAGTTTTTCTTTCTCAAACTATGAAAAGAGACCAAAAAACAAAATGAATACAAAAATGAAGTTACAATTGAAATCAAATTTGGATAACAATCAGATTCAATTTCATAAGGAATGACTTGTACACATTAATATCTATAGTCACAACCTTGCTTCCGTTGTGCCATGCCAACCCCTGGTTTAAAGTGTGAAGTCGGTCACACACATGCCGCACAGGTATACAGGCCCTCAGGTCTCGCTGACACCTGAGGGCCTGTCTAATAGATGTGTTAAAACCCTCCTAAATCTTTGTTTGTGAAGCCAAGCCTTGACATGATATATAGTCACAAGGCTTTAAATATCATTTCCTTTCTTCTTCTGAACTTAGTTTTTGGTAGCATTCAGTTTTTTCGAAATTTTTAGTCAAAATTAATAAAAATTGGGTTACAATACTTTGTCTAATAATAATAAGTGAACCTGACTATCATCTTCAATAGTCAAACTGTACAGAAATTAAAGACTGGATTTCATGTGGCGAATGGCAGACATTTTGTATCAATAAAGAAGTGACAGAGCGAAACACCAGTACAAATCATATCAAAAGGTCTTGGATAAATCTGTATATCCTGTGGCATCGCCAAAGTAATCTCTGGAGAATTTGTGTTGATGGATGTAAGCAGAAAACATTAACAGGTTAAATTAAAATATTCAAGATATTTTTAAATTAACGCTTTTATGAACGTAGTTCCGTCTTGTGCATTGGTGTAGGTCTTATTGTATTGGTGTATGTTTTCTGATGTACGTGTTACGGCTGTTTAGGCCATTTTCAACATTCAAAGATAAATATATCTTTATTATTACTCAGGTACAAATAAGACAGTACTCATTCTCAGTCGCATGACTACTTTCTTGTAATCCAGATTAAACAATCTATCTCCAGGTGTCATATCTTCAAAGAATGCTGACTAATTTACTTCTTGATTAAACTAGATTTACTTTTTATTTATTTTTATCTTAGCTTCCACGTGTACTGTGGTGTGCGCGGGGTGGTGGGGTGTTGTATTCTGCGGTCAATGGTTTGGTGAGTCACCCCTGTGACCGACTGGCTATGGGACTCTAGCGTCTCCGCAATGCACTCGATACAATGCCTGCAAGGTCATCCTCATTCCTGGACACATGAGCTTGTGAGATTATAGGCTCGGAACGATGGTTGTTCAGTTGCCATTCTTTTCAGGTGTCCATGTCTTGTCAGGTTTGGGCCTGTTGAACAGCGGAAGCCACACCAGGTTGAACTCTGCATTTTTCTGACTAAGAAACACTACATTATACGGGTTACCTCCATTGAAATTAAAAACTTCTGTTTACCCCATCACATTCGGATATTACACCTGAAGAAGGCCGATGAATGGGTCAGCCAAAAAAGATTCTATGAATCATAATCACGCCAGTCAAGTTTAATCGACAAACTAAAGTTACAAGTTAAGACATCAACCCAGTCAAAATACATGGGTGGACCCCAACACCGCTTTTTCAATTTCAACAATCAAGAAATCAGATTCAAATTTTCAAGATCAACAAACAAGAATTGAAGTTATCAATAAATCTTCAAACTTCAAAATTATCAAGAACTCTTTGTTAAAAGCTGTTCAAACTGAGGTAGCAACATACACATTTCCTTGCAATTGATTTGATACTACACTTTTGAAAATCCGAGAATAAATAAATAAAAATCGGTAGGACAAAGTATCTGTTGTTTCTGCATGTATTCACTGTTGCTCGGGCCAATTACAACATCAAATTCCAATAACAAATGGTAAAAATGGTGGACAAATTACCAGCAGAGTTTCTTTTTCACTAGTCAAATCCTCTGCCATCTTCTTGTGAGATTCTTGGGATTTTTCCAATTCCTGGAGAGCCATGATATTTTCTTGCAAAGATTTCTTCACTTCAATCAGTTCTGCATCTTTCTTGGAGGCATTTTCGTTCTTTTCTGTTTCATATTCTTCTGTCAACTTGTTAAGTTTACTTTGGGTTTTTTCTAATGCAGATTTCTGAAAAGAAGAATTGTGAAATAAATTTAAAAAAAAAAAAATCACAAATTAAAAAAAAACAAAAAACAAGAACAGGAAGGGAATAATTTTAATATCATCAATTTCCCATGTATTGAAAGTTATGAAGTGTATATCTCAATGGTTGATCTCATTTATAGACAAATCATAACTTAGTAGCTAATAGGTACTGAATGGAAAACCAAAAATTGTAATGGTGTTGCCCATTAACCAAAAATTCACGATTTTGCATGTCATCCATAAGTGATTCCTATTTTTGGTTAAGCGTACCTAGTAATCTGCCTGGTGGTCGCGAGTTCAATCCCTGCCAAAAAGAGTCATATACTCTGGTTCAGTGGAAGAGGCAGACAAACGACAGCACAAGGACGAATTAACTGATACAATATATCCCACCGCCCACCTGGGACAGACAACAGAATGAGAACAATCTACCCTTGTGGATTGAATAAAGGATTTGGTTCGGAATTCACAGATGATTACCAAGTATGACAGACACCTGAAGAAGACCAGGTATTGTTCATTCAACTGTACAATATAAAGCGTTGTGACTATAACAACCAAGATGAGGACACTAGTCCGAGTAAATCAGTTGTAATAGTAAACAAACGAATAAAGACAAGCTGTAATTGAAAGTAAACGCTTACCTCGATCTGAGGTTTTATTAAACTGAAAATGTACATTCGTTGTAGAACGTAATAACATTATGGTTTTTATAGTGAGCATCGCTAAATCTCAAAACGAGGCCACGGGTGGTGCTTAAACAAAATAGTTCCTTGAATACAAAATACCAGATCCGGTAAACAACATCAGTAAATAATATTAATTCATCATCTCAGAAATTCAAAACGTAATTAAATATCTTATGAAAATGACATACAGCCTTTATAAATAAATTTACCTTTTCTTCAAGTTCAGTAGAATATTTTTTTTCCATTTCTTTCTGTTGGTTGCTGAGAGTTTCCTTATCCTTGCCCCCTTGTTCATTCAACTGATCAATTGTTTCGCTGAGCTTTCCAATTCTTTGTGTAGAATTGGACAAGTCGGCTTGTAGATCCTCGACTTTTCTGTAACACGGCAATGACAAAAGAGCTATAGATTAACACCAGACTTTGTTCATCCATGCATTCGTGTCTATATACACGTTTCTAACAGGAAGTTTCAGTAGGAACATTTTAAAGGAGCGACAAGCATATGTTATAGCAAGAGTAAAACAAGAATTGGGTTTGAGGAAAAAACGTAAAGAAAGCCGAGAAAGAAAAATCTGTCTTTGAGGCATTTTTTTTTCTTCTTTGCTTTTTATAAATAAAGTACTTACCAACAGCGAACTGTACAGGGGTTAAAAAAAAAAACATACATGAAATAGAGGGTAGATTCCTAGTTTCCATGCGTAAAATGGAGATAACTCCTGATAGCCTTAAAATGAACTAAGGATTATCTCCCCCATGAAAGAAAAACAGAACTAAATACATAAATTATATTGTTATTGCTTTGAATAAATTAAAAATTGTTTTTATTCATGCTCCGTTTTTAACATCGAGTGGGCGAATGTGTGAAAGGTTTGTATGGAAATAAAATAATTTTTTTTTTCTGTTGTTAAAAAAATAAAAATATATATAAAAAAATATCAAATTACATGGAGGAGGTATTCATTTTAAGGCAAACAGGAGTTATCTTCACTTTTATGCACGGAAACTAGGATTCAACCAAATATGGAAAAAGAAAATCTGTAGACAGGAGACGACTTAACTATTACAGCCACACACTGTATGTTGCT
This sequence comes from Architeuthis dux, assembly GCA_006491835.1. NCBI lineage: Eukaryota > Metazoa > Mollusca > Cephalopoda > Oegopsida > Architeuthidae > Architeuthis > Architeuthis dux. The sequence goes on along the minus strand of VCCN01004446.1, from coordinate 525,079 downwards.
AAGAGGGAGGGCAGGTCAACTTTGGCCAAAACAGAGGGGGGAGGGGGTGGCATTGGTCTACAATTTTGAGGAGGCCTACTCGTGTACCTAAAAATATCAGAGCTTTAAAATAAGGAGACCTTGATAGGCCTGAGAATTGGTGCTAACATAAAAGACTTTCTATTAGATCTATTGAACATCAATATGAAGTAGATTATATCTCTATATCATAGAGTACTGTAATTGAGCATTCATAAATACTTTGATGTACCTATATACAATGAAAACAGCAAGACAAACAAAGTAACTGTAAGAAAGAAACTCTGTTTTACTGCATATAAAATTCAGTAATATCCCTTATCGTTATATTAAAAAAAAAACCCTATTTACTGTCTTTCAAAAGTTATTTTATTTATTTAAGGAAAAGTTTTTAAAAAGATAAAAATGCAGAATAGAAATCAATTAAGAGTATTAACCCATTAACTGTGGAAGGTGACAAGTGTAATAGTTGCAAGATAAAAGCCCTGATTCACAGATAGAACTGAATTGCCATCAATCACAATAAAACAGAAATTTTGAGTTAGCCATAGAACTGCAATGACGGAAATATCTGTCATCCACAGTTAATGGGTTGATAAAGATAATGGCAGTATCAATGATAAAACAAAATTTAGCAGGCAACTGTCCTTTTGTTGTCACTTACTTACGTACAGCAAACAAACCAATGGACATATTTTCCAGTGAATCTATACAGGAAAATCTTACCTTGAGATGCCTATTAAGTATATTGTAGCAAAGAAGTTAACTTGGTAAAGAAAATTCAATGTAGGACTTGTTTTTGCATGGTGGGGAGTGTCCAGTAGTTGCTGGCATCAAATAATCAATTAGCTATCATCTGCTAAATAGATTATTACATTCATTTAGTGCTGGGTTTTTCAATCTTTTTTTTCACTTATCGCTCACTATTGGTTATTTAAAAAAATCTATTGCCCCCTCGGTCAACTTTCGCCCCCACCCCCTTGAGAACAACTGCTCTACATTATCTAATGCCTTTATCCAAATAAATGCTCATATCAAGTAGCTTGATTATACATCTTCCAAAAGGAACATTGCTTTTCATTATGCAAGGCCTTATCTTGGTTATAACAAGTAAATATCATAAGTTGCTTACAGTGAATATTTGGAGCTCTAGGACGACCTATGCATGCTTGCATAATGAAATAACACGATAACGGAAATCACTAATTAAAACAATTTAAAAAAAATAAATACATATTTTGTAATTCACCAAGTGGGAGTAGCTACCCCTTAGTTCTTGATTTTACCAACATAAAATGAAAGATTGTCTATTTAAAAAAAAAGAAAAATTCATTTGTATGTGACAATCTATCACCTACGATTTTGAGGGGGCCTACTCTCCCTGGTAGAGGCAAATACTATTGCATTTACCATGTCATTCTGTTATAGTCTTATATACATTTTGAATAAAACTGTTTGCCATTACCTTTTTATAAATCATTCTAGTTTTTTTTATTCTGCTCTGTTAGTTGTAAGTACTACATGTATATGTATATACCCCATACACAAATCATATGTATTTAGCACCGATTACAAAAATACTGTTTGAAATGAAGCCTACATTTCCCTTCTGGCCTGGGTGTATTACCAGCTTTGCACGTGAGATTGCAGCTGCTTCTTAAACACTTCCTTCCCATGATGCTTCAGAGAGGAAGTTACATTGTAATGATTGAAAGAGGAATATCAAACATAAATACAAGCAGAACTGAAGCTTGCCAAATTGAAAACTGTCTTTTGTCATTCACAGCAGGAAATAAAAACAGAAATGATAGAAGGGGAAGGATTTAGGCAGAGTGGGAAAATACAAACATCTTAACTGCAGGAAATTTATCACTTTTCATCAAGTGGCATATGTGTTACTTACAGTAAGTCCTCGGGTTACGAACATCCGACTCATGGACAACTCGCACTTACGAATGGACTGATATAAAGAACGGGTGTAAATGTTAACGTTTAATTATGTTTTTTTTTTTCTATTTAAACTGTTCAAAGAAGTTTGTTTGGTGTTTTTTACAGTACTGTATACATACACACAGACACACATTTTTCCTCTCTCTTCAGTACAGTAACATATGTAGTTACTTTTATTATTATTATTATTATCATCATATGTACTGTATTATTATGTTTAATATATTTCTCAAGTGATTTATATGCATCGAAAGGTAAAATATATACCATACATTTGACCAACTGATGCTAAATAAAACCCTATGTACCTGTTCCAACTTACCTACAAATTCAACTTAAAGACAAACTTTGGAACAGATCTTGTTCATAACCCGGGGACTACCTGTATTTCTGTTGTATGCATACAGTAAAAATCTTATTAAATAGATAAAAGTTTACATTTAAAGAAATTAACATTTCAGAAATTTTAAATATATTCATTTTTTAAAATCACATTTAGGTAATCTGAAATATTTAAAAAAAAGAATTTTTAAGGCATGGTCAAGCAATAGTATATATTTTTAGTCACTTTTTGTTGAATTTAAAATGGAAAAAAAAAAAAAAATTTAGATCAGCATGTTAATAAAAATGTTCATCAAAAATTGTTTTTATATTCCTTTTCAATCAATTTAAATTTTTGAAAATAATTAAAAATACTTGTTCACATTGAACCAATTTAAATAAGCTTTGAAGAATCACACAAACAGATCACAGCATAAAACCCTAAAAAGAAAAATAAGCACAAATTGAAGGAATTTACTACCCTCCCTCACCCCCATTTCTGCCAAATCTTTTATATCAACAACATTCAATAAAAGATTTGGCAGAATAATGTGACACGGCAGCGTTTTAGGAAAAAGGTTCCAACAGCAGCACACACTACTTCACACTATGGACAAACCAGAAAAAGATTATGGAGCTCAGACAGCAGAGAGAAGAAACAACCCCCAAGGGAAAGAGGACAAACAGGTTATATATATCATACCCTCCCAAAATATAGGCATCTTTTGGTGCTACTATAGTGTGGAGTCTACTAGGCCCTATCAGCGGTCCCGGTAGACCGCAGCTTCTCAGCCTTTTGGATAAGAGCAAAGTGTAGTAACTGATCTTATCAGCTTAATATCCGATATTTCTCTGATGTTTAATGACTTAAACCACCGTTGTTGTGTAAGGAAAAAAACAAGTCAAAGAAGAAACGATGTAATTTATTTTAAGGTTAAGAACCCCCTGACCCACACTCAAGAAGATACTAATACAATTCTAACCCAACAATACACAGAGCGTTAGGGACTAGTCTACTATATTAGTACCGATCAGTTTAATAAGGTAATTTAATTTATTTTAATCCAAAAGAACCCAGACCCATTTCTACTTGAAGGAACATTATGTGGGATTCTGGGTAGGCAAATCGACACACAGTCACATGACTGCACCGGGATGTTCAGTAGATGTCACTTAGTACACTTCATTAGTTAAAATCAAGGATAAAATATAATATTATATAAGAGACTCTGCAGATCAATTAAATTGTATGTGACACCGGTGTCACAGTGGGTTCTTATGGGTTAAGAACTCTGTACATTAACTTGGTTGTATGAATGGCTCACATTGCAACAATATTAACTCATATAAGAAAATTTCAATGTTATTATCAAGGGGAATAACTACCGATCAAAGTTACCCCCCTTCCACCTTTAGTTAAATTTTTAAAAAAAATTCTATTCACAGAAGAGTTCCATTATTTTTTTTAATCCATTCACAGAAGAGTTCCACTGTCAATTTGTGGGTCCGTAAGGGTTAAGGTTAAGAACCCTAACCCGCACTCTAGTAGATACTAATTCATATACATTTCTAACCCGACAACACGAAGGGTTAGAGTTTAAGGTTAGGGACCGGTCTACTATATTAAATCAGTTTGATATATTTGGGACTTCTAAGATATTAAGCAGATAAAAACAGATACTCCACTCTGATCTTAGCCAAAAGGCCAAGAAGCGGCAGTCTACTGGAACCACTGTTAGAGCCCGGTAGACCGCACACTATAGTTTCACCCATCTTTCTAAAACTGCCTGAAGGAAGCAAAGTTGAAAGTTATGTGCAGGTAGAGGGATTAGCCATCGTTTTTGGAAGGGAAGTTAAGCAGCAAAAAAGCTTGTTGAATGAAATCATTCTTAAATTCAATCTTTACATCTAGCAACGACATACATCTAGCAACGACATACACTTACCTTCTGTTTGATATCTATTTGATTTCTGGCTTTTATTTATTAAGAGAATATCATAGGCTACAATCAGGTTCAAGCTTTCTGGTTTTGGTACATCAGGGATTTTTAATACAGGAAACCCTCGATCAACGCGGTTAACGAGTCTCCAAAAAAAGTGCTATGGCAATCGAAACTATGTTAATCAAACAAAAAACCTATGGGAAATAATGTAATCTATCCAGAACTTCAAATTGAAATAAAAAATTAGAAATGATTTAAAAAAAAATAAAAAATTAATACATAATAGCAAAGGATAATATATTTAATTTGATTACATTTTTGAAAATAAATTTTTTCAAAAATAATTTTTCAGCAGATATGTTTTGTACAACCCAAAAAGTCTACAATTAAAAAAAAGTAACTAAAAAATTTTGAAACAAAACAATATTTTTGTTTTATTGCATTTTATATTTTCGGATTCAGAGCACATTTTCTACATCTCCAGATGAAGTTTTGAATAAAATTTCAACTGATTTAATATATCCGAGGACTTATCTTCATAGGAATGTAAATATTTATAGTGTTCAAATGATATTTTATAGAGATTTCACACAAAGTTTGTATTTTCTTCTTTTTTTTTTTTTAACAAAATACCCTCTTCATAAATAGATTCATTCACAAATGAATAAGTACTGAAAATCTTATTGAAATCCGATCATTAGTTGATTTCTGGTAGATTTTTAAAATCTTGGTGTGATTCGCCTGCCGCTGTCATCGAATGTGTGCACACACGCACCAGACGTCTCTCCTGTAAAAAACGTTTCGGAAGAAAAACGGAGAACAGTAGAAAATTTATTTTATAACAAACAAAATTGTTTTGAATTAGCATTTAATTACCGCGCTAATCAAATTTTTGGCGCTCTACTCGAATTTCAGTATCAAAATCTTTTAGCGTGTTAATTGAAAAAGCACTAATTGGAACTGCGTTAATCGAGGGTTTACTATACAAGGGAGTTCTTGGAGGGTGATCATACCTTTAGAATTGGTTCAACAATAAGATTTTTAAAAATTATTATAGGAAAGCCAAGGAAAACTGTTTTAAAGGATTGGAGCCTCGTAACAGTGAGATGCAAGAGGAAGATGAATAGATACAGTGGGTCAGGCAAGAATAGAACAATGGGGAACTGCAAAATGTGGCAGTGGTTATGAATAACTGGCCAAAGAAGAATCAATGATCTGAGTTATACAACAGTGGGAAGTGTGTGTGCACGAGAGAGCTAATCATCTGAGTTTTAGCTTAGGCAATGGTGGAGAAGGAGGAGGAGGAAAAAATAATAATAAGATGGTAGTGCCAATAGTGTTCAGAGCCCTGGGAACAGTCCCGAAAAACCTAGCAAAGAGGTTTGGAGAAACTTGGAATCCAGAGAAGAGTTGAGACTATCCAGATGACAGCTTTTAGAATACTGAGGAGAGTCCTGGAGTATTGAGGAGACAATTAAAAAAATAATTTTATTCAAACATTTTTCCCCCAATAAGGAACTGACATTTTTGAACTCCTTAAACAAAATATTTTATTTGCATTTAAAATGCACTTTCCGTTTCTGCAAATAATTATCTACAAAAAGACACCCCCCCCCCAAATGAGTTATTGTGAATTAAATTTGGAGTCGTCTCATCAGGAAAGGCCAGTCATTCAACAACTTCTACAAATCTGAAAAAATCCTTTGTAATTACTTCTGACTAGGGCAGTGCCCGTTCCAAAGGTGCATGTTTGGAAGGGGCCAGCCTTTATGGTGTGTGGAGCAGCACGCCATAATCGTCATGTAAAATAATTGTCCGTATGAAACCGGCTTCGAATATGTTACTTCTCTTCAGTATAGCCAGTTTAGATATTTTATATCTAAATTTAGATAATTCTAAAGAGCGGAAGTTAAGAGAGATTATTTATAGAAACTAAGAAGAAAGATCTATAATATTTTATTTATTTAAAAAAAAAATTTTTTTTTTAATTCGATTTCTCCAGAACTGCTGACCCCAAACACTTCAAACTCCACAGCTTTGTGTGCTAACTAATATATCTGGCAAATGTCAAATCTGTACAATGGTCAGTTGTGGAGTAATGGTGGTGCATACACGCACATACAGATTTCTTTAATTGTAGTTAGATAATATTCTTAGGATTTTAGACACTGAAAGTCAAATAGAAAATATTCACACCAAACAAATTTAATACAAAAAACCTAAGTTATATTGGACACAAAAGGAAGTTTCGCATTATTTTAATTTTGACTACTATTCATCTTTATCTTAATCTTAATTCTTTATCACAACTCAACTTTGGCCGTCACTATCGTAGCAAGCAAACAATGTGGATTGGAAATAAAGAATAAGCTCCCAGTGAGATTCGAATTATTGTGAATAAAAGAACAGCCATAAGACAAATATACCAAACTCAGGTACAAATATAAATAAAATCTTTATGATGTCAGTATTCGTGAAATTTTCTATACTGTTAATTGTCAAGAAAATTACGAGTAATAAGCCCC
>VCCN01004446.1:467503-508247 GCA_006491835.1 Architeuthis dux | reverse complement strand
GATAAAGAGAGAGTGAGAGAGACAAATTGAGATAAAGAGAGACAAATTGAGAGTGAGAGAGACAAATTGAGATAAAGAGAGAGTGAGAGAGAGACAATGCGATAAAGAGATAAAGAGAGAGTGAGAGAGACAGTGAAATAAAAAAAAGAGCGTGAGAGAGACAAAGTTAGATAAAGAGAGAGTGAGAGATAAAGTGAAATAGAAAGAGAGAGAGACAAAGTGAGATAAAGAGAGAGATATACAAAGTAGGATAGAGGGAGAGAGAGAGAGAGACGAAGTGAATATAAAGAGAGAGAGAAAGATAAAGTGAGACGTAGAAATGAACTGGTAGGTAGATAGATAAAAAACAATGGATGCATAAGAAGATATAGACTGAAGTGGGTAACAAGAAAAGTGCATGGGTTGAGAGGGAGAAATGTAAAGGGAGACAGAGGAGAATGTGTTATATATATATATATATATATATATGAATGGATGGAGTAAGTAATGAAAACACTTACCACAGAATTAAGCTTTTAAAAGAATATGTTGATAGAATGTGTGTTGATGTTAGAAAGAAAGATGCAGTTCTCAGGAACAGGATAAGTGAATAGAAAAAACTTAGAAAGATTAATGGAACCAATATGAAAACTAAATTGAAAAGAAATGTATCTTCATTAAGAAGCAACATACAGGGTGTCCCAAAAATAAGACCCAATTTGCCCCTAAACAATTCTATTGATGTAATAAACAAACTACAGATCTAGTAAACATAGATATATGCAATGCGTTACATGTAACGTTCAATGTGACTGCCATCCATTTCCATGTAATGCATTGCATATGTCTATTAGATCTGTAATTGTATCAATAAAATTGTTTGGGGACAAATCTGGTGTTACTTTTAGGACATCATGTATAAGGCAGAATTCAAAATGATTGTCTTTTACATTTTATGAAAATAATGATTTAGAAATGTTGCCATTCAAGCAACAGATTTGATTAGATTTCAGTTCCCTAAGAGAAATGTACTTATAATGAAAATGTTCATAACAAAAATAGGATTAGTTATTTAAGTGAAAGTTACATTACATAGATATATAGTGAAATATCTTCATGCAAATAGTAAAGAAAAATAGGATTTTTTATTTTTCCCTAAGCAATTTAATGCTACCTCTGTCCCATAATAGTTGTTACATTTAGTGTATGAAATGTATATGCAAATGTAACGAATATTAAGGGACAGAGGTAGTATCCTATAGAAAGGATGTATCAAATAGGGCTAAGAATTATTTGGAATGAAAGTGTATAAATGAAGGAAACATGAGATTTGACATGAATATTAAAAGGAAAAATTGAGTAGCAAAAAGAAAAAAGTATGAAGATAGAAAATGAAAAGAATTGAAAAAAGTTTTAATAAAGCATAATTTTTAACCTTCAAACAATGAGAAATTTGATGTTTATATGTAGCATTCCAAGCTCATTAAGATGGCTTGAAATAAAAATGAGATGGTTCGCATGGAATGCTGGGAAGTCCTGTCAGCAGCCATTTTGGTGACCTTTGAAGCAGCCAATGTAACCATTTACCTTTTTGCTTTTTATGATAATACAAGAACACAATTATAACTTAAAAATGTATCCAAAAGAAACATTAGGCAAGCAAATTATTCATAAAATGAAATGAAATGAAAAAGCAAGCAGTATGATTTTTAGGTCACCAAGTTGTGTTGTAGAGAAGATGAAGCTGCCAGGATACTTCTGTTTGGAATTGTAGGTAATTAACACCCACTCTTAAAATATTCTATAAATAGTCACTTAAAGTAGAAGAACCACTCAGCTCTACTGAAGCAATACAGACAAATAAATCATATTTAAAATGAAGCAAAGTAAAATAAATATTGAAAAAATAAAAAAAAATAAAATAAGAATTTGAATGCTAATTGAAATTATTGAGGTTTGACAAAAATAAGCACCAGATGACCATTTGGATTATTTCCATCTATGTAGACATCCAGGGCCGGCCCATCCATTAGGAAAACCTAGGTGGTCGCCTAGAGCACAAAAGCCTTAGGGGCGCGCTCAAAAACTGAAAAAAAAATAGTTGTTAGAATACAACTGGGGGTGCAAAATCTTAAGTCTCGCCTAGGGCGCATGAAACCCTTGGGCCAGCCCTGTAGATGTCACTCAATGAAATGCTTACAATTGGAAGATTTTGGGGGACTTTGGAATCTACATCAGTCAGTAAAAGATTAAAAAATAATTTTTCTACTAATACATTAAGAACTCTGTACATTAACTGGGTTGTATGAGTGGCTCACATTGCAAAGTTGTTGCCTATTGCTTAATCAATAATATTAACTCATAAGAAAATTTGAATGTTATTATCAAGGGAATAACTACTGATCAAAGTTATCCCCCACCCCCACCTCTAGTTACATTTTTTATATAAAAGTTATTTTATTTTTTTAATCCATTCACAGAAGAATTCCACTGTCAATTTGGAGCAGTATCAAGTGGTTTATGATATTAAGAATTAACATGGCTGACTTGAGTTCACAATCAAGATCAGTTATCCAAGGCCATGGATGAGTTTATGAGTCATCATCAATCCATTTGTTTCCTTGTACAATTGGCAATATGAATATCTACACAAAAGAAGCACGCACCATAAGGCATATATCGGTGCCCTTTCTGGCCACAGAGCCTAAAATTAATGTGGCTGAACAAATAAAGATAAACACATTGCAGGTCTGTGCAGTTTTCTGCAAATCTGTTTCTAATAAAGTGTTCATCACCAAAGAAACATGCAATGTCACAACAGCTTACAATATCAACACAGACTCCAACATCAATACAAACTCATATTACAGCTCTTTATAGAAAATTACTTTTATAGATAAGGTGAAATTTCTCTTGACCAGTACTGAGATAAAGATTAATAATTTTTTTTTAATACATTTTATTCAGGAAATTTAAACCAAGCCGTATAAGTATATTTTTGAATTATTAAAATAGCTACTAGATTGGTCCTCTTCAGTAAAGCTATGAAATCATTGAAAATATAAGATCAGAGGGAGAAGTTATTTTTATATTTAACACATGTCCAAATATTTTCAATAAGAAACAGACAAAACTGTGCAGATCATTATAAAAAAGAATTTTAGAAACAATTACAAAAATCGATTATTTTTCATAATTTCCGAAATGAAAAAACTGTCTAAGGCATATTTTGTTACGGGTGGGGGGGAAGAAAAACAAGAACTATAGTGGTTTGTTTTAAAATGATTATTTTACTGACTGATGTACGTGTGTGTGCACATATACATATACATATATATATATATATATATATACATACACACACACACATATATATATATATATTCTCACACAGAACCAAATGGGACAATTCAGTGGTGCTTATTAATTAAATTTATTGTATTTATAATACATTTAGTTATTTCTGTTATGAGCAAAGCTCCAAACTAGTGGCTAGTTTATACTTTAATATATTTGATTTCAATGTTTGGTATTGCATATAGAAGACAGGCAACTATTCAGTGATGTTGGAATCGGACAGAGAGCACATTTCATTCAAGAAACAAAGATTAAAATAAATATTTTTTTAAATAAATAAACAAATAGCACAAAAACTATAAATGACAGACACAGCAGCCAATGGAGTGTGACAAGTGAGCAAAGATGAAAGCTAGCAAGATCTCATCTGATCACTATTATGGACAATGATGATAATGGTCAATAAGAGCAGCAACAACAACAACAACCACAAAAACTAAAATAAAAATGGATGGATGATGGTAGATGGAGGCAGGGTGGCACATTCAAAGACATATAAACAAATCAGATCATCACATACAGCTGCAATGGATAAAGGATTATTAAGGATTATCATTGCTGCTTTCTACAGCAAATAAAAAGCCAAGCTGAAGACATACGAAACTGGTGTGTGGATGATATGCAAATAGCCAAGTTAGAACCAGACTCAAAATATAACCTATAATTTGTATATACTAGCTGAAAACCTGCCCGTAGTGCAGGTTTTTCAACTAGTTCCTGTGAAAGGTCTAAATGAGGCCTTTGGTCCCAATAAAAGATCATGGATCTGAACTATGTATTTATTGAATCATACCTTATTTGAAAGTCATCATCAGGAACTCTTGGATCACATTTAATTTAAATATCTGGGTGATTTTACAAAAGCATTACATTAAGCATACTTAAGCAGTCGCCTAGGGTGCAAAGGTCCGGGGGGGGGGGGGTGCACTCAAACTGAAAAAAGATTGTCGTTAGAATACAATTGGGGGCGTAAATTTTAAGTCTTGCCTAGGGCGCATGAAACCACTGTGCCAGCCCTGACAGAGATTATAAATGGGATAAGGCACATTTCTTTATTTTGATAGCTGTAATGTGCATAAAAACTATAGTAGTTGACATCAGCTCATAAAATTTCATAAATATTAAAGTACATGGCCATAATTATCAGTAAATCCTAAACGTACCAATAGTTACAGCTGTAGAGATTTTTAACAGATTAAATCCAAAGAGAATTGATGCATCTACTATGAAGCACCATTCCCTTTGATTTTATGAAAATCAGATCTGATGAATTACCAGAACTTGGTTACACTGAAGAAAACTAACTTTAGCACAATTTCTATGTGTTTTTGGCATTGTAGTTTCTGGACTGGCTTGTCCATTAGGTGCACCTAGGGCGCAAAGCTTCTAGGCGGCACACTAAACTGAAAAAATAATAGTTGTTAGAATACAACCAGGGGCACAAATTTAAAGTCTCACCTAGGGCACATAAAACCTTTGTGCAGGTCCTGCATAGCTGATATGAACATACAGGCATACAAACAAGACAGAGATTGCAAGGGAATAAGACAGTTGCTGGTTTAAATAAATATGTGATCAGTTCAACTGTCCTGCTTTGTATACAAGTCAGGATTGCAGAGGGATGAACCTTTTCATTTGTGGAAGAAAAATAGGTTTTAATTAGGCTCTGAACTAAAATGAAAGGCTTTAAATCTTCACTAGGTGTGAGGTGGCCAATGGCACGGAGAATGGGATTGCCGAGCCGAGTACAAACTATGGCTATGGTAAGGTATGTATCCATCTCTCTCCTCCTGCTAGCATGGCAGGGTAAGGCCCATCACCCCACTTGCCTTACACTTACTTGGAGAAAGCCTATGTCCGACAACGGATCTTTAAGGCTGATTTTAAAAAACGAAAAAAGAAAACCATGAACAAGCCCAGTTTTGTTGCCACTATGAACAAGCCCAGTTTTGTTGCCACTATGAACAAGCCCAATTTTGTTGTCACTATGAACAAGCCCAATTTTGTTATCACTATGAACAAACCCAATTTCATTAATGTAGATTCAAGAAAATTTGAAAATTTCCAAGATTAGAAAAAAGTTTCCTTAGCATCAAAAAAGAAATGTGTTTTTATTCGATAAGGCTATTTGCATGTTTCCATCCTCTTACCACTAATGTCTTCATCTTATTCATTCACTTCAGGAAGTGGAAGGTCAGTGTTAGTCTGTCAGAATTACCAATGGATGCAGTGAGGGACCAATGTAACACAGTGTTCAGTCATGGCCCACAGATTCCATGGCATAGAGAAAAACAGTTTCAACAACAATTACAAAAATATAACAAACCTTGAAGAAAATAAAGGCGCAATCCTAATTCTATGACCCCATTCGAAATGCGGCGTCTCAACTTTTTGGCTAAGAGCAAAATGTAGTATCTGTTCTCATCAATATCATATCTGATATGTCCCTGATGTTTAATGACTTAAACCACGGTTGTTGTGTAAAGTAAAAACAATTTAAGTCAAAGATGAAACAATGTAATTTAATTTATTTTAAGATTAAGAACCCTAACCCGCATTAATACATGTCTAATCTGACAACTTACAAAGGGTTAGGGTTTAAAGTTAAGGACCAGTTTTCTATAGTAGTGCCAATCAGTTTAATATCAAAATTCACACTTTGGGCACATATTAGATATTAAGCGGATAAGAAAAGATTCTACACTTTGCTCTAAGCCAAAAGGCTGAGAAACTGCATTTCGAACAGGACCGCAGAATTACGATTGTATACCAAAATAAATACAGAAAGAGTTTCTATAGATTGTGCAAGTAATGTGGAAACTAACCAAATAGGATTCATTTGATAACATTATAAATATAACCTCCTTTCAAGTATTTTAAGACTAGTTAAGCCACGTGAAAAAATTCAGATATATTTGAATTTCTATGAGATTTTTTGTTTTAGAAAACAAACTACTGAACTTGTTTCAAATAGTGGGTTGGAGATATTTTTATCAGTAAAATTGTTACCTTTAAGTGAAAGAGTCCATTGTTACAGATGGAGAAACAGAAAAAGTTACACTGTTCATCATATTTCATATATATATTCTGAAGACTTAATCCCCCATAGCTTTTATCACCTTTGGATTAGCATAATCTCTAAACTTCAAGAGATATACAACAATACCACAAATTCCAGAGCAAGATTTGTGGCTCTAGGTTTATAAATTCCAAGTGAAACATTAACAAGAGACACTGGCATTAACAAACAGTATGTTTCAGTACTTAACCCATTGACTGAGGCAGGTGGCGAAGAGCAATAGTTATCCATTGCAAGATAAAAACCCTTGTCCATTGCAAGTTATCCATTGCAAGATAAAAGCTCTGACTTACAGTTAGAACTGAGTTGCCATCATTCATAATAAAATGTAAATTTCATTGAGTTAGCCATAGAACAGTAATGACGGAAATTCCCATATTTCTATAGCTCTGTTGAATTTTGAATGGCATTGTGAAGTTCCAATTCTATCTTAAAAAATAACTTGCATAATATAACATAGAAATGTTGGATATTTGGGCAGAGGTCACAGATTTGACCCTCACAGGTGTTGAAAATTAAACAGGATATCAACGATAAAAAGGTTATACCAGAAACGGACACACTAGGTGTTCAGGGGTTGTAGGCAGGATATTGACCCTGACTGCAAATAGCGGGCTGGAAAATCAGCATCAGTGTTCGAGAGGGAGAAGCCCTTAGGAGGCAGAGAAACACAGGACACCTGCGGAGACACAGACCGCCTAGGCTGGGAGAAGACAAGGCCAGTTCCCCTGTTGGGAACAGTCTGTCAGCTCTCATTGTCTCTCTCCCACTCTTCATTCTCCGCCATGACACATTGTATCTTATGAAATAAAAATACATCCTCATATTTTATAAACAAAGTTTTGAGTCTTCCTTTTTCTCCAATTTTCTGCCCGCAGACCAAGAGGGCTATACAACAGAAACAGTTTATGTAAATTAAATAATTGCGAGATCTACATCGTATATCAGAAGTTGACAAGGCCAAAGGTTACTAAGAAACCATTATCTACATTTTGTAGACGAAAAGATTTCTTCAACACACTAGCATCTTTATGGTTCATGTAATATTAAGCTTAATCTTTTGTGCAAATAAAATTGGCCTTTTTGACTCTAGGAACAAAAGTCAAGTTCTAAAAAACTATTCATGTCAGCATATCTAAAGACTGAAGACTTTAAATGAGAATTTCAAAGCCTCATAAGAGATTCTCATATGGATAATACATTTTTCAAGTGATTGAAAATGGAATACACAGTAATACCCTGTTTAGCATTGCCCCGTTTGGTGCTTATTTGCTCTTTTTCAATAAATTTAGTAATATTAAATTTCCAAAATAAATAATGATAAAAGACAGCATCATCGACAGTCTCTGAAATAACTGTATACTGTACTGTTAATGTGTCAAGTGTATGAGGATATACACAATTTATCATGGAGTGATATACATTGACACAAACTGATTTTTCACCAGATCCGGAAAGTAGCTACCAGATGAGATATATAACACTAATCTTGTTGAGGCTCGATAACGACATATTTTAAAATGATTGTCGGCACAATCTCTATTTATGCTATGTTAATGTCCCTGTATAGCGCTGTTTCTTATTTCAGGAACGTATCTTGAGCGCTAACTGAGGTATTACTGTAGTTTTTTGATATATTCATTTTCAACAAGTTTTAGAAAAATATTGATAATTGTTTCTTAAAGTTAAGCTTGAGATTAGCGGGGTTAAATAACACATTCCTCGGGTTTAGAAAGAAGGTAACAATTTGTAAATATACTGCAAAGAATTAATGTTGCTTTGGCCTTCTTTAAACAAGATTTCAGAGATTTCAAAGCCATAGGTTGTGCTAAAAGTGTGTTCATCCATGCCATTGAAGTTGCAAAGAGTCCAGCCAAAGGTCTGCCTTGCATGCACTGTGCTAGCCATGGGCAAGACGGGAGAAACACAAACTCCCTGTCCAGTTACAGTGTCAAACTCATCATTTGGTCAATGGTGATCAAGGTAGTGACACTGGTGTATACACATACACACCAGGGTTGCCAGATTTGGTCAGAAGGGGGGATAATCCAAGCCTCATCTTAGAGGCTCACCCAACACAGGCATTGGAATATCGAGGCAGAGGTTCAATACCAGCCTTATGAGGCGAGCCCACCTTAAAGTATTGGACCTTTGGCCTCAGTGTTACCGATTTAGCATGTTTCTTGTTTTGGCACTGCAAAAAGCGCTAAATTAGCACGTTTTCGCATTAAAATATTTTTACCGTTTTTTGGCTATCTCCTGGCTATTTTCGACCATTTTTAGCATCTTTTTGGTGGGTCTTGGCCATTTTTGGCAATTAAAAAGATTTAGCACTTTCTGGCAGTTAAACTAGTGCGAAAATATTTTTTGAGTTGGCAACACTGTTTAGCCTCCAGACACGCTCGGTTTCCAACCTCAAGAGGCAGGTATTGAACCTCCGTCCCCAGACTCGCTTGATTTCTAAATTCGATGCTATTCCGATGCCTGTGTTGGGTAAGTCTCGGAGATAAAGCTCTGATTATCTCCCCCTGTGGCAACCCTGATACACACATATACACGTCAACAGCATACAGTGACATGATGTGATGGTTGTGATGGTAAATGAATGGGCATCAGGATGACGACAACAACAACAATCACAAACAAGCATATGTAAAACACAGCTACACAAATATGCGCGCACACCTGTATGTTATTATATGTGTGTAGGTATAAAAGATTTTTGAAATTCGAAAAGGAGGCAGGTGATAATGACATCCAGTTCAATGAAGCAGCAAGGAGTGGCAGGGGGTGATTCATGACACGATTAGGGAAAAATGAGCCATTATGTACTTATATAAGTAATGAAAGGTAGACTTACAAGTTTGACCTTATCATCAGTCAGTTGTTCAGTCCGTTCTTTGCTGCTCTCTAACTGCCTGGCAATATCTGAAACAACAATCACAACGGTAAAGCAATTATTTTACTATTTACTTTTGTTAGATGAAATATTATTAATTATTACAGGCTCCCACCCATCCCCGTATAATGGGCCTCCAAAAAGGGAGACCATAAGACTTATATCCGTACACACCTAGAGTAGTGTGCACAGGCCTGGTCACCGTACTTGGAGAGAGATGAAAGATCTTTTAGAAAAAGTCCAGAGACGAGCAACTAATTTAGTACCGGAATTAAAAAGTATGAGTTATGAGGATAGGCTAAAAGTGTTGGGATTAACATTGTTAGAAAATAGGAAAGATTGGGGAGACTTAATAGAAATGTTTAAGATTATGCCTGGTTTAGAAGTAGTAAACACAGGTGTATTTTTTTTTTTACTAGAAGTGGGTACAAGGGACTGAGAGGTCACACATATATGGTAGAAGCAAATAGAAGTAGCTTGAATATCAGAAAATTCTTTTTTAGCAATAGGGTGGTAGGACTATTGAATAGATTACCGGAATATGTAGTGCTATCAACAGATGCAAATGATTTTAAGAAGAATTATGATGTTTATTATACCATCGCAAAGGTTTAAGGCCCTAGATATTGTGTAAATATGATTGTTATGATGTGTGCTTGTATATACAAATTGTATACTTTTTTTTTCACACCAAAATAAAATGTTCAAATGTTCATACTATTATACACAACTTTAATGCCTTTAGTACAAATTTTTAAAATGTCAATTTGCAATTACAGGAAAATGTTACTTTTATCAAAACATTTAATTAAAAAACAAAACAATCAAGCATGAAAAGTAAAATAATGTAAGGTATTTTTATTAGTAATTTCTATAATGTAAATATTATTTCTGAGTTTTGACTTTACACAAATATACATAGAAAAGGAGCCTCTGGATTCAAAGCTAGAATTACTTTAATGAGAAGATTTTTAATGATAAATGATTTCATAAGAGATTTCAAGTATCTGAATATAGATTTTTTATTTAAAATATGGAAATCTTAAAATCTGAGTACTTTGCAATCTTTGGAACTTTTAAAGAACTAATATGCCTAAAACATGCTACAGTGTCCCATTATTAACCACAGGAAATTTGGTGGCTGTAGCTCTAGCTGTTCTTGAGTTGTGCAATGGCAGAAAGGAGGACAGACAGATATTGGGTGAATTATAGCAAGAAGATTTACTTTTCACTACATCTTAAGTCTGTAATGCTTAAAACGTGAGTGAAGCTTCAAAATTGGAGTGGGAAGGTGAGTTGATATTTACCTGAAACAGATCCACGGAGTATCTTCACTTCAGAATTGATAGTTTCATTAGCAGAGGAAGTTTTATCCAATCTGGTAGTAAGCTCTGCAACAGGGTGAAAAAATAAAAAAATAAATAAAGGAAAGATTTTCAGTTTTGAAACAAAATACACACACACACACACACACACACACACACAAATAATAAAAAGGCATGAGACGACAAATGCCAAATGGAGGAAAAAAATTACTTTCAAAATGGAACAAAAATAATGTATCTGATTATTTTTCCATTTTATACAAAAGTTATTAAAAATTTGATGCAACCAAAAGTATGGATGTCTATATTTTGTAACTATTTTTTTTTTGTGAAAATCTTTTTCAATTTCATTTTAATATTGATGAGAAGTATAGTGTCCACCAATATAGCGCGGTTTGTTATATAAGGTGGATGGGTCATGGACCCCAACATTTTTGCCTATATTATCGTCCACTTGTCTGGAAAGCCGCAAATAAAAACAGAATTTCATGAAAAGGCTTACTTAATGACTAAAATATTAAATTTCTTTAATTTGTAATCAGCTCAGCTTCTGCTAATCCATGAAGTCTTTATTGCCAATTGGTAAAAGCAGCTAGGTATAAACTAGTCTCCCTCTGGCAATGAGGGTGGGAGTTCGATTCTCACTGAAGGCTTACTCTTTATTAAAGAAAGTAAATTAAGATGAAGGTAAAAAGTAGTCAAGAAAATTTGAAATAAAATTGTTATTTAATTGTTTTGTCTTTGAAATAGTCTTAAATAAAAGGAAATTTATTTGCGATGAGCTATATGAAGCTTTTTAAAAAAGAATTTGTTTTCTTTACTTGATATGCACTCTTTTTTTTTTGTTTTCTAACCCTGTCTTGCGCGATCAATAACAATGTAAGGGATTATGTCCGTGTATTCAAGGGGAATAACTGTTTTGTCTTAAATCTTTGGACCCTACTCTTGTAGGGAATACCTAAAATAAGGATCAGATAAAGAGAAAGGAGGTATTTTGATTGTTCGTGGGAAGAAGATCTCACTCACCCTCAATCGTCTCCTGCATCTTTTGCTTCTTTGCCTCACTGATTTTTAATTCTTCAAGCTACGAAAGAAAGAAAACGTCAGATTTTGATACACTGAATTCAACATTTCAAAAAAAAAAAAAAAAAAAAAAAAAAAAAAAAAAAATGATTCAAATAAAAAAAAATCCATTTGGCATGAAGTTTTAAACTTACCAATTTTAGATGAGGGTTTAGTGTTATAGAAATTAGAGTAATTACTTATTCATGTTGAAACACTGTACAGAGAATGTTTATAAAAACCTTCTCCATCAGTTTTAATACAAAGGATGAAAAACATCTCTGAAAAGAAAAAATGCTTGTATCTGATTAACAAATAAGAGTTGTGGTTGATTTTGTTTAATATTTGAGTGTTTATTCACATCATCCTCAGAACATTATGAACAGGGTTGCCAGATGGGGCTCCAAGGGGAAATAACCTACAACTTTATCTCAGAGACTTACCCAACACAGGCATTGGAATAGTATCGATTTTGGCTAGCCTCAATTGGCTTGTATTGAACCTCTGCCTCCAGAATCGCTCGATTTCCAAAATCGATGCTATTCCAATGCCTGAGTTGGATAAGTCTAGGAGATAAAGTTCAGGTTATTCCCCCTTGTAGCCCAATCTGGCAACCCCGATTATGAATGAAGTAACTTTCACTGTTTATTTATAAGAGTACCATATTTGATGGCATATAAGACCCAGTTTTCCCACGGGTCTTATATGCAAAGTTGAGGTATCTGGTAGGCTAATGTTTACCCAACTTTAGCCCAACTCCATAATACTGTGATTTTATTAATCAAATATCATCATCACTTATTATTACAGTTAATTTAATTAAAAAAGGAATTATCGTAAAATTAAAGCTGGATATTCCGAGACGAATATATTTGTTTAGCAACCAAAGGAGGAAAGCGCTTAAGCTCAAACCAGAAGTAGTAAACTATGCTTTTTTTTCTGCTATACTGTAGCTACATATTTCAATAACATTAAAGGCTTACCCATAAATACACTAATTTTTGTTTCTCTTTTTAATATACCTTACTGAAAGGGGGGGGGGGCGTTCTTACATGCCACCAAATACAATAAATGTTTTTTTCTGAGTAGCCTTCATCCTGAAGGAGTTTAACAATTTGGTATTTTCCCAACAAATGATGCAGTCAAGCGTTTGCCTATAGTTAACCAGGACAACTGTAGTATTGACGCCATTCCTTTACGTTATATTGAAAATCATTAAAATTACATTTGTGCGCCAAGTCATATATGCATTATTAGAAAATGGCTGACAAATGTGGCACACTTCTTAACACAAACTATTCATTCGCAATCTGAAAATAAAAGTCCTAAAACAAATCACAAACATTTTGCAAAAAATATTAACCCATTAACTGCAGAAGGTGGCAAGTGTAATAGTTATCCATTGCAAGATAAAAGCCCTAGTCCATTGCAAGATAAAAGCCCTGGTCCATCATTCAAAATAAAACGGAAATTTTTATTGAGTTGGCCATAGAACTGCAATGACGGAAATTTGCGTCATTCGCAGTTAATGGGTTAATAGTTATGCAATTTCCCAAATAGGTAGTATTAAATAAATGCAATAATTTGCTGATATCCACCTAGTGTAGAAATATTTTGTATCAGGTAATTAAGAGAATAAGACACTGCTGTGGGGTAGTGGTTAGGTTCAACCCTTATTGAGTGTCCTACATTGGTGGCCTTGTGCCGAATTAAACGAAAGTTAGTAAATATCTAATTGAATTAAAATTAGAAATCTACAGAGAAAAGAATTATTCTGACTACCAAATAAACATCATGTTGAATATCACAGACTTTATGGTAAAAGGACAACTAAATTCATGATCAAACATGAAAAATCAGAAATACAGATATTTGTGTAAACGAAGCACAAGTGGAATTTATATATTAATATTCTTTTTGTTTCTTATCACTTTTCAATCAGAAATGTTTTTTCTTCTTCAGTAACGTATGAAGTGTTAAATTATATTTACCGTCATCAATAGTCTGTCAGTTTGCGTTCACTTCGTCTCAATGCCCTTGGGAAAAGCATGAATCCACCCCCCCCTTAGATATGGGTAAAATAGTGCAGTGTGAAGTGAGTGACATCACTGCTGGTGCTTGCTGCCTCTAAGTTCATTTCACCTATCACGAATGTTCTGAGTAAGTAGTCATCTGATATGGGGAGCCCAAGCAGAGAGAGCTGAAGACGTAGTCAGCGTAAGGACACTACTTATAGTCCCTGTGGGGAACTGGATGTAATGGCTACCAATAGATTACAGTTATTCCTGCTTCTATACAAAGTTGGCCATCCATACGATTGCCCCGGACAAATTTCAACAATCTTTTGTCATTGATTAACGAAACCTACCTTTGTTCTTTGTTTTCTTTACTGAAGTTATTAATCAAATGAAATCCTTAATGAAAGCATCAAGCTTCATGATTTCCTTTCCAACATTGTAACCATTGAACTGTTTTCTAAACACCTTCTGGGAAAATTAGGTTACTATTGCCACAAGTACAACATTCTAATCAAAATTTGGTGACTAAAGAAAACAAAGATAAGGATATTAATCTAAATAAATTAATTTATGACAACCCGTATTTGTTCCATAAACATTATTAAGCTTCTTATTTTCTCTCTTGGGTCTTTAATGTCTCTCCCTAATCTCTTGGTTTTCTATTTTGGTCAGCCATACCTCACAGGCCTTACCCTCACATACAATAAACAATGTTCTTTTAATGAAGTCGTCTGTCCGCTTCTACAATCAAGGGTGTCGCAAGGTTATTTGACGTGAGCATTTTTTGCGGCTTTTGCCCATTAAAGCTTCACCAGAGCACCGTTAAGATTAACTTTCGGGAACATGTTCTCTACTCTCTCCGTTTCCAGCCTGTCATAGCACTGGACAAGTCCCTCACATACAATAAACAATGTTATTTTAATAAAGTCGTCCATCTACAATCAAGGATGTTGTGAGGTTATTTGAAGTGAGCATTTTTAGTGGCTTGCTAGGCCCATCCAAGCTTCACCAGAAGTTCTCTACTCTCACTGTTTCCAGCCCGTCGCAGCGCTGGACTTTCCCGGTTTTGCTATTTTACACATAGCTGGGGGGGAGAAGAGATTCATGCCTTTCTCAAGGGCAATCGTGTGAAGTGAACGCAGATTGTCTCGGACAGATTTTTTTAACTCAGTGCACCGATTCCATTTTCTGTGTTGCTCACTACTTGGCCAGCAGCATCTCTATAAGTTATTTTAATGCAAAAAAACAACAAAAAACCCCCCAAAACTAACTAACTTCTTATTAATCAATCCACCCCAGGATCACCAGTTTCCAAAAATTAATTGAAATAAATATTGAACAATAGATTGAAAAAATACTTCATTAACTCATAGAAGCAATTGCTTGTTTGTCAGATGCAATAGAATCGAATGATCACTTGTAAATTGAAACATGAAATACAGATTAAAAATAAAACTATGCTAAGATTTCTGTTAATTTTCAAAGGATAATTTAAGTTTTCATTTTATTTTAATAGAAAGTTCATCTTTATAGATTTAATAAAAAAGAATTTCACCACAGATGATGTATTTTTAAAATGAGCTCAAGTGATATACATACCAAGTATCATAATCATTAAACATTTCAATAAAAACAATTTATCATTAAACAAAATATTCACAATTACAAAATATATAACAATATAACTGAAATAAATAGAGTTTTCTTATAAGAATAATTGTTCGATATTAAAAGAAAATCATAATTACAGTTTGTTTTTATAACAAAGAAAAATGATAATTTCAAATAAACGAGAATTTAATTATAAAAATACCAGTTTAAAATGAATGTCTTTGATCATAAAAGATGAAAACTAAAATCGAGCAAATGCAATAACAAAATGACATTATTTTTTCTTAAAACTTTTAATTTTTCAGTTTTAAAAAATATGAAGAGATCAAAACATTAACTCTTAGAATGACAAGTTATTTGATTTAATTCATTAAATTAAAATTTGAATGATTTAACCGTTATTCTATATCAGTAGTCTTCAAACTTTAACTACTCGGGGGGACCCATTTCAATAATTAAATTTTCTAGGGAACCTGTTCAAAAAACAACTTTCCCTTCTACATATACATATACATATACATATATGACTATTGGATTTTGACCTTGTTTATGTAATTATACAATGTGTATAAACCCGAATGGAAAAGTAAGAATGAGGCTTACTGAGGAACGACTACTAACTGAACAGTGTCCATGTCACGTAAATTACCAAGATGTTTTCAATTTTAACGTAACTGTTAAAAATAAGTATTTGGACTTTAATTAAGAGTCATAATGTGTTAAGAACTTTATAAACAATTAATTATCACACAAGATAAATAAAATACAAAGGCATATGTAAATATCACTTTGTTTTGCAGAACCCCTGCGAATGTTACGTGGAACCCTGGGGTTCCACAGAAGACAATTTGAATACTGCTGTTCTATATGATCATAATTTATAGCTTTATTGATTAATAAATGAATATAAAAATTAAGCAATTTAAGTTAAACTTGCAGTATTATGAAATCTTGATTTTAGTTTAATATGTAATCATATCTATTTTTGCAAATAATTCAAAGGATTGACCAATAGTGAGTTTTTAACTTATATCATAACTCATTTAAGTTTATTCAGGTATATATTCATTTCACAGCATTAGCTACTATGGTTAAAATCTTTACTTTTTAAAAGTTTACCAAAAAAATGCTTTGATCCCAAATTGAGTCATAGAATAAAAACTGGTGATGTTCTTATATTCCTCGAAACTGACTTTATTGAGGGAAACACAGGACTCCTTCATTGGAACAAATTGAGTAGTTTCTTCTAAAAAAATCATCTCATAGAAATTCAAATATATCTAAATCTTTTCACTGGGATTAACTAATCATCTACACAACGGTTTCTTTGCCTTTTCTGAACTTAAAGAATTAAGGATCCTGGAAATTTTCAAATGATTGCCTAAATTGTCCAAGATGAGATAAACTTTAAAACATCAAGGAAGAAAAGCTAAAAATGCTTGCAAGTATTTTTTACTAGATGAAATATTGTAACCCATTATATTGATTTTCACTACCATTTACCTTAATTTTAGATCAGAAATAAAGAGGGACGCAAGTTCAAATTTCACCGGGAGCTTACTCTTTATTTTTGATCCGCACTGTTTACTCACTGCCATAGAGTGACAGCCCAAGTTGAGTTGTGATAAAAACAACTAAAATTAAGATGAAGGTAAATGGTAGCGAAAATTAATATAATGCTTGCCATCAATATGAACACCACTGATGGTCAACTTGATATTTGGTTAAATATTTGATATAAATTTGAGCATTAAAATAAAACCAAGTTACCATTATATAAGTGATTAGATTATTTTATTTTTAACAAATAGCTTTCATGTTTTATGATAAAGACAATTCTTTCTGGTGGTGTAAAAATGGTGAGTGTAAGGCATTTAAGAAGAGCAGTTTCCCAGAACCATCAACATTGGTGCAAAAATAGCATCAAGTAAGGGTCAGACCAAATTTTATGAATCATTGCGGAAAAAATATGGTTAGCAGCAGTGCCTTGGAATTTAGCTGACCCAGGGGAGGGCCAGCAAGAGGATGAAAAGAGAAAAGAGGGAAAAAAAAAAAAAAAAAAAAAAAAAAAAAATAGCAGCAGCAAATGTCAAGGATGAATTGGGGGGCGGAGGGAAAGGGACTGACCAAACTGATTAGTAAGTCAGTAAATAACTTTACACAAAATGACGAAGATAGGGGAGATGAAAAACAAGTATGGTAGAGGAGAGAAAAAAAAAAAGAAAAAAGATGGAGTTTTTGCAATGGAAGCAACTTATGATGATGACATTGATTACTTTTCAAGTAACAAAAGAAAGGCTCCAAAACAATTTAAAAACAAACCCCACATAGATTTTTTTGTCTGAAATTTGTTAGATGGGAAGTTTTAATCATTGTATGTGGTTTAGTCTGACTATTTTCCTTGTCTATGGTTGTTCATTTTTTCCCCTCATTTTGGCCGTGTACCCTCTGGCCGTCTTCACATGCGTCACAGGAACTAGTTTCCGCATTCCAAAAACAAAGAATACCTGGAGAAGGCAGGATTTTGAGGGGACCTATTCCCCCTGGTAGAGAGGTAAATACTATTGTATTTTCTGCTTCTTATTACAGTACTGTACTATACTGTTTTATATACACTTTTGAATAAAATTGCTTGCCGTTACCTTTTTATAAATCATTCTAGTTTCATTTTATTCTGCTCTGTTACTTGTAAGTACATCATATACACTACATATACATACCCATACATAAATCATATGTATTTAGCACCGATTACAAAAATACTTAATGAGCAGTTTAGAATAGGATCTACATTTCCTATTTGACCTAGGCATATTACCAGCTTTGCACAGACCTGTATGCAGTAGCCATTTTTTCTCTTAGCTTTTTCAAAACAAGAAAAAAGGTTTACATCTTTTTATGTAGTCATGTGATCTGATTAATGCATAGAGTTTTATGAATACCCAAATTTGGTGAACATTTGGAAAATGACGATGGTAAATGGTAAGTAAATGAGACCGGATGGATGATTAATTTAACTGTTTTTTATGGATGAAATGGCAGTGAAAGACATGAAATGATTTAAAGTGATAAGTTTGAATGGAGAGAAGAATTCTTCAAGGCTTCATGTAATGTTCTACAGAACAATGTAAATTTACAAAAATCCTTCAAATAAATGTTGCATTGTTCTTAGAAACTGCTTTCAATATTTTTAAATATACATCCACATCCTGTAAGAATGTTTCTGCAAGATTTAAACACTGCCCCACTTGATGATATTTAACTTTGTTTTTCTAATATTCCAATCTCCTCATGAAATATAATACATGACAAGTTTTTGGGGGTTGTATTTGTTTTCATAATAAAGAACATGCAACATCCATAAATGGTTTTAAGATTCCTGGAGGAAAAACAAAAGATCACTAGAAATAGAATGTGCAATTTTATGAAAATAACACTGTGTAGAATAATTTTAAAAATGGTTTCCCCTCTTGTAAATATGTATATTTAGTTATGCCCCAAAACCAACATAAATACCAAAAAAAAATAAAATGTTATTTCTATGATAGTATCATTGAAACTCAGTAACTTATTTAAATTAACATCCTCATCCTTTCATCACAATGTTCCGAGTATCATTAACTGTAAAATATGTGTATAAAATATTTCTGCAAAGTAGGATGACTCAACTGTCTTGCATTATTTTTTAAAATTTTTTTATTAAATCAAGTATTGTAAGCAATTTTTAACTGCTATTTACCCTCATCTTAATTTTTAGTAGTTTAAAAAAAAAAAAATCACAATGTGTAAAATGCTTTACAATGAATGGATAATACACTAACACTGCCAGTCTTACTGAAAGTGTGATTAAACAAACTAAAAATTAGGATGAATGTAAATAGTAGTCAAAGATTAATAAAAATGGTTTACAATACATGATTAAATAAAAAAAAAAAAAAAATCATTTTTTACTAAAACTCAAACAATCATTACTGTGCCAGCTTAGTACAAAAGTCTAAAAATGTTAGCTTCTTTAACGGTGATCGGTCAAATTGGTCCTTATGATGCAATCCATTTTTGACGGTTAAGTCGTCCTACTTTGCCAATATTTCCTTTCAAAAAGTCTTTTTCATTGTGAGATATCCTTTGCACGTCTTGTGATGGATTCTCTGAGCTCTTACTAATATTGGAATATTAAGAATATTTTTACTCATGGAGGATTAAATTTCTGTCTGAATTTTTTAGATGAGGGATTATCATTGTGTTTCTGGACTGCTGTCCACATCTTGGTTCATCTTTTGAACACAATGTTTTTCGGCTGTTGTACCCTACAGCCTCCTTCAGGTGTAACATGTAATATCTGTAAGGAAAGAGAGTCTCTTATCAGTCTCCCTCTCTGATGGTGCACCCCCCCCCAAAAAAAAAAAAACGGTATCAAATATAAATTTTATATCTGCAACACTTGCAAATAGGTTATTCTATTTTAGTATTGCACGTGTTGCTAAAACCAAAACTCAGATGGCATGACAACTCTGGGCAAAATGTAACAACTGGGCCCAGATAAACACCCATGCTCAAGATTGTGTAATCTGGAAGGAGATAAGACATGAGTATTCACAATCTGCCATGGGCGGAAAAAGCATCACATGATGAGGATGTAGAACAAGAAAGGAGTTAAGAATATAATTATAAAGCCGTAATAAAAGTTGAGGAGGTTATTCTAAACAAATTTCTGAGGCACAATGATATCTCCCTGTATAAATTACAAACAGCTAATGGTTACATAATTTTGGAAATATGTATTAACCTTCAAAAGAAGGGCATAAAGATATTCAATAACATTAGAGTCCACCCAATTAGCAATAATGATACACATACAACATTTAATAATTCCAAGCAAAATGAAGATCAAATTAGCATTTCCTTTTAATGAATGCTCATCAGACTGAATTTAAAAGATTGGATGTGTGAATAGAGCCATGCATAAAGACCCAGATTTCATGAGTAATTACACAGTGTTATGACAAAAGATAATTGTTCTAAATGTTCTATAGAAACTAATTTACTATTACTACTACCACCATCACCATTTTGCTGAGGCACAGTTGGCCAAGGGAGACAAGCAGATCTACAAGACATTCACCAAGAGACAAATAGAGTTACACCACATTATCTAATCATGCTTTGAGGTGAAAGAAAGATTTAAGTTTCCAAACATTAAAGAATATCTGAATTTATAATTAAATAATTTGATATAACAACAGTTTCGATACAAATCCCTGTAGATGTCATTCCAAAAGTTCTCATTTGGGATTATTTTAAGCTGTTAGTCTGAACAAAATTTTCATTTTAGAACAAAATAAAATTGTTATTTATATTAACTGCGGCAGGAGCAGCCAAGTTGCCATATTCTAAATGTGGCAGTAACTTTGATTATACAGCGTGGCGCAAAAATAAACTGATCAGTTTGTTTTCTCTGTAAACAATGGACCCTTCCATTTAAAGTCACAGCTTATTTTGCAACACCCTGTATATGTGTGACTGATGGAAATTTCCGTCATTCGCAGTTGAGCTGTAGAACTGCAAGGATTGAAATTTCAGTCATCTGCAGTTAATGGGTTAATAAATCTAAATCAATAGCAAAGCTTATTGTTCCCACTAAGTCTAAAAGCACAAAATGAAATGAAAAAAAAAATTTCATAAGTTTGGTCAGTTATGTACGAATTATAGAATTGTTGGAATAAATAAAATTTATAAACCTTTCATGAAACAAAATCCCAGATGATTAAGCAATTCTGATTCTTCCTACCAGTAAGAAATGTATACATAACACTAAGCAGCTAGAAAAAAATGTTTACTTATAATGTACTGAATTCTTACAGTTTAAGATAATCTAACTTATATAGTGTGTTGGTTGGTTGGTCCCGCAAGGGAAATAATTATCATACTTTCACGCAAGAGTTACTTCCCTTAGAAGACTATTTCATTATTTGCAAGAGAAAGATAATTGTACACAATAATATTTTGATTCTGTGACAATTTCTCAAATGAATTTGCTTCACACCTTCTCTTTATATTCTGAGCTTTTACATAATTGCAATTGAAAATTACTTAAATATTGCCGTCATTTTTTGGACGGCAAGGGTACACTAGTAATAATCTTTATAATTTATCCCACGTGCAAACTTTATCAAATACTATTAAAGTGACTTATAAAAACATTTCAATCCCTGTTGTTGCAAGTAATTTATTCCAAAAGAGCATCTTAATGATCATTAAAACTTTGTTCAGTGATGGTCAGTTATGTCTTCTTTGTTCATGGAAAGCTTAACAGAATTTTACAGACTTTGAATGGTAGAGGTAATTTGACAATGTGTAAATGAAAGATTGAGAAAAGCAGGTTACATCTCAAACATATTTATTATCTTTAGGATAAGCCTTGATGCATTTCACAGAGTTTCATTCAACATCTTCAAAAGCTCTTTTGCAGTGCAGAATGCTTGTGTGTGCAGTCTGACTTCTCACATGTTTGTGTGAAACACATGGCCCACATGCAAGTTTTCTGCACTGCATAAAAGCTTCTGAAGATGCTGAATGAAACTCAGCAAAATGTATCAAGGCTTATCTTAATGATAATAAATATGTTTGAGATGTAACACGCTTTTCTCAATCTTTCATTTCCACATTGTCAAATTACCTCTACAATTCTGTTGGATTACCTTACATCCACATAACAAACAGATTTTGAATGTATGGATTAAAATCTTGTGAACCACACTTTGAGAAATGCTGCCGTTATATGACTGTTGGATTAGTTGCAAAATATTTAGCTATCACCTTCAATTAATAGCATGCCTTATAGGTGCAAAAGTGAGATACAAGCCATGTTAGAGGTTCATTATCAGTGAGTGCAAATAGAACAACAATAAGTCATGATAATAATTAAAAAAATACCACCTATATTAAAAGCAGACAAAATGCACAAGTATTGTCATTGAAACAATTATTATAGAGATTATACTAGTAATGTCAGCAGGATTAGTAATAAATAAATGGTAATAAAGTTGCCGCATGTGTCACAGAGTTGCCAGATTTGGCCAGAAGGGAAGATAATCCAAGCTTTATCTCAGAGTCTTACCAAACACAGGCATTGGAATAGCGTCAGATTTGGAGGCAGAAGTTCAATAGCAGTCTATTGAACCTCCAACTTCGACGCTATTCCAAGGCCTGTGTTGGGTCAGTTTCTGAGATAAAGCTTGGATTATGTCATCCTCTGGCCAAATCTGGCAACCCTGATGTGTCATGGACAGGACAAATTTTGGAAAGCCTGCAAGGCTACTCCCGCTGCTACATTTCATTTACACTATAAATTATTTATTGGAAATAATAATTATCAAGATACAGTACATTTTTTAGTCAACCTATTCTCTCCTAGTATAAATACAGGCTACAATGAGCAGTTATACATGCATATAAGAATCTAAACGATAGCAGCAACTACTAAGCTTCAGATATGAATTTTCCAATAACAAATTGTTGAAAAGATTCTAACAGTTTACTGTTGATCACAAGATGTGTCTTGAACAAATAACTCTAAAATGTTGAATTTTTCTTTGATAGTAACTTATCTGAGGAATCCAGCTTACCACAAAAGTACTGAAATTTCTGAAAAACCTTTTACACTAGTGAAACTCAACAAAGAAACACTACACAGGATGATATACAGATATACAAGAAACTCACACCTTAAATGCCAACCCCTATTACATCTGTTAGATGTATCTTCAGTTGGTCATTTTAAGGTAAAGTAAAGTTTATATAATATGTACCATCATCGTAGAGCGGCAGTTATGTATACCTAGTTTTTCTATATGTAAATAAATAATTAAACCTAATCTAATATAAGATATGAAAACAACTTAGAAATTTAGTGCCTTCTCGTGTAAAGTTCTACCACTGAATCATACCTGCAGGTGTTATGAATCTGATATAATAATTAACAGTGTGACTGTTTCTGTTTCTCTGTCTGTAACAATGGACTCTTCCCCTTAAAGTTCAGTCACTTAATAAAATCTCAGATGAAATTTATTAGACAAAAAAATGTATTTAGACTATTAACAGCTTTGAAGTAGTGAACTATTAAGCCTTAAAGTAAGAGAATGTAGAGAAACGGCTCAAACCCCACAGAAACACTGGTAGATATTTTTGCCAAAAAAAAAAAAAGCACTTGAAATAAACCCGCCCAGAACAGGAACATTCTCACCGACTGGCCAACATGGAAGAGCCAATTATGGATGCAAACAAATCTCACCATTAATAATTGTAGCTATATAAGAAATTAACTAAACAAGAGTAACTGTTCATCTGAAGATCTAATTCTCGTGAAACCAACTGTACAGGTTGATGAACCAATAAATATTTTTCTACAATATTCGGTCTACTAACATATTGAGCCTTCTTCGGTTGGAAACAGAGGTCTATTAATACACTTATGCAGAATTGTGATGCATACTTGTAACCAAGTAATATATATATATATTTTTTTTCTTTTCAATTTTAAGAAACTTTGTGCGCACCTTTTTATTCGGCTCCAGGGAAAATTTATGAGTGAATAAAAGCTTGCAAAAGTCAATAAAACCTTTTTTAGAAGAACAGCAGGACATAAAATCACCAGTTTATTTCAATTAAGCCCTCTCTTTTCATCTCTATGCAAATACAGTAAACTCTTGTAACATCATTCGTTCCAACAGCACTATTTGATGACATGCACGTTTGTTTTTATATTCTCACAAGACTACCTTTTCCAGAGCAAATTAAAAAGTTTGCTTGCCATCTTTTAAAATTTGCATGCTCTATTTTTTAATCTACATGTTATAATGGCAAATTAATTACTTACTTTAAACCTGATTTAAATAAATAATATTGAAATAGTATAGAATCAGGTAAAAGTCATGAGGCCTTTTCCAGAAAATTACTCAGCATGGTCAGATATTAGTAAAATGAGGTATTATGTAATACCTAGAGTTTATTTTCACTATCATCCTCATTTACTGTTTCTTATACCAACAACCAAGTAAACGTTTTATCTGACCAACTTTAAGCAAACCGGGTTTCTTTAACAGTACCATAGTTTTCTATTTTCAAACACATTGTAAAAAAAATATAGTTTAGAAAATTTAAAAGCTTAAACAAATTGGCAACAAGGTAAGAATCTCAGATGTTAAAATTGTATAACCGATGCTCTAACCAATACAATGTATAATAAAACTGCATCCATAACTTGACTCTTGAACTCATATAAGAAAATTTAAATGTTAATATCAAGGGGAATAACCACCGATCAAAGTTAACTCTTCGAGCTTTAGATGATTTTAAAACTTTATTTTATTTCCGCCACAGAAGAGTTCCACTGTCAATTAGGAGCGGTAACAACCGTTTTATGTCTTTTAGGCGTTAATCCACAACATTCTAAAAAGCCATGTGACAGTACTCGAGTTTGTTTGGACCTACTAAATAAAAGCCACTTGCTGAACAGAGCTAAAAGAACAAGAGGGAGAGAGAGCTGACATGCCTGACAGGAAAACCGCCACCCGGTGTCTTGCTTGCTACTCAAAGAGAATTCTGTCTCCTAACGACAGGGAAATCAGAACAGATCAACTATTTTACCCACAAGATGCCATGCCGTTTTAGTGAGAGACCTAAGTACGAGAAAGTTTTGCTGCAGCTTCCTCTCATGAAAATAGGTTTTAACTGTCTTAGATAATCTATCATATGTACAGTAATTGATAATTTAAGTAGAAATAGTAGTTATTAATCCCTTAACGGATTATCTCATATATATTTGTTTTTGCAATTTGTTCTTTTTCAGAACATGTTAACACGGGTATGAAAAAAAATAATCTGTTTTTGGATGGAGATGGAAATGTTCATCCCCCTAGATTATGTGTAATGGGGGGGGAAAAAGTGACCCAAAATGAAACTCTTTGTGAAAGAAATTGTTCCGTTAAGGAGTTAAAACCATGATGGATTAAATGCATCAGAATTTTGTTTACTACAAGTTGAAATAGTACAAAGCCAGACCAGAGACATTTGAAGAATCAAGTATTATTCTCATTCTATATCTTTTTTTCCAAGTAGATTTGAAAATACCAATTCTTTTGATTAAAATTACATAAAAAAATATTGATAGACAATATTAAAAATCACAAATATCAAAATAAGTTAAGCAACAATAACAAGATCCTCCAGGTCAAAAGTCTTCGTTGAATTTATGGTGACAGTATTTAGGTTAGATGATAATTGGAAATTTTCAACTTCAAAATTTCAAATGAACTTGCCCCAATTGTAACTCTTAAATTCATATAAAAAAAATTTCAATATTATTATAAGAGGAATAATTACTGATTAAAGTTACTTCCCTTCCACCTAAGATAAATTTAAAATATTTTTTCAATTCTATTCACAGAACAGTTCCATTATTTTTTTTATTCTATACACAGAAGAGTTCCACTGTCAATAGGAGCGGTATCAAATGGTTCATGAAATTAAAAGTTAAGTGACCGTCAGAAAATGATGAAAATCAGAGTTACCTACAGTGATTTTAGATTATAAAATAGCAATTTCTACTTCCAATAAATCCTTTTCGTTACACACGGAGAGAATCTAAGGCCAGAATCATGTTATGACCTTTACCTTTATATACATGAAATGTAAAATGTTTTTAGTTGACAACTAACAAAGAAAGTTTAATTCTAAGTTTGATACAAGAAAATTTAGATGTTAATAACAAGGGAATAACTACTGATCAAAGTTACCTTCCTTTCAACTTTAGGTAAAGTTTTTTTTTTTGGACATAATAACTATAACAAAGCCAGTTTCCACTACAGAAGAGCTGCTAAGAGCAGTTTTCAGCGGTGTATGATATTAAGAGTTTAAAAAAATATTAGAATATATTTTATATTATACTTTTTTGTAAAGCAAATATTTTAGTTATACTGTTATCGGATTGTTTTTTTTAATCTGTTATTTCAGTGAGTATAGCCAGCAGCACAAGCTTCATTGGGAAAAGGCCAAGGAATGAAAAGCAAGAAGAATAAAATAAAATAAAATTTCCAACAAGACTTTCCATTGGTCTGTCCCTTACCTCTCCTCATCTACTATCCAATGGTTAGTAATGTTATAATTCGTTCGACGACTCATCAGCTTCGAACAGATGTTGAAGGTCCAGCAAGCCAGATTGCTAAACAAGAAAAGTCTACAGTCAGGAGTGTGTAGTCTCTCTCCATGCACCATACATACATAGGAAGGTTGGGAAGTCATGCAGACACAGAAATAGTGAGAGAAGAGACAGAACAGAAGGAAAGAGAAGGAAGAATTATTATAATTATTCTAAGATAACTAAATTATTTGCTCAGGGGTTCTTAACCTGCAATTCAAATACTATTAAAAAGTTTACAGTTAGGCTTTGAGGGTCTGTTAACTTTTAAATTCATATTTTTTTTTAAATGAATGAAAATATAAAGGGAAATAATACTGATTAAATTTACCTCCCTTTGACCTTTAAAATGTATTCTATTCACAAGAGAGTTCCATTATTAGTTTTATTCTATTCACAGAAGAGTTCCACTGTCAATTCATGAATTTAAGAGTTACAAATATACAGTTAGGCTTTGAGGATATCTGTTAATGAAATATATTAAAATAATTTCTCTTTCCATCGATTTTACATAAGCTGTCATATTTTTTTTGATCTATGCAAATATAGATATGCAGTTTCAGAAAGTGAAAGTATATCTACCTGTGTTAGAGGTAAAATTATGTATATGTGGTAATGTGCAGTTTTCTACTAAGATAGAGCTAATATATTTCATCAGTTCTTCAAAAGTATGAGGGTAAGGGTCTGTGATTAAAGAAAAAGTGGAGAGTTAAGAACCACTGTATTGGATAGGATTCCTTTATGGAAGAATTGTAATTTCTAGATAGTTTTGCTATAGTGATCAAGGAGGAAAGATAGGATACACATGCTATGAAGAGAGCCAAGGAATTGTGAAGTTGTGAAGGACTTGAACATATCTGACTTAGAAAGACTACAGACTGACATATCAAACTGCCTGGCTGGACATTTACAACACCAGATCAATACAGAAGATTAAACAGGTGTTACAATAGATTAAAATAACACTAAATTATTGCTATTTTGATGACAAAATTAATAATTTAGCTATTCTTGTACATTGTTGAAAGAGTAATACTTTATTAAGGCATAGTCTGATGATGTACTGTCAGTGTTAGATATGTATAACCCTTTTAGCACTATGGCCTTTTTGACTATATAGCAAAAAAACACTTTTTAAAATTATGATTTTTATCTATCTAATTACATCTTTAGGCCGATATATCACCTGTGTAGTGTTTTTGGCTACATTATCGAGTCCAATATATCGGCCTGGCAGTGCTATAAGGGTTAATATGTAATAGCAGCTGAAATATATTAACACCCTGAAAGAGCCTGTCCTCTCCTTTTAAATCAGGGCTTCTCAAAGAAGGGGTTGGGACTTCTTCAGGAGTCGTGTAAACATTATTGGGGGTCACAAAAATATTTTAAAATCTTTTAAAGATTAATTACGTAACTAGTTTAAAAAAAAAAATTTTTTCTTGTCTATGCAAAATGTACTCCTAGTGCTTATTGTAAAATAGCTCGATGCTATTTACTAAATTAAAAAAAAAAATAATTTCATTTTTCTTACTATTTAGTAATTTATTTTTAAAAAGTAATTCATTTTATTTTTTTTTGTAATAAACATTCTATTTTTTGGTCTTTATTTGTTTCTATGTTTAGTTACCTGTTAGTTTATGAGTAAAGACTAATATATGGTCTTAGTACCTATAGCTTTTATAACAATGAATGATGGGTTGTGAAAAAGATTTGTCTCATCCAAACGGGTCGCAAATGAAAAAGATTTCAAAAGCACTGTTTTAAATAATGCATACTGTTGGAAACAGATTGTACAAGTAGTAAATTTTAATTTCCTAATTGTAATTTTTACTTACCACCAAGATAAACTATTTTGTTGAATGGGGCTGGAAACTGTATGATGCCCAATTAAATTTCGCCAATGTATTTTTATGTCTTAATTCAGTTAAATGTAGAACTTAATATTGGTCAAGGAATTTGACAAACTTAATTTCTTAACTAAAAAAAATACCAATGTTCAAAAGGCTGGAGATTTCATCAATGAATAGTGATAGTAAGATAAAATGCTCCAAACCCAATAATGAATAACTGCTAAGTTGACCAGAACCCTTTCAAAATAGCCTGAAAGCATAATGTGTTATTCTACATAAGAGATATTCTTGGACATTGGTTTATATTTGAACCTAAATGCAACTATTAAGATTGCTGGCAATCTCCAATCTTTTGCTTACTGTAGTATGTTCATGTACTTCTAAAATATTTATGCAAAAATATTAGTATAATCTATATATTGCTTTCACAACTTCCACAAGGCTATTCAAGTTAAGTAGCATCTAGTGAGCAATGAATTCACAAGAGATAATGGCTATCCTCACTATTTTGTGTGGCAATATATGAGTGACATGGCTCTCCTAGCAAAAAACATTGGTTCCTATTTGTTAACTCTCTCAAGTTTCTTTGTAGATTAAAACTATAGCATTTATTTTTTTAGAGCCTTTTGACAGAAATTTGATAAAACAACTACATCTGTATAGAATGTTAACTAGGGTTACAATCCTATAATAAAAATAGCCTTAACATTGCTTAAAAAAAATTATTAGATGAAGTATTGTAACCCATTGAACTAATTTTGACTATTAGATTGGTGTAAAAATAAATGCGTTTTTTGTTATTTTAAACTTTGATACTTATTTTGGATTAAACTATGTTCATGGAATATACCATTTTAAAGTGTGAACTTTGCTCTATTTATTTAAGCTGAACATTTTCTTTTCACTATTTATTCTGGTTTATTTGAGGCTGTCAAATCAAAGAAGTAAAATTGAGCTTTTTGTTGTACGAGTTCAAAATGGGACGTAAAGCAGCAGAAACTGCTTGCAATATCAACCAATTATTTGGCCCGGGGACCATCAAAGAACATACAGCTCAACAGTGGTTCTAAAAATTTTGAAACAGAGATGAGAGCCTTGAAGATGAGGAGGGTCGTGGATGTCCTTCTGTGATTGACAACATCCAATTGAGGACCATTAAGGTGGACCCACGCAAAACAACTCGAGAGGTTTCAGAGGAACTAAATATTGACCATCCAACAGTTGTTCGACATTTGCACCTAATTAGAAAAGCAAAAAAGCTCGACAAATGGGTGCCGCACAAGAAGAACGAAAATCAAAAAAATTGCTGTTATTAAGTCAGCTCTGCACTTCTTTTGTGCAACAAAAATGATCCATTTCTTGATCGCATTGTGACATGCGACGAAAAATGGATTCTGTAAAACAACCGATGGCATTCCGCGCAGTGGTTGGAGAGAGGTGAAGCACCAAAACACTCCCCCAAACCAAACCTGCATCAAAAGAAGATTATGGTCACGGTTTGGTGGTCGGCAAGTGGAATCATCCACTACAACTTTTTGAATCCTGGCGAAACCATCAAAGCAAAGAAGTATTGCCAGGAAATCGACAAAATGCACCAAGAACTGCAACATTTACATCCAATATTGGTCAATCGCAAAGGACCAATTCTTATCCATGACAACGCGCGACATGCAGAAATTGAATGAACTAGGCTACAAAACTATCTTGCCCAGCTTACTCACCAGACCTCACTACGACTTTTTCAAACATTTCAAACATTTCAACCACTTCCTGCAAGGGAGGGTCCTCAACAACCAGCTCAAAATGCCTTTGAAGAATTCATTGGTTCCTGGACCCAAGAATTCTATGCTTCCGGAATAAATGGACTTGTTTCTAGTTGGCAAAAATGTTGTAGATTCTGAAGGTTCTTATTTCGATTAATCACTTTTATTCTAAGCTGAGATATACTGCTTTAGAGCTGATGGTGAAAAACCGCAATTATTTTTGCACCAACCTAATATTTACCTTCATCTTAATTATAATATAAACAATTGTTTTAATACTACTAGTACTAAACATGCCGCCAACAATCAGAGTAAAAGGTTGGTTTAAAAAGGTAAGTTTTGACTCCTGCTTGCCTTGAAGCTTTCATGGCGGAGTGGTATAACAGCTGGGCGTAAACCAGGCTTCCCTCTGGCAAGAAGGTTGTGAGTTTGAATCTCACCGAAAGCTTACTCTTTATTTCCAATCCGCACTGTTTGCTGCCATAGATGTGATGTCCCGAATTGAAGTTGCGATAAAAACAATTTTAAAATTAGGATGAAGTTAAATAGTAGTCAAAATTAATTCAATGGGCCTTAACACTGTCTTTTTTTTTTCTTTCCTTAGGAAGAAGATTAGTTGAACTATTAGGATGCAGCAGAATAGAAATATCACCTTGGAAATTATTTTATAAAAAAAACCCAACACCAACACAAAGCCTCAGTTTAGTTACTTGATATCATGAAAACTTTAATTTAGATATTTTGAATTATATTGAAGCAATTTTAAACAATTACTGCTTTTTTTTAATACACTAAATCTAATTTTTCCTTAGAGTTAAAATCATTAATTTTTTTTTATGTTAAAAGCAGTATTAACAGCTTTAAAAATAGTATTGACAATTTTAGAGAAAATGGCGTAAAAAATAAATTAAATGGTCAGTATTGGGAACTCTCAGAGGAAATCTTTAAATTTAAGCTATTACGTATAAAGTATGGCAAGCCGACGTGTGATATGGCGATGCTGGGCTGGTAAAATTTTTTATTTTTTAAAAATTAATTTAAATTAATTTACTTGAATTTATCTAAATGTGTTTTCCATTATTGCTTTCATGCTCTGTGATTATTGTAATTTAAAAATCTTCTTTTTATTTTAATGTTGAGACAATATTTTATAATGAGATGCCCAGAGGCATTATAAATAAATAAAATCTTTCTGGTGGGGAGGGTTAGCTGTATAGGGAGTTATGAAAAAACCTTTTTGATGAATAGCATAAAGATAAAATGATAACTAAAATCAAAAAGGAGTGAAATTAAATATTTTATGAAAGAGTTTAAGAAATGATTATACTGCTAATCATAGAATATCTTCAATATCTGCACAACTTCAATAAGTCAAAGGCTAAATTTATAGAGAAGAAATATAATTATTCAAATCTTCTCTCTAGCAACTTAATACTTAAAGATTAAATCTGGAGTATAAGTAGCAATTACAAAAATGCAAATACTAAGCGGATTAAGGTATTGTCTGAATTTTGTTAGACAGGGTGTTTAAATCATTCTGTGTGGAATAGTCAGACTATTTTCCTTGTCTATAGTGTTCATCTTTTCACATAATTTTGGCCATGTACCCTCTGGTCTTCTTCAGGTGTTCTTATTTCTGGAATGTGGAAACTAGTTCCTGCGATGCATGCTCCTTGTCATACTCTACTCTAAAAATAATAAATGGCTGAGACAGGTGTGGCGACGAAGTGGAAATGGACTCGCCCGAGGAAATGACCTGATTGAGGCATGGCAGGCAAAAAACGAGTGAAACGGGTCGCTGACATATATAGACGAGGTGGAACATGGGTGACCCGTATGTTGAGCGCCTGCAACCCGGATGTGGAGAGTTTCTGGCTATAACAGTCCCGGGCGCGAGTACTCGGCAGTTCGCTTTTGACTCACCACCTGAAGCCATGCTCGAATCGTGTTTGGGACTTTTATTGCGAATGACGTTGTAGCAGCTCAGAGTTTGTGATAGCTTACTGGTGAAAAGTGCCCCTCGAAGGAATCGTTCCAGTGTTGCAACATTGATGCGCCGTTGGACTCATTGCATCGAAACTGTGTGAGAGTTTTTCCCCTTTCACATTTCTACTACTCTTTCTGGTAGAGTAGGATGAGGAGCATGTGCCACAAAAACTAATTTCCAAATTCCAGAACAAAGGTTATCCAAAGAAAGCCAGAGAGTGCACGGCCAAAACATTGTGAAAAATGAGCAATATAGACGATAAAAATAGTCTGACTGTAACACATACAAAGATTAAGGTATCTTTGAAAGAGTGAAAGTTACAAATTATAAGCCAACATTTGGATCAGTATACAGTTTATGCCTCATTACAAAATGGACATCAACTTGAATTGGCATTGTGAAATATTTATGAACAATTTTTTTTCGTTTCTGACTAAATACATCTTCTGAAACTCTCAAGTCTATTATTATGATAAACAATTTATTGGAGGATTATTCTTTGAATTTATTTTAACAGAAT
Organism: Architeuthis dux; assembly: GCA_006491835.1. Taxonomy (NCBI): domain Eukaryota; kingdom Metazoa; phylum Mollusca; class Cephalopoda; order Oegopsida; family Architeuthidae; genus Architeuthis; species Architeuthis dux. The sequence goes on along the minus strand of VCCN01004446.1, from coordinate 475,603 downwards.
TGACCTGAATTATAAATCTGATTTAATGAAGGATCAAGTAGGATAATTCCTATCAGATTTTACTGTTTGGTTTGTACCTAGAATATTAAAGTAAATTGCATGACATAAAAATAAGTGAAGCTCATTATATATATAATGGGGGAAAAATTATTGAAACCATTCTTAATTGATTGGTGATCAAACGAAATACAAAAGATTGAGGACAGAAGAAAGAAAGAAGTATGGTAATTATTTTGAAAATTGAATAAAAGGTTGTAACAATACAGAGAATGCAAAAAATATCCGATACATTTCAAAATGTTTATTTTAACATCCTTATACATCTTCAAAATTTACAGAATTTGGACCAAAGATTTTTGATTTTTGTACATAACTTAAATGTTCAATCTTGTTTCAATTCTTTTTGTTGTTGTATTTGTTAATCTTTGGTCCAAATTCTGTCAATTTTGAAGCTGTATACGGATGTTAAAATGAACCTTTTTGCAATGTATTGGATACTTTTTGCACTCACTGTACATTATATTAAGAATGACCATTTTGATTGAGGTTTAAGTCACTGAAAAGAAATGATGAATGAGAAAAATTAACTGGAAAACAAATGTCTGTAGTTGCCACCATAAATTGCATTCTTTCATGTAGAACCAAAGTGAAGGGTTCACCTGGTGTGAATAGGTGGCAAAAATTCTTACAAATGAGTGAGCATAATTACACTCTTACAAAACTGCTCATATACACTCCATGTAAAATGTTTACACAAAGTGTAAAAGCTGAGAGGTAAACCAGTGTTACCAGTTTAGATGTTTTTTTAACATTTAACTTCCACTTCAATGTTGACAATTTTCTCCATTCGAATTTGGGAGACCAGCGTTGCTAATTTAGATGTTTGTTTTTTTGGGGGTTTTTTTTTCGAATTTAGGAGTTACTTCCAAATTCGAAAAATTGAAGAAAAAAAAAAAATCTAAATTTGCAACACTGAGGTTAAACAGTGTATTGTGAAATATGTAATACTGAAGTGAAATTTTCACACTGCATTTAAAATACTCAAAATGTGTAGTTTGCAAAAACATTGAGGTGTAATATCTGCTCAGTATAAAGAGAGGAGAGGAGTTAAAGTAAATATGAAAGTGTATTGTGAAATGTATGACTAAATTCATGCATGAAATATTTTAGAGAAGCTGTACCATATTCCATGACTTGTATGAAAAAAAAAAAAAAATATATATATATATATATATATATATCGAATATTACCAAACAGTTTTGATTCCACAAATCTCACAATTTCCCAAAGATAATATGCACCATGAATTTTATCTTTCAAGTTTTTTCTTATCCTTATGCAGAACTTTGTTTTCAAGAACAAAACATTTGGAATCAATGTTGAAGAAAAGCGAATTAGAGCCAGGCATCAACTTGCGTCCAGTTACTTTCTGATAGTATGGATGCAACTCGATCTTGGCGTTAGTCTATCATCAGTATAGGGTGAAGTGTAATATATTCCTTGCCTTTCCTTCACTAAGTCATCAGCTCAACCCAGCAAAGTATCTGCTCTTTTACCTTCTCACCTTCCCTGTCTTGAGAACTGAGAAACAAACATGACATATACATTGCGTTCTCTTTAGCAAGCTAACAATAACATGATTGAAATTTTTTATCATTCACAGTTGAACCATAGAACTGCAACGACTGAAATTCTCATCATCTACAGTTAATGTGTTTTAAGCTCTTATGGAGATCTATCTGCGGCCGGGCATAAGTTGACAGATTGTTGGATATTTAGGCAGCCGTGGGCAGGGGTCACAGATTTACCCCTCCCCCCTGTTGAAAGTTATAAACAGAATATCGACGAAAACCCCAAACTGTAAGGTGTCAGGGACCGGAAGACACATCAGGTGTTCAAAAGTCATAAACAGGATATTGACTGAACTTGCAGGTAGTGGCTGGAAAATCACTGTGGGCATTCAAACCCGATAAAAGTGACACAGAGGCCCTCAGAAAAGCAGAGAGACAGAGAGCACCTAGGCTCTGGGAACACAAGACCAATGTCCCTGTTAAGAACAGTCTGTCAGCTCTCATCTCTCTGCCACTCTTCATTCTCTGCCAGGGCACAATGTATGTGATCCAAATAAAAATTTATCATCATATTTTTATAAACCAAGTTTCGAGTCTTACTTTTTCTACAAGTTTCCTCGCGCGGACCAAGACGGATATACAACAGTATGACTGAACTATATTTTTCGAAGTCAATGAATAATAAATGTTTTCTCACAATAAGATTACCAAGCAAGCTATCACACTATCTGCATTGTAGAACTTTGAAAGCATCAAATACAGACAAATTACTGTTATTTGTTTACAAAACAAATAAGCATATCAATCTAAAAGACTACTAGGTCTCATATGTAAAACAACATATGGCTCAGAGAGTCGGTTGTAGGAATGAGTTTATAAGTGTGAATCAGCTTCTGCTAATCCATGAAGCCTTTATGGCCGATTGGTAAAAGCAGCTAGGTATAAACTAGTCTCCCTCTAGCAATGAGGGTGTGAGTCCGATTCTCACTGAAGGCTTACTCTTTATTTCCGATTATGCTGTTATTAGTTGCAATAGAAACAGTGGCCTGAATTGATAAGTTGTATAAAAGCAACTAAAAATTAGGATGAAGGTAAAAAGAATTAGTCAAATTTAATAAAAGTGGTGAAATAAGCATAGTTTATTTTAATTTTAATTTACACCAATTTTGGAAGCCATCAAAAGTTAGAGTAAGTAAATTTATAAGTTGGTTTATTTTTCTATTTCTATCATAATATTAAGTGATTAGTTGCAAGACTTGTCAAAAAATACTTTCCATTTTATCATGCATGGTTTTTTTTATATATTCTACATGAAAAATATATATCATTATTTATTTTTCTATTTCTATCATGATATTAAGTGATTAGATGCAAGACTTGTCAAAAATAAAAATACGTTCCATTATAGCATGCAAGAATTTTCGGACATATTCTATATGAAAATATATATATATCATATAAGCCACAGGATATGGTAAGCAGTCATACACATGAGAGAGAGTTAAATGTTTGTAGAGGACAGGAAAGAGTAGAAGTATAGTTTAATTGTAGTCACATTGAGATCTAAAGGAACTCGGTATGTGTGTGTATGCGAGAGAGAAAGAGATAGAGGAAGGAAAGAGGAATAGAGCCAAACAAACAAACAAACTTGTCATGCGCCGTCAGATGCAATGAAAAAATGAAGCAAACGAATGATGAGGCAGACGCGTGAGCAACTGAGCAGAAGGCAGGCATAATAGTCACCATGGATACCATGGCAGTTATAGAAAGAAAATTTTTTTTTTTTGAAAATTGGGGGCTCTGAGCTAAAAAAAGAAAGGGTCCAACTTACCACTTCGGTTAACCTCTCCTCCACTTGTTTCATCTCCTTCTGCTGTTGGTACAGGGCCTCCTCCAGTTGAGCGACTTTTGCAGTCTTTTCAGCTAGCTCAACGCTCACTTGACTGGTCTGAAAAAGAATTAAAAAAAAAAAAAGTGGAGAATTATAACAGTTTTATAGAATCCTTGGATTATGTGAACTGCCTGGTTGGCAAAAGACTTCAATGGAAGAAGTACCTGGAGAAAACCTTTAAAAAATCAGAAAGTTTAAAAAGAGATATCTTGTCACAACCGAATGTTTCGCGTTAGTTTCAGCACCATTCTTGTTTTGGCAGTGCAAAATAGCGCTAAATTAGCGCGTTTGTGCTTAAACATTTTGTGGCTATTTTTTTACGATTTTTAGTATCTTTTTGGCCATTTAAAAAAAATTTAGAGCTTTTTGGCAGTCAAACTAGCACAAAAACATTTGAGTTGGCAACATTGTAGCCACACAATTATTTTATTTTACAGCCAAGCATCAACTCACTTCCTTGTTACATCCTGGTAGTATTGACGCAACTCGACCGGGGCGTAAGTCTATCATCATTATAGGGTGAAGTAAAATATACGCACTATACAACATAAGAGATACCATGACACATACATATTTAACTAAACATCTATATTGTACATATGTCTTCCTTGCCTTTGCAAAGAGAATGGAACAAATGTCATCCATTACATTTCTTTCACTAAGTCATTAGCTCAACCCAGCAAGGTGTCTGCTCTTTTACCTTCTCCTCCTTGTCTTTCCTGTCTGGAGAACTTGGAAACTAACATGATATATACATTGCATTCTCTTTAGCAAGCTAACAATAAAATGACGGAAATTTCGGTCATTCGCAGTGGAGCCACAGAACTGCAATGAGTGAAATCCTGTCATGCGCAGTTAATGAGTTTTAAACTCTTACGAGGACATATCTGAGATAGAATGTAAGTCTGTTGGGTGTAAGTCGGTGTATGAATGTTATTTTGATTTTTAATCCTAATGCATGAATTTGTAAGCATGAGCAAAAACCAAATAATGAATTTTCAGGAATCATAGAATGAGGAGCCTTCGGGGAAAATACTGAACCCAGGTATTTAATTTCTTTAATTAGTGATCAATGAATATAAAGTAGAAAAGGATTAATTATGACTTTGTAAGTTATCTAGTGATCATAATTTATCTATTAGTTTTGTGAGTAAATAGTGTTCCATTCTATTGACCAATATGAAGCCAACAAATTATAAAATGTCTTAAGCACAAGGCAAGATGAGCAGACACTACAATAATCAACTCTCATGAGAAATTTCCCAGTATTCTATTGGTTTAAGAGAAGTAAAATGAGCTTATGGTGATTGTTAATTGTAAATATACACATTGAATAATATAGGATGAACTCTCAACCACCAGTGAGATTTAAATCAACAATAGTTTGGTCATCAATAGTATGATAAAATAATTTTTAGGATTGGATTTCACATCCTCATAATGTAGAACCTTAAGATTTCAACTGTACTTGGAGTAATTTGATAGAATTTCAAAGCTACCCCATAGAAAAAAATGTATGTACCAACACAGTAATCAAAATGACATTGTAAAATGTGTAACATGTTGATTTTTATCTTTTTATAGACATCTTTCTATAGATTCTATAATTAGTTTTTGATTGGGAAATGAGACTGAGAAAAATTCAAATTGAGCTCAATTTACTCAATTTCAATTTTTCTCAGTCCACTATTTCCCCAATCAAAAACTAATTATAGAATCTACTTCAAAACAAAACAAATCCTTACATGAATTTTCAAAAATCAATGTTTTGGCTAACCAATTTGGACTATATGTCCAGATAAACATGAAGTTTCAAGTTCACAATATTTCCAAATGTTCTACCAATGAACATTTAGGACATGGCAAGCAAAGCAGTTTTGACACACTTCAAATCATGAAATTCAAATCATTTGCTTAGTTCTTTTTTGGCTTTATATTTTACCATATATACTCGTATACGGTTAGAGTTTTGGAGACTAATTTTTAAATCTATAATTTGGGGGTCAAACATTACACAAGGTATGCTCAAAAAGATAACTTGTGTAATGGTTGGTCCCCTCATTATAGGTTAAAAAATTGGTCTAAAAAAGCCGAACATTACACAAGTATATACGGTAAAGCATCTTTTCACTTTACGTTTTGACATTCAACCTCAAATGTTAGTGGAAATCAAAACAAGGTTCAATCTGCCATAAAGAAAAGAATTAAAAAAAAAACAGTTCTCTATAACACACAAACGCTATTAGGAATGGCTTTTTTTTCTTAGTCTTAAATATAATAACACTGCACAATGCGATTTTTGTTCCTGGATAGCGAGTGTTTTTTTTCTTTCTAATTGCTCATGTATAAAAATTATAGAAAATAGCTATTATTCCCTTCAAACTTTTTAAACTTTGCTTTTGTGACCAGGACAATGATATTCAGATGTAATTGTTTTTCTTTCTTCATGTGATTAAAATGTGCAAATTAGGCCATTGTCCAATTGGAAATAAGTAGATTTCAAATTATGACTATCTCGACCACAAAAGCTAAGCTTGAAAGGAATAATTGACATTTTCTATACCTGTTAGACATAATCAATTAGAAAATAATGCTTATTACCCAGGAACAAACCAAAAAAAACAAAAAAAATATGTTGCAGTCTAATTAGTCACAAGTAGACACACAAACCACACAAAGCCAAATATCTCAAATTATCTTTAATCTAGTAGATCTGTGACCAAAAATCAGTTAACATTTTTGGGGGACAGTGTGAATCCACTTTCAAAAAGGTTCTTAAAAACGTCCTGAATTTATTTGTAAAGCATACCTTCAACCATTTTCTTATACATTAACAGATTTGTATAAAATTTGAATGAAAACAGTTGGAAATAGATTTGCTAACATTACTGGAAGCTTCATTTTGCGTGCATAAGATATTAATTCTTATAAATTGCCATCTAACAATTTTACACCTCAAGTGAATACTGCACAAAATCAATACAAATCTTGAAACATGGATTTGTAAGTACTGATATACTTCAATAAACATAAGTACTACTACTTACATATATAAAGAGAATTCAACTCCAATATGATTCTGATGCAACCACTTATCTATAGAAGCTTGGTAGATAGAGTCTGCTATGTATATTTTAACGATTAAAAAAATATATCAATTAATGGCTCAAAAACCAAATTAAATTTGCATGCTAATAATCCTAGTACATCGTTTTCATAAATATGTCAAACAAACAAATGGAGAGTTATTAATATTAATTCATTACTATCCTGTAGCCAAGAATACCCAAGCTTTTTAAATATATATTTGAATTTGTTTACTTATATATATGATTAAAAAATACTTAGAACAAGTTTGAAATTTTTAATCTAATCCAGCTCTCATGATTTCCATAAATTTAGGTTGACAGGCCAGTCTAACCAACTATAATTTGGGAAAGTTACATTTTACAAGATAAAATTCTCTGGCTTACAGTACTCAGCCAAACTAAAGACATACGAGAAAATGAAAGAAGTATAAACGAATCTACATAAATTCATGACATTTTTTTAAAAAGTATTAGTAAAGCAGTTTAGAACACACAAAACTCACACACACATACTGAGGCACTCTTATCAGAGTTAACACACAAATGCATTTATACACACACACACACACACACACACACAAAATTCTGTATGTACAGACACACACACACACACACACACACACACACACATATTAGTGTTCAAATCTAAATAAGCATTTTGCTAGAGTTGCATAACAACAGCGAATAAAATAAATCCTAGAAAATTGACTATCAAAAAAGTTCATGTAAAATTTAGAAAAATAAATACTACCTGTCTCATTTAGTGTATGAAATATATGTAAATATAACAACTGTTATGGGACAGAGGATGTACAAGAAAACAACTTTTGGATCATTCTGACTAATGTTGCTTACATTTATAAAGCTGTTCAATCTCTAACCATTTTTAGATCAATATCATTTCTAATGTACATTAATATATTATTTAATTAATAACTTCAGCATAAGTACTCATTAAATATGTAAACTGTTGCTGGTTTAGATTGATATTTTCTTTTGTGTCAACTGAGTACATCTCTTCTTTGGGGGGTGGTGGCGTTGTTCTTATGGATCATCCGAGCCTAAAAAACTCCATAGTTCTTGCTTTTATAACAACAATTCAAATTAGGTAATTTTAAATCTATCCAAACAATTAGGATTGAGAAGGAAAAAAAAGAAAGAAAAAAGATTCATGAATTTAATATTAACAATGAGTGTGGAGACACTATGAATGCTGTATATCCACAATGTACAACATAGTGTATCATGGCTTGACTTTGTGAACAAACATTTGGGAGGGTTTTTCAGGCCCTCAAGTGCCTGTATGTGAATAGTCTTGTCCTGCATGAGGGTGAGGTGTGATGGCGTGTGACCAACCCCACCCTTTAAACCAAGGGTTTGCATGCCATGACCCACCGAGATGGGACAATGGGAGCAAGGTCCCTAGCTCATAGATTTCTGAGTGTATCAGTGCTTAGTTAAATGTCCTGTGAACAAATTTTGTCTTTATTGCAAGAACTAGTGTTAACATAATATCTGTTTACTTAGAGCAGTGGTCCCCAACCGTTG
>VCCN01004446.1:445712-466942 GCA_006491835.1 Architeuthis dux | reverse complement strand
TTTTTTCTGTCAGCAGTTTTAAAAAGCAGCAAAAATCTTTACATTCATAGTTGATTTTCGGCCAATGAATTTGCTGTTTTGCTGAATTAGTAACATGCTGCTAGAAGTAGCTAGAAATAATTGCTAGCAATGATACACTACCCCAAAAATTAAAATGTCTTATAATCAAGATCAATTAAAATATTTAAAGTTCATTTTTTTTAAACCTGAACTCTTATCCTCACCTTTTTCTTTGAAATGTTAGTGATATTCTTATCACAATCAAAAGGTGATATTAATTAAATCTTATGTTGTGAATTCACTAACATGGTTTAGTTTGGTTTGTTGGGTTTAGCGGCATGTCAACCTTTTTGTAGGTCATATAATGCCGGAAATGGTTTTTGTTGAAATATTGTTAATTAGTTGTACTGTTTAGTTTTGATGGGGTTGTATTTAAGGAGAATAAGTTTAAATAATTTGGAGTATTTTGTTAAGGTGATTATATTTTAGAGTAGAGTCTTTCAGGAATTGGATTATTTTGTGTTCACTAACATGAATTCAAATTATATATACAAGATCAGAGGTTCATTCATCATATAAGAGTGGTAAGGTTCAGAGCCATCTCAGTCTTTGAGAGCCTTAATGGGCCCCTAATAAACACATGCTGTATATTTAACTAGGCAGATCATTGTAGATGATTATATCACATATAAAGCTCTTGTTGCCCAAGTTTAAAATCTACTGCTTTAGTTTATGGTAACAAAACCAATACAATTACAAAGCTTTACTAAATGGATGCAGTATAATATAAAACTAAGTTATAAAAAATATTAGGAATTTTGGAGAATAATTTGGATACTATATACTATGAAATATATTAATGGAAAACTAGAAAGATATTTGTGAAAAGAGTTTGTTAAAATAACAAAAGAAAGGCTGTTCAATAAAACTATTTGTTTTAATTAACACCATCTTTCCCAATTTCTTTTATTAAATTACTATTAAGATATTCTCTAGTAAAGTTTAAGTGATAATACTGAGTGAGTGACAGATTGCAAAGGACTGTAAATCCATGCAAAGTTGACAGAAGAACAGAACAGTGTTAATTAAAATTTGTAGAAAAGGGACAAATTTCTGGAATGGCAATAACACATCTTCAAAATACAGAAACAAAAAGATATTTTGAAGAAAAAAAAAGATCTACCCCTGACCCATAATAGTTACATTTGTATATTATATTCATATACTAAATGTAACAACTATGGGACAGAGATAGTAATTTAAAAATGCCATGATATACTGCTTGGATTGAGCCATGTAGTAAATAAGACAACGTGAAAAAATATCAACGCTAAACCTCAAATTCTGAGTGATTCTCTAAATGATTTCCAAGATTTCCATTTTTAACCAGTGTGAAAAAGTGACGAAGATTCTAAGTGTTGTGAATCTATTAGATCCATCGAGCAGAGCAGTATACAGTATATTAACTACAAACAAATCACAAAATCACACATGCATGGTTTCTATGGCAACTAAAAAAAAAAAAGTTGTGAAAGGGGGGTCGTGGGCTAGATTTGGAGTTTCAGGACAATTCTTCCAGCCTAGAGATGGTGAGAATATCAAGATAAACGGGCATTAGAGAGAAAAAGAGAAAATATTTATTCAAACAGACAAGCTATACAAAACTTACCAGTGGAGGATTCATAGAGGAGTCAAGATTCTGAAAGGTATCAAAAACAAAGTTGACTGATAAAACTAGGTTCTTTAGATCTCTCTAGAGAAAGAGGAGACTGTCTTCCAACTGTAGAATTGACATCTCTCGGACTGGTATACAGCGAAGATAAGGTCATTGCTTTTCTTATTTTGTTTGCAATGGAAGTCCAGAGCATAGTATTTTGCAAATATTGCTAAGAGTTTCACTATTTAAAAAAAATATTTTTATCAGATGAAGTATTATAAATCACTATAATTAATTTTATGACTACTTTTTATCGTCATCTTATTTGTTTTTAGTTTTCAAAACTACCAATAATTAAAAGAGAATGTTGTCCATGCAATTCCAACTTTTGTTCAGACAATCAAATCTCTTTTAACCATTTTTGATGTTGTCAACACAACGTTTCGGCTGATCCATTCTTTAGCCCTCTTCAGGTGTATAATCCAAGAAAAAAGGCAAATCATTTCCTCTCCACGCAAACAAAACTGGCAAGCCTTTTTTCAGTGAAGAAAATCATGTTTATTAATTTTCCAACCAGAACCCATTTTTCAGCAATATTAGGTACATCAACATAATCATAACGCCATCCAAGTGCTCAACATCAAAAATGGTAAGAAGAGATTCGATTGTCCAAACAAAAGTTAGGATGTACAGTGTCCACGCAAATGGCTAAATAAAAATGACGGTCAAGTACATTTTCTCATCTTAAGAAATTTAATCTCAAGTGTTGTAAACAAAAATTAAAACCAAAACTGTTGTTCATTCCTACATTAATTTTAATTAAATGTTTAACTATTTGAAGAACTTATTAAAAAATTTCTACTCTTATTATAAGCAAACCTGTTAATAAGCAAAGATAAAAGATTGATTCTTTAAGTACAAAGAGGAAATTCCATTTAACATCTCAATATTTCATACTAGACTGATTTTATATGAAAATTACTCTTATGATATAAAGTTATTTTATAATAAAATAAACATTGAACAGTTTGAATAATGGAAAACCATAAATCAGGTTTCAATTTTCTAAGAATTTTACAAAATAGCTTTTCTACATTTATTAATGACTCGTTTTAAACTTTAGATATCAGTTGATAATCTAAATCTAAAACAGTAGATATCACTTCAAGCAATTTGTTATATAAAGAATTTAAAGAAAATTGTTTAATACGGTTATTTCAAGATACAAAATGGATGTGGGGCTAGCAACTCCACCCTGTAAAAACCTATATGCTACTGTAACGCGACCCTATGCCCCACAAGGAGTCTATAGGAATAAATAAAACAGGTCTTCCCTTAGGCACTTTTATAATATTTGGAAATAAAATAACCAGTTTCTACAATTAATGAATGTTGATAAAAAAGATACATTGATCAGAACAATAGATTCTGTTGATGGAAAACTTCTTTGGAGGGAAAGAAAAGACAAGAATAAGATGGCCGACTGAAATATTCAGGGAGATTGCTGGTTGACTTTTTATTGAACAACATATAATTTCCACTTACTTTAGCTCCATCCTCTACTTTGGTAGCTTCATATGAAGTAATTTTATTTTCAGCTTGGGTAAGTTTGTGGGTTAGTTCTTCAATTTGGTCAAGGTACACAGTCTGTGTTTCTTCAGAAGCCTTCAGTTGAGATTCATAATTGTCAAGTTTTATCTGAAATGATAGAAACATTCAAAGTTAGCAGAGAACAAAGTATATCAAAATGGAATAATACAGTCAAGATTCAGGAATATAATTTCTGTCTAGGAATTATCATTATTATACATTGATTTATTCAAACTTTTGTCCACATCTTGGTTGTTATAGTCACAATGTTTCGGCCACTGTACCCACCGGCCTTCTTCAGGTGGTTACAGTAATGTTCTCTGAATTTCAAACTGAACCCTATAAGTTTATATAATTAGGATATACGGATTAGCCTAAAGGACATGCCCTATATCAGTGAATCCCCAAGTGCTACAGGATATTCAAAATTTTAATAGTTCCAGGCAATCGTAATTCAATGCGCTGATGCACGGTCACAATGATAGGAAGTGACATCTAACTGGCACATTGTGAATCACTATGTCTGTCTAGTGTTGAACTTCACCGTTTCAACACTAGATGGCGCTCAGTTGATAAGACAAGGTTTACATTCTGGATCATTCTACAACAGTGACGAACATTCTCTGTACATATTAGTTGCATATAAATAACCGCAGATCCTCTGTGGCCTCATTGAAGACTGAATCAAACGCCCACTGGTAATTAGGATTTTTAAAAGAGGAAACAAATATATAACATTTTTATGAATTTAGGGAGGGGAAAAACACTGACACTTTCTTGCTTATCACTGGTAGGCTATCACAAACTCTGAGCCGTTACAATGTAATTCACAGTATAAATCCCAAACGCAATTCCAACGTGGCTTTAGGTGGCAAGCCAAGTACAAAACCGCTAGAGCCCTCGCCGCCTGTCCTTTTATCAAAAGAAACTGGCTACATCTGGGTTGCTAGCGCTCATCATACGAGTCACTGAATCTCTACTTCATCTATATATGTTGGCGACCAGTTTCATTCGCCTTTTGCTCCCCGGACCTCCAACATAACAAACAGCAGACCATTTCCTCTGGGCGAGTCTATTTCCACTTTGTCACCACACTAACCTAACCACATGAATGTAAATGCAATTGTTCAATATTTTCTGGGTTAGGGCGTTGTGAAAAAATCCTTATACACTAAGGGAGCTGTGGTTCGATAAAGTTTGCCCTATATGAAAAAGTAATGAAGATAAAAAAGCTGCACTCCTTTTCTCCTCCCATCTTTATAAATGAGTTTTTTTATTAATGTGTTAAGTTCAGTCAGCTGTACACCAATCTATAGAAAGGGAGGCATATAATGTTTCCCCAAGAAAATTGCAAAATTAACTACATCTAAAATATTAAAGTAATAACTCCAACAAACTTAGTTTAAGCAAGAAACATTTATCAATATAGCTATGGATGGAATGCTAGGCATTTTTCTTTTCGTTATTTATTTTGTGATTCATTACCCACTTAATGACAAGAACATGAAGATTTAAATACCACCTTACATAGGCCTAAAATAAAGTCACATGATAACATTTAATTAGTATAAATTGAATTAAAATATTACTTATTTTATTAAACAAATTTTTTTCCTATGACTTTTTTCCTACCCAGAAAATCAAAGTTGTGACTTTTCTTCCTATTACGTTTTTGTTATGTAGCTCAGGGTAACGCTACACTGTGACTTTTATTCCGGGATTCTTTTAAAAATATATTGTAGACTTTGCACCCCTTCACACTTGCTCGCAGGGTGATAGTTATGCCCTTTATAATAACATTCAAATTTTTTATATGTATTTAAGAGTTAATTGTATAAAAAGAATTGCTTTATTTACCCTGACATCAGCCATTTCTTTATCGTATCTTTCCACCCTTTCCAGGTATTGTTTATTTTTATCTTCCAAATCCTTATATTTGGCTTCCTCCTCTTCAGTTTTGGTCTGAAACAAAGCAACACAAAAGAATTAAGACATGCACACAAAAAGGGGGAAATGAGAACAAAGTAATTCTAACGTTTACTACAACAATCAATTTTGAACAATTCCATTGATTTCTTAACCAATAGGTTAGGGCAAAGCTTCTAACTTTTTTCATTCAGGATCCCTTTTGATGAGACAAATTCTTTTGCAACCTTTCACTCTTTGTGAGAAAAGCAATAAAGGTTATAATTCTTTTTTTTAAGCATACAAGCTTGTAATGGTAGTGCCAGATTGTACGTTCAATAAAAACATAACTCGTTTTTTGGTCATTTACAATCGATCAGGGGAACACCAGTAAATTTAAACTGATAACTTTATCAGAGTTTAAATTTGGCGTTGTATTGTTTTTTTTTCAAATGTAAAAAACAAATTTTAAAAACAAAGAACTCGCTTCTATATAATGGAAGAAAATAATTTAATACCAGATTTTTCTCCAATAATTTTTTTTAATGATGTAAATCTTATGAAAATTGTGTAAACCGTTATGTGATTGGATAGTTTTATATTTTCAGAATTTTGACCCTTCGGCATTGTAGGTTTCGTTATTTCAACCAATAGGGATTCCGATCATTAGTCAAATTAAAAAGTCTTTTGATGAAATTTCTTTTTTAATTCGCAGCTTTTTGGACAAGTGGGCGATAGGTAAAAATTTTGGGGTCCACCTTCCACCCACATTATATTGCAAACCACGTTATAAACGGGGTAAGCCTATATATGAATTATTATTATTTGTAGACAAAATAACAGTACAGAAGATTATTTTAATTTAAGCAACTTGGAGGTGGTTATAGACTAAAATTATGTACATAAAAAATAATTATAAGAGTTAGATCTTTGCTAAGGGTTTTAATAAATTCATAATACGAGTATAAACCAATTTTAGGTAGTAAACCATATAACATGGTAATATAAAAACAGTTTACATTCTTACTCATTTTTTTATAGAATCTGTTAAAGAATATTACAATTCTTACCTCCAAATCATCCTTGCTAAGTACTTCCTCCTCAATCTGAAACTGGAGATCCTCAATTTTCCTTAAAAAGAAATTCAAATGATTGTTTGTGAATATGCTAAGTAGACTGAGCAGAAAACAAAGACATCAATGATTCAAGAATGAAGTTGATTAGTTGAAGTACAATTGAAGAAATAAAATCCAAACAGCTTTACCATAAGAGCTATTAACATAATAAAGGCTAACACCAGTGTTTCCTCGAAGCTGTGCGGTCACGCACAAGGAAAGATTATGCCGTGCAGTAAGATTTCAATGCCGCTCACAAATTTTGGAAGTGTCAGATAAAGAAAAGAAAAAGTTTCAATAATAAAAATATGTGTCCAAAAAAGCAATCCTCACATCTTTTGTGCTCTATGTAGCATCATTTGATTGCTGGTTTATGCAAAGATTATAATGTGTACAAATTGGTGCATAAATAAATAAAAAATATTAGATTAAATAATAATGGATAAAAAATAAAGAAAAATCAATAAACAGAATAAATCATTTCTTTTATTATACACTTTGTTATAAGTAAGTGACTGCTGTTTCATAAACTGTAGACCAGGGGTCGGCAACCTTTTTGTCTCTGCGGGCTGAATTGAGTATTAATGAGTGGGTGGTGGGCCAGATAAATGCCATAAAAAGCTTGAAATATGGGAATAATCAATATAAATACATCTGGTCATATTTAGCCTCAAATTAATGAATAATGCATGCTAGAAAATCATTTGTGCTTAACCAATGATACCAATTAGTAATCAAAGAACTCAATTTAATTGCAATTTATTTCAGTCAAAGAATCTTTTGAATCTATTAAAAAGACACAAAGAATCTTTAAAACATGAAAAATAAGCATAGTATCCCAAAGTTTGCTTGTGGGCCGCTAAACATCTTTTCACGGGCCGGATATCGCGTAGATTGTCTACCCCAGCTGTAGACCCCAAAAATCAATAATCGTTTTATAAGTAAAAATATTTTTTACACATTTCACTTCTTCAGTGGCTCTCAGCCTTTTTGGTCCTGCGCAGGTTATGAAAGAATTAGAGGGAACATTGGCCAACACTCAACCCAGAACAAACAATTACTAACTAACAATTATTAAATGCTCTGTAAATGTTCAACAGACAACTTGCAGAAATGTTATGCTTCAAGGAATTCATTATAAACCCTGCTTTTGTAGATAAAGCTTTTGTTATAAGAAAATAAAACAATACTGATTTATATGTATGAAAATGTATAAAAAGATTTCAGAAAACTAAAGTAATTCTGAAAACTAAAGGCTGCAAGAAAATGCAATCAAATTTACCTTCTTTCATCTTCTAACTTATTTTGAAGCTCCTGTTTTTCCGATTCCAACTGCTGGGCAATATTTTTCCACTTTGTTAAGGCATCATCTGTAGAATCTTTGTAGCGGTCATGGTCAGATTTCATTTGTGCTATATCACCTTCCGCCTAAATATCAAATAAGGATCATTAAAATAAACCATCATAAGCCAAAATATAAAGTCCTATTCAATATACTGGATAACATTTTCTTTTAATGTTTATATTCCAACTATGTGTATGCATATATACACCATATTGTACAAGCACAATTTTTACACCTATGTAGACAACAATTCTTTTAAAAAAGCAAGTTTCTTTGTAGATAATGCACATATAATATACATGCAGAGCACAATAGACAGAACCATCATTATATACATATATACACAACATATATTGTAAATATAAGTTAAGAACTGAATATAACATCACTATGAAAAGGCCTTTTTTATTTCATTGTTTTTAAAAAAATCTTTTTAGATCAAACAAAAAACAAACATCAAGACTAGGGAGACAGTAAATCAATGTTAGTAATACTAAGGACTCACCACCCCCTTCCAATAAGCAAAGAGGCCGCAGATTATTGATTTGAGGAGGCAATTTGATTTGATGTGGCAATGTAGTAACACTTTGAATATTGTCCACATTGAACAGTTAACAAATCATTTGAAATATTGCATATAAAAGCAACATACATTCCTTATATTGCATAATAGATAAAACTAACAGTTACCTAAAAATAAAACATTTTCTAAAATCATCAAGCAAATACAATACATGATATTTGCATGTCAAATTCTTGTAATTCAGTACACCCAAATACTTGGTCTTATATAATTTACACAGTACATCTAAGAAAAAATACTCTCACTAATTACTTTCTAATCTTCTCTAATTGACCTAAAGTTTGAATAATAATTACACTTTAAATAAAATTGCAGTTAACTTCATTGAAAATATTTGTAAAGACAGACATTTTAAAATTAAAATTGATCCCTAAATAATGCTCAGTTATCAAAGTCTGTTATTGAATACAACTTGAATACTTTTTCTTTTCATTACCAAAAATATAATTTATTACATTTCTTAAGACATCATATTGCATATAATCTTTATTTTTTTATACTAAAGATAGAAGTTTCACAGACTACTGTAATGGTAATTTTAGTTTGTGTTTGTCCTCAAAACAGCACAATTTTTCAATTATTTACATCTTGCAGGCAGTTGAAAAGCAATTTTTGTAGCCTTTGTAAAATTTGCATCTATTTTTTTTCAGTGTTAAAATGCCTTAAATTTTAAATGGTAATTGTTACAGAATGAATCTTCAGTTTTCATAGTTATAGGATAAATCAAAAATAAAAATGAATAAAAAAAAAATTACTAGTCTTAACTTACATATGAATGTCACCGAAACATGAGAAAGCAACATTTTTAAAAATCTAGTGGTTTTGCAATATATCTGAATAATAACTAGTTTTGTAATATGATATCTGAATAAATAACTAGTTTTGCAATATGATATCTGAATAAATAATAACTAGTTTTGCAATGATATCTGAATAAATAATAACTAGTTTTGCAATATCTGAATAAATAATAACTAGTTCTTATTTTTACTTAGTATCGAAATATAGAACAGGTATTGTTTCATCAAATCTGATAAACGGCTATAAAAAGCATATACATTTTTTTAAAAATATTTAAATAATTTTATTATTTAATTCTCCAATAATGTTGCTATTAGTTCAACAGGTACAGACCTGATCCACCTGAGCAGCTGCTCGAGCAACCTCTGACCTTTCCAGCTCACGCTCTCTGAGAAGTTGTTCTATGTGTTCTTCCTTTTCCTTTAGTGCTTTCTGAGAAGGGAAAAGAAAATAACACTCACAGTTGCAGATTTATCATCATTAATAAGAAAAAGAATGATGAATCAAATGATGTCTATGAAATGAGATGATTTTTAAAAAAAAAACACTATCCCTCAAATAGTTCCTTAAAACCAGAGTAAACTCCCCACCTCCTAACTGTAAGATGACCCATGCAGTTGTTGATAGTTTTATTTAGACATTCTAAGACTTACAAATCATTTTCTTTGCATAAAATGGGGAATAATCTTGTAAATATTCAAGTACAGGTATCCCATAAGAAAAACTGTCCACAAGAAACAAGATGTCTGAAGTGACTTCACCTTTGAGGTTATGGAATATTGTCTCATTTTTCAAAGTTTGATATCTAGTATAACCTCATTAGTCAACCCATTGTATTAATTTGCACTATTTACCTTCATCTTAATTTTTAGTTGTTTTTATCACAACTCAATTCAGACGGTCACTCTACAGCAGCAAGCAAACAGTGCGGATCATAAACGAAGAATAAGCTCTCAGTGAGATTCAAACTTGCTTCCATGTTGCCAGAGGGAAGCCTGGTTTACACTTAGCTGCTTTACAACTTAGCTACAGGATCTTTGTGGTTAGCAGTAGTCCAAATCTTAGCTTTTAAATCTACCCTTTACTCTGAATAAAAATAAATGAAATAATGACTCATTAATCAATACTTAATGTATCATTAAAAATTTATATAATCAGAAAGAGGATCTTAATTTTTAAACCTTAGAATGAAAAATTGGTCACTATTGACCGAAATGGTGAGAGGCAAATTGTTAGTAACTTATTATTGCAATTCACCATGAAAAGTGATACAGTTAACAAAGCAAATCAATATCATATATCAAAATGATCACTTTCATTTCATGTCATATATTAAGATGAATCATAAATCAATCATAAAATCAATGTCTTATGCTAAACTAACCCTGTATTGAATCAGAGGCATTCTAGTCTGTTAATATAGGAATACACACATACCCAAAATATATTTCTAGTATATAGAAAAAGGACTCAGCATTCTTTTGTATTTTTAATGCTATCCTAAACTTTCTATGAATGTAGTCATTAAGATATTTAAGTCGTAAATTCATGAACGCTTGATACCGTTCCTCTCCCAGTGGAGATCTTCTGTGAATAGAATAGAAAAATACTGGAACTCTTCTGTGAATAGAATTTTTAAAAAATTACTTAAAAAGGTCAAAGGGAAGTAATTTTAATCAGTAATTACTTCCCTTGATAATTACATTCAATTTTTTTTCCTATGAATTTAAGAGCTAATTGAATTTCTAAAAGAACCATGACAAGACTATCGTCTTATTTTATTCAACATCTAAATCCTGAACATTTTCTCTGCCTCCAAAACACATTTTTCTTTACAACTGGTGTGTCTTTGAAAAAGCCTTTATTGTCTTATGGAAATATGGAGAGTCACCCATTTTAATTAGCAATGTAGATACTTGGAAGGGTTTGAAACACATTTTAACAAACAGGAGCTCTACAGAAAACAACACTCACTGATTAGCAAAAGTGATATTTCACATTTTCATTATTTGGTTCTTAGAAATAACAAGCAAAAAAGAAAAAAATCTTTTTATTTAGTATAAGGTTATAAAAAGGCTCCTCTGCACTACACCCATATACACAACATGCACATGTTAATAATACCTTCACCTTTTATTCAAGAGAGAGAAAATTTATATTCATCAGAACATCAAAAACCTTGTTAACTGTTGGATGTAGAAAATTAGGATTACTATTATAAACTCATTGATATAATCACTTTCTTTTGGACCTGCTAAAGAACTTAATTCTTATGCAATAACTCATTAGAAACTGTAAGTATGCTCGGTATAGACTAAATAAATCTCTTTTGTAAGTGACAAAAATACCAAGTTTATTATATTCTAATGTTAATTTATTAATGAACTGATCAGATTTATAATAATTAACATCTACAAAAATAGTTTTAGACAATTTTGTCATCAATAAATTAGGCAGAAAAATAATTTGGATATTATTGAACCAATTGAGGAATAAGACTAAGTGGGTAATCAGTCATACAAGAATCAAATGATTCTATGACTGATTCAGCATCTAAAGGATCTTTAAAAAGAATCTAATGATCATAGGGTAAGGAACTAAAGGGGTCAAACTAAAATCTACGCAGTTTGACAACAGATGCAACTGACTAAATGAAATCAAACTGTAATTAAAAGGTGCTAGACTTGAATTTCAGGAAATTGATGGGAAACATGCACTTCTGTCAAATTTTGAATGAAGTAGGAACTTTTTTTTTGTATTTCTAGGCAGGGTTGCCAGATATCTTTTGCCGCACAAGACCAAATTAAGTAGCTTCAGTATCAAAATAATCAAATAACTTAAAATCCATCATCAGACCAAATTTGTATGATCTTGGGACCAAATTAAGTAGCTTCAATACCAAAATAATCAAATAACTTAAAATCCATCATCAGACTAAGCTTGTGGAAAAATAGATTAAAATACATATTTTTTTTATCTATTGTTCATGTATATTTATGACATATCATTCGTGTGTAAAGAATTATTATCTTTCGTAAAATCTTCCTTCTGTATCAAATCTTTATTTTTGGAACCAAATGGCTTTGTTCAGTATCGAATAACAATTTTGGTCTTGAAAAATACCAAATGGCAACCCTGTTTCTAAAGTGAAACTATGATGCAACTGGCTTCTAAGAGTTTAAATGCAATACTAATTATGAGCAAGATGCATGAAACAGCAAAATGGGTTTAAAATTGGCTAATTATGAAAATTCTGTTGATGCTATAATACTAATTTGAATTGCTGAGAGGAAGGCAAGTAAAAACCATTCTCAGCAAAATAATACAGGAGTCCCCTAATATAGTGCGGTTCAATATATAAAGCAGTACATTTTTTCCTATATGTATTATCGCTCATTCATCCAGAAAATTGTGAATAAAAACAGAATTTCATCAAAAGACTTAATATGAATGAAATATTAAAATTCTTCAATTGGCAATCAATTAACATAATTATATGGTGTTTAACACATAATTTCTTTGATATCGTGATTAAAACAACACCTTCGTTCACTGGTGAATTTGTAATTGACTTTTCATTATTTGCGGTTCAGTTATAAAGCAGTTGTCTTTCTTGAACTCTAACAACCGAGTTATAAAAGGGGACTACTGTACAATTTTTTTTTTTTTAAACTACTGTTTGATTATAATGCTCAAGGCTGGATTCGTGAGGTTCACTATTTATTTTTCTTATAGGAGTGGTTTAGACAACAAGGTGCACATTACTATGATAGAGATTTGCTCTCTCTCTCTAAAAGACATGCTCTCTAATTACAAGTTTCAAAAGGGAAAATAAGGGGCATGCAATTACTAACAAAAACACAAAATCTACTGGCAACTAACAGGGATTTAATGAGTAGTCAGGATTATAAATCAATCAACTACAAAAAAAAAAAAAAAAAAAAAAAAAAAAAAAAAAAAAAGAGGCAAAGATTAATGACTTAACTGTCAAAAATGGATTGCATTAAAAGGACCGATCTGACCGATCACCGCTAAAGAAGCTAACATTTTTAACTTTTGTACTTATACAGTATTTCTATTTACTCAAGTTCTAAGTTGGCATGGCAGTGACTGTTTAAGTTTTAGTAAAAAAACAATTATTTTATATTTTTTTTTATTAAAACAAGTATTATAACCCATTTTTATTAATTTTTTACTACTATTTATATTCATCCTAATTTTTAGTTTGTTTAATCACAATTTCAGTAATGCCGGCATGGCATTGTTATTATTTTGGTTTTAGTAAAAAAAGCGATCAATTATTTTATTATTTTATTTTATTTAGACAAAGTATTGTAAACCTTTTTTTTAAATTTTTAACTACTATTTACCTTCATCTTAACTTTTTAAAAATTAAAAAAAAAATTAAAATTCAACCTGGTTTTAGTAAAACACCTATTATTATTTATTCATTGTAAACCATTTTACATGTTGGGATTTAAAAAAAAAATACTAAAAATTAAGATGAGAGTAAATAGCAAAAATTAATAAAAATGGTTTACAATACTTGATTCAATAAAAAAAAAAAAAAAATTGTTTTTTTTACTAAAATTCAGTTATTGTTGTGCCAAGTAAAAACAAATTTAGTTTCTTTAGCGATGATTGGTCAAATCAGTCCTTATGATGCGATCCATTCTTGACAGTTAAGTCGTCCAACTTTGCCGAAAAAGAAATTCTAGAAGTTTAGTATAATTTAGATGAAATTGTTTTCCTTAGATTCTACTTGCAAATTTGTTCAATATTGCAGTAAAATAATTTTAAAATTTGCATTACATTAATTTTAAAATTGATTCCCAATACAAAACATTTTAGTAAATAATCCAATTTCCAAATGGTTTCTTTTTTTTTTGAGAGAATGTGCTAAATATTTTTCTCTCCGTAAAAGTATTTGAAGAACAGAGTTAAAATATTTTTCAAACTGTTGAAATTAATCATACAGAAAATATGTATTTTTTTTACTCAAAGATATTCGGACTTGACAGTACAAACACTCAGAAGCAATGTTAAATGTTATAAGTAAATGCAACATCACAATCAAGGTCATCCTAATGCAAATACAAGATTAGTAAATGACAATTACTTACCAACCTTTGTTCAGACAATCCAATCTCTTCCTTTTCTCCCAATCCTTGATGTTAATACGTTTCGGACAATTCATTCTACAGCATTCTTCAAGTTTAATATCCGTAAGGAAAAGAGTTACACTTTTGTTTGTTTGTTTTTTTGTTTTTTTTTGGGGGGGGGGGTCTCTTTCTCTACTGGTGCAAAGCAAAGAAACGGTGTTGCACCACCGGGGGAAAGAAACAAAAAAAAAAGAGGGAGACTGACTCTTTCCTTACAGATATTGCACCTGAAGGAGACCATAGAATGGATTGGCTGAAACATTGTGTGGATGAAGTATGGATTGAGCACCCCAAAATCGCCTGAATTGAAAGGCACACATTCTGCCTCAGCAGCGGGTGACATCATTGACACGTCAGCAGTCTTACCAAGATAAACAGATACAATGTGATTTTTAGAGAAGATTGCAGCTTTAACTGTGCATGGACCTTTTTTTCATCCAGTCAAGAAACATTTTTAAACATCTAAACAACATTGTGATGTAAACATTTTCGTAAAAAAAAACCTCTAAAAATGCTTATGTTTTCTTTCTTTTTTGCTCATAATTTTTCTGGATTGGATGAAAAAAAGTTTTTAAAAACTTTGAGATTATTAATTTCAAACTTGTCAAAAGAGGTTCATGCAAAGTTAAAGCTTCAGATCTTCCCTAAAAAACATGTATTTGTTTATCTTTGTAAGACTGCTGACGTTTCAGTGATGTCTACCGGTGTTGAAGCAAAATGTGTGCTTTCAATTCAGGGGTGCTCAATCCATACTTTTTCCCATTGTGTTAACATCAAGGATGGGAGGAAAATATTGGATTGTCCAGACAAAAGATGGAAATTTAATGATTCATCTCATAGTTATAGACAATGACAATTACTGTTATTCAAGTCATAGCAACTGAGAAAGGATTCTTGTAGAAGAAAGAATAAGCTTCCATCAATTATTTGATTCAAAAGATGACTCAAGTAATACAAAAAGGGTTTATATTTCTACATTATATGGAAAAAGTATTTACATTTATTTTTCCTGAAGTGACAAACAAGATCATCATAAAAAGGAATTACTTTTGTTATAAGCATTGTACATATGTATGCACTCTAATGTTTTAAGTGAGCAGTGTTCATCCCTTTCAAGCCAAAACGTATGTCAGTGAATAAAGACTATAATTGTTGAAAATAACAGTAACAAAATAACAAAAGCCCAATTAGAAGTATACAAGTTGTTTTTCAACTCGTATACTTTTAATGTTATATATATATTCAATGACCAACATTACTTTATGGACTATATTCACCTAAACTGAGCTATAAATAAAAATGCAGAAAGATCTTTTGTTTGGCCTCTACCTATTTTATTGTAACCTAAAATTAGCTTCTCATATTTGTATTTGTCAAATGCAGCAGAGTTAAAAATAGAAAGAATATAAAGGTTTGTTTTAAAGGGAGATTTACTGAAATCTCATCATTTTCCTGAAAATAATTTCTTTTTCCTATTTTGTGAGAGAGTTGTTCTGATTTCAAGAAAAGTTATACTGAAAACTTTACCATAAATAAAAATAGACATCCTAAATTCTAAAATAATAATTTAAACAATATGATTGCATTTTCCCTAGATTCATCAAAATTTCATGTGCCAACAGAAAAAAACAATTGCTTGGCAAATCCTCCTCCGCTTTTTAATAACATTAAAACAGTTTCTTTATAACGAATTTACTTAGATTGAAAATCATTACCAGAGATGAAATAATTTACCTCAACAGATCTTATTGATGCTTCAATTAAAGTCAATCTAATCTTCAGAATCAAAACTATGAATGTATGCAAGAATCTCATAAATTTCAAAGATTTTAAAAATTTAATAGATTTCTTTAATAAATCATCTTGAAGGAGTAAAAAACGGTACTCCCCTGCTTTCCTCCTTTTAATGGTTGTCTTAGAATATATTAATAACCAAATTTTGATTTTATTAATTAATAAAAATGCTATTTAAATAAGTCAACGAGTTTGTGAAATATCTATAAATATCCGACCACTGTACTAAATACAGCCAGGATTATAAACATCTGGGCAGATACTCTCCACCCAGCTGAGGGTGCCAACTAGCCCCTGGCTACAGGCAAGTCCAACCCGTTTCCTTCACACCAAAGTGCCAAAAATGTCATCAAATCCTGGCCAAGACAATTGTTCTATTGTTGAATGTTAGTCAGAAATGTGTCAGGAAAAAGCAAAGAGTTTATTAAAGAATTCCGACATCTAGTCTGTATGATTAGCTTCAAACATCTTGGCAGCTACAATAAATAAATAATTGCAAAACACTCGAGGGAGATGTAGAGAAGGCTTATTATAGTGGCATGGCATCTTGCCAGCAAAGAAACTCTCCTGTCCCCCAGGGCAGAGCAATCAGTAACAGTGTTTATCTGGTTGATTTTTGTACACCCCCACACAAATAGGACTAAAGATCTGATCAATCCTAGGAAGCCATCTTCATAAATACCCATTAATAACAGAGATAATAGCAACTATATTGCAAGAATTAGTCTGCGTGTTATAAAACAAGCCAACATCACTGACTATTGAATTGAATTGAAGAATGAAATAGTATTATTACTCAATAGCATCAAGCAGGCTTTCTGGATGGGGAAAAAATATTATATAATACGCCAAGTGTATGTCTATATTTTTTGTATGTAACACCCCAAGAGAAATAACTTCCATATTTTTATACAAGAGTTACTTCCCTTAGAAGACTATTTCATTATTTTGTTATTTGTAAGAAAAAGATGATTGTACACAATAATATTTGAATTCTGTGACAATTTCTCAATTGAAAATGTTAGGCTTTGGGGGCTGAAAATGAGTGGGTTTTGGAGGCTCAGCTGTGGATATTCTTTTAGTTAGCATGTTTTTAAAAAAAGAAAAGATTATTTAAAAAAGGTTGAATAGCAAGTTTTAAGAAACCAAAAATTTGTCATTTTGATTCTGAGCAGTATTATATAAGAATGAAAACACACCCTGAAAATACTAGTTGCATTAAATATTCAGAACTGAAGAAAGCTACTTGCTAAAAAAACCCATACAATTCACAGTGGCATACAGCTCTTCAGTTTAGCATATCTTTGCAGTTATAACTAATAACAAAGTTATTTATAACTAGTCTTTTTTCATTAGGCAAAAAAACGAAGAAAAATACTATCAAAATTATCTAAGGTGTTAAGAGAAGACTCAAGCTAGGGTGCTTGAGAGACTGTTACAGAAGCAGAGAGACCGATATTTATTAGTTGTGTTCAGTAAATCATGGTCCTAAAAGAAATCAGTATTGTTAGCAACTACTGGGATTTGTAAAGGGGCTAACCTGTGGAGTGGATACCTGTTTTAAAAAGTAAAAGGGTAAAAGAATTTCTCTTTTCCAGGATAAATCCTTACCAACATTCTCAGACATCTTGTCAAAAACAATGCTGAGCAACAGTTTACAAAATGAAAACAAAAGAAAATGATGAAACAAAAGAAAATGTCAAAAAAGTTACTGTCAGTAATTCGGAGAACAAAGACAATGTGAAAGGGATTTTAGTGAAGAAGAAAATAGATAATAAGAAGATAAGAATGGCTACCTCTGTCCCATAATAGTTGTTACATTTATATATGCAAGTGTAACAACTATTATGGGACAGAGGTAGTATTTCTTCTTAAGAAATTATATATTGTAAAAGAAATATTACTACTTCTGTCCCATAATAGTGGTGACATTTAGTGTATGAAATGTTTATGCAAATGTAACAACTATTATGGGACAGAGGTAGTAATATTTCTTTTACAATATATAATTTCTTTCTTAAGAAGAAATACTACCTGTGTCCCACAATAGTTGTTACATTTATATATATATATTTATATATGCAAGTGTAACAACTATTATGGGACAGAGGTAGTAATAAAAAGAAAAGAATATTTTAGTTCCACCTACATTTCCAGGTATTGCTGACATGTCCAACATTGATTTTCACCAAAGCAAAAAACATTAGGATATAAAGAAGTTTCATATAAAATACACATTACTATATTCTTTATTATTTTGCAATTGTTGGTTGTTAAGAAAATATTTGTGGGCCTCTCTTATAATAAGGGCCATACCATTTTCCCTATATTCTCTCGATGAAAATCTAATTTACTTTTATGAAACCATTCTCATCTCTACAATACAAACAAAAACCCATGTATAGGTTTTGAGATTATTAACCCATTAACTTCAGCAGGAGCAGCTCAGTTTAATTATACAGAGTGGCGTAAAATAAGCTGAACAGTTTTTCTCTGTAAACATTGGACCCTTCCACTTAAATTTACAAACAGAAATATTGAAACAAGCAGTAAAAGTTGTCCATAACTTCAAGTGGAAGGGTCTGTTGTACAACTGATTGAAATTTCAGTCATCTGCAGTTGAGCCATAGGACTTCAATAACTGAAATTTCAGTCATCTGCAGTTAACGGGTTAATATGAATTTAAAAGATGTAACTTGAAGAAACATGCAACTCTTAATTTAATTCTCTTCCAACAAAAACAACAGCCAACACACACGCAGACACAGATATAAAGGTTGATTAATCTGAACCAAACGAAGCAGATTCGATAGAGAAGTGAAGAAAAATATTCAACTTACCTGCAACGCAGAGGTTGTGGCTGAAAGGTTCAAGGAACTGGGTCTTGCTCCAGTTTTGCACTGCCAAAGGGGGGAAAGAATAGAAGAAAGAAATGAGATTAACGAATTAACACTCCCCCTAATACCTGGAGATATGAAAAAAAGATCCAAAAATCAAGGTTTAATTGTGCAAATGTTTATGTAGGTGTCAAACAGGTGAAAAACATTGAACTGTTACCATCTGAATGAGATATATATATATGAATCCTAAAAGAACAACACAAAGATAATGCGGATGATGGCAATCATAAGATATGAATTCTGAATGAATGTTACATGCATAAAAATAAATTCAACATAAACAATAACAGAAGAAAGTAAATATTGGCATTCTTTCATTACACAGAGATTCCCTTCAATTCAAGTTTACAAATTTACCATTAAAAGTAACTTTCTTTCATTACCAGCTATTGATAATCCTAAATTCAAGCTACCACAAAAAAAAGAAAAAAAAGAAATCCTTATAAAATTTGTTTAAAAACAAAATTTAAGATAATAACCATAGATCATCACAGTGCAATATTAAGTACAGTGTAATAAGTCTAATTGTATAACATTTTAAATATAATAAAGTCAACAGACAAAATCTTGAGTTGTGTTTTTTTAAATTATTAAATGCAATCATGACCACAAGAAATTTTTCATCTAATATTTATAGAATTAACAGCCATATTCATTTGAGACAACAAAGTAGAAATTAATTTTTTTAAAAATCTATAAGGATAAAAATATGTAAAAGCGCTTTAACATTATTACAAGTATATCTATAAAATAAAAACTGATTTTCACTCTAAAAGAAACATGATTGAACATTTTTTAAGACAATTACCAACTTATAAAAGCATTTCAGATATTCCAAATAGTATTTGAACTGAAATACAGCAACTAAAACTACCATAATACATAAAAATATCTGATTTCTATAAATAAGTTTCACAAAAAGGATAATTTGGGTTTTCAGTAAGTAATTAAAATTCATTTTGTAAATAGCAAAAATATTTTTTAAATTACCATAACTATACCTGTGTTATCAATTTAAATTCAATATATTTACAATTGTTATAAAATCATTAAGAGAAAAGGACTGATTACTATACAAATAAAGATACAGGATAAAAATATTCAAAATAGGAAAAGTATTGATTTTCACTAAGCTATTGAATTAAATTTCTACCATATCTACACACCTATATTACAGTGAATCAACGGCAGTAAACACTTTCTCTTATTGATGTTTATCATGTAACGTTTTTAAATATCTATTTGCAAATCTCTGATTGTAGCCTCAAAACAATAATTACTCATTAAAATCAGCAGAGTTGCCTGCCCCTGGCATTAGAGTCTCTTGAAAGACAATTCCAGAAATCTTATTATCGAGACAAATAAACAAATCAAATTGATTGCATAATTAACAAGCCTGGCTGCTGCAGGGTCAAACTCCACTCCTACTTCTATTCCGATAAAAATAATTACTGCAACTTTTGTATTGTATATATTCAAAAGTTTATGTGTTCATAAACTAAGGACCTTTGTTTGTCAATACCAGACATAAGGGGTTGTTAATAAGTTACATCATTCAGTTATTTCTTGAATACAAAGATTTAGGGGAGGCAACTCTTCACCGATTGCATTTTCAATTGGAAACGCAATCAGTTTAGGTGAGGATTGTTCTTGTTGTTAAGGTGGGAACAAACAAAGTCAACTCCAGCCTCTGACTTGGACTGGAATTTGGCAAAGATTAATCAGATCAAATTTTAATTAAACTAAAAACAACACTTAACCCCTTAACTACCAGCAGGTGGCAAAGAGCAACTACTGAAATTTCAGTCATTCGCAGTTAATGGTCTAACTGATGTGCAAGAAAGATATTCCTAAAGAAAAGAAAAATTATGTTTGCAAATGTCAAAGGAATAGAACAAGAGAGCAGAGACGAGAGAGAAGATTTTAAAAACAAAGAACTTGCCAAAGTCTGGTTCCCTTGCCTGCGTCCTGGAACACAGCAAGATAGGCTGCCAGGAAACATTACTTTTCAAAGAAAGACCTTCTGTCTGTGACAGAATGTTACCGACAGATATGTTGGGTAAATAAACAGGGATGCAATGAAGAAGCAGTCGAATACAACAGAGAAGAGCGATGGCAATAGAGTGTTTCCAAAAACACGTGTTTGAATAGGAATGAGAAGGGAGCAACAATTTGGCAAGTCAATAAATGTTACTATTGAACCCTTCCGATAATCAGTATTGATCAGTTTTCTCACTGCACCATGGCCGCACAATGGCCATGCCGACTGATGTACTGGTACGAATTTGGCAGTAGTATTGGTTGAAAAGAGAAAAAAAGGTGCCAAGAGAGGGATGGTGGGTTGACAGAAATTTATTGATTTTTTTTCTTTTAAATAG
>VCCN01004446.1:368844-401309 GCA_006491835.1 Architeuthis dux | reverse complement strand
TTCCTGAGAGTTGACTTCCTCGGAACAAAATAGTTTTTGAGTGTTTGGAATCAGTAATTGTTGTGTTTATTTTTGGCTTAGTAAACAAAAGATTACCAATGGAGTGCTCTACGAATGTTGGTATTATCACAGCATATGTTAGTAATATAAATCTCAGATTTATTTCCAATACTTGTATTTCATGGTCTGGCCATTCCTCAAGGGATGGTACTACCATGCTGTTGGCTGCTTGCCTTTTGGAATCCTCTTCCTCTCCATCTGACCAATGGTGTGAGGTGTTGTTATTGTTATTGTTTTTAGGGGGTGGTAAGGTTTCTCTCCCAAGTGGGGTTGGGTAGGATGGTCTGACACATTCAAGTAGTTTGTTTACTTTTCTATATACTCCTGTACATACATATACCTATATTTGTTTACATACATATTAGTATGAGCCCTCATTTACATACATGCTTATTGTCGACTAATTTTTTTTATTTCTAGGGGTAGTTCCCCCCCCACCTCAAATTTCTTTTCTGCATTAGTTTTTACACACACACTTTGATGAGTTATGTCAGAAGACAGTAGACACTTACTCTATAGTATTTATAATCTTATTAAAAAATTCAAGTGTAGAAAAGCAAATAATTCCAAACTAGTTTACTTTATGCAGAATATGTCCAGATAAATACAAGATTTATGTATACTTTTGTCTAAATTTATAGCCATAACCTTGATTCCCACATGATCACTACTTGATTCCCACATGATCACTACTTGATTCCCATATGATAACTACTATTAATTTGTAAAGTTTGCTTTTATTCAAATGCACGGCCATTTGAGAATAGATGTTGCAAGCAGTAAAGCCTGTGTCTAAAAACTGATATCAACCACCACCCCTTGTAGCTCATAGAAACATGAGAATGTTCTTTGCATTAATCATCTAGTTAAGGGACAGGGTTGTTGCTATCATTGAATATTGGACTGCCATAAGCTTCTTTCTAAAAATGTTATGGCCCATCACAGGATTTATCGATGCCATAATGGTTAACGGTGCGGACAATGGAATCGGCAAGCCTAGTTCAAAATCTGGTCAAGGCTGTTCACATTCACTTCGCACTAATGCCCTTGGGAAAGGCATGAAATCATCTCTTCTTCCTCCAGCTATAGCAGGGCAGACTCGGCTATAGCAGGGCAGACTCGGCTCTCTAGCTACAAGGAGGCAACCGGTCTAGGAGAAAGACAACTCTGAATCCAAACCAGGAACTGAAGCCCCCTCAAGACGGTTGGATACCAACTTTGACGTCCTTCCGGCAGCTCCTGCAGCCAAGCTGATGCCAAATGTATCAAGCTTCGCTTTCCTTTGGACTACATCAGCAACGCAGAGATCCTGTCGACAGTCATCCCAGGATCTCCATATGCTTTTACCAGACTTGCGAGAGGAGAGGTCACTTCAATGTTGGTCCATTGTCTATTGAGACAGAATGAGGCCTTCTATCCATCATGATCCAATGAAAAAAAACCTCTTTGATTTCAAACAATGATTTTTCTTCAAAGCTAGGTCACTTAGTAAAACCAACCAACCCCGGTACAATTGTTTTTCTTGTCGGGCCTCTCCAAAATAGTCTGTTTCCAGTTGTTTTTTTGCACTATGGCTTATAAACGCCTCCCAAAGTGAGGAAAAAAAAAGAATCTTAATTCTGAAACTGAATTCATAAAGACTATTTTCACTATTTCAAATAACTCAATGCTCTTCCAAAAGCAATCATTTAAAGATTTGAAAAGAGAAAATAAATAAGAATATTGGCAATTGAATATCACTAGGTAGTAAAGAATTCAGTCAAGAGATATTTCCCCACAATTTTAGCTACTTCTGCTGTGTATAGCAGAAATGTTATATAAAAGTATAAGTCACTTTAGTATATTAATATCATCCATCCAGAGTAATACAAGCCGATGCCATTCAATGGAACAACTATTGCAAACATTAAGACGTTTCTAAACAACACTAGTACGATACTATTCTATCCAGTTCACACAATAAACAGTTTGCTTATGTGAAAACAACCTTGTTTACCACTGCCAACTAAATTGGAGAGGTATATGTATATCCAATGTCTTTTCCTTCCTTTCTGTCTGTTTGTCTGTCTGTCCACATGATATCTCCAAAAGTTCTCAATGAATTTTAATGAAATTTCATGGAAGGGTGTGAAATGGGCTACAAAAGAAGTGACTAAATTTTTGGGTGGGTTGAGGAATATTTTTTCGATTAAGATATTTTTTCATACATTTATGTATTTATTCATATTTGTCCATACAATATCTCCAAAAGTTCCCAATGAGATCCAATGACATTTTGTTGAAAGGTAGGCCAGGGCTAAGGAAGAATTGATTAAATTTGGGGACGGATCCAGGAATTCTTTTACAGTTATCTCCCCCGCATCGTAACTATTTGTGAACTGATTTTCATTCAATTCTTTGTGACAATGCTATTGGCAGAGTTATGCGTTCTCCGAGTGCTTTCTAGTTAAGAATGCTACTTAAGATTTAAGTGGTCAGCTTATCAGAGAAGCAGGCAACAGTGGTCAGTATGGCCAGTCAAAAGAGCAGTGTAGTAGTGGTAAGCTAAGAGGAAGAGTCAGTGTCACGATGATGACGACTATAAAGGACTGGTAGCTATTCATAGTGCAACAGAAGGAGAAATATAGCAATTTTTCAAAACTAAAATACATTTGACAGGCTGAAGAACTAAGGTAAAAATAACAGAATTGGTGTGTATACTGGACAACATATTTAGTGCATTTATACCAATTTTTGATAGCCTCCTCTGGCCATATGGAGAGCCAGGAACTGTCAACAAGCAAATGTTATGCAATCTTCTTGCATCTTGTAGGAATAGAAGAGAAACAAATTAAAAATACTTAATGGGCTTAAACAACATTGGGAATATCTAAATTGAAAAGAAAAGCATTCTCAAATGAATCTTTAAAATTAAAGCTGTTTTACTTTCTTACTTATTTGGGGGACTAAATGTATTTGGGGTCACTATGATGCTCAGTCAGTGGTCCTGGTAGACTGTGGCTTCTTAACCTTTTGGCTAAGATCAAAGTGTAGTATTGGTTCTTATCAGCTTAATATCTGATACGTCCTACATGTGGACTTCGATATTAAACTGATCGGTACTAATATAGTAGACTGGTCCCTAACCCTCCGTGTGTTGTTGAGTTACAAATGTATTAATGAATTAATATCTTCGAGTGTGGGTTAGGGTTCTAAACCTTAGAATAAATTAAATTATATTGTTTCTTCTTTGACCTAAAATAAATCGGTTTTTTTTCTTTACACAACAACTGTGGTTTAAGTCATTAAACATCGGGGACATATCAAATATTGAGCTGATGAGAACAGATACTGCACTTTGATCTTAACCAAAAGGCTGAGGCACCATGGTCTACCTAGACCAGTGATAGGCTCCAGTAGAACTTACACTATAGTAGCACCAAACTGCTTATCTTTTATTGGGGGGAAGGCTTATTTTGGGGGGACTACATGTATTTCGCCTTTTTACAGAGTAATTCAAAACTACAGAATTAAGTAACAATAATCAGCCAATAACCAGATGGTTTCTTTATTAGTAATACTGTAGGAGTTTAAATGTATAAACAAGATGTGAAATAACTTGTCCCTTGATTAAAGGAAAAATCTAAGTTTTCAAGTCTGTAATTTTAATTTTATTTTCAGTAATGCATTTATCAATCTGAAAAAAAAAAAAAAATTATTACAAAATGGTAATTCATGTTAACACCATATCACATGTTGATCAGAGAATCTAGTAACAAATAATCTGAAAGAAAATTATAAATTTCAAAAATACATCAGATTAAAAGAAGGCAAACCAATAATATAAAAATATACTATTCTTAAACATTTTATACCAATTACTGTATACACTTGTGTATAGGTTGAGTTTTGAAGATTGAGGGTCAACCTATATGTGAGTAATAATTTTGTAAGGTTGAAATTCAAATATAATGGGAAGGACTAAGAGCAACCCCCTTGGCTTCAAAAAAGCATACCATAAATTAATGATTTTGTGACTATAAATCAAGGGTTGACCTATACACAAGTATATACGGTAAAAACTGAAAAATCATTCAAATAGAAAACAGTTTTTAAAAATTTGAACACACAAAACGTTGGTCAGCTGCTACAAAACCATGATTGAATTACTATAATAAAAATTGGAATATTAGTTCATTTATCGATCTTTATTATTATTGGATGAAGTATTGTAACACACCACTTTTAGTAAATTTGACTAGTTTTTACCTTCAACCTAATTTTATAAAAACAACTAAAATTAGGTTGAAGGTAAAAACTAATCAAATTACTAAAAGTGGTGTAGTTTATTTATGTACAACATTTACCTGAAAAATTACAAAAAATCTGTTCATTACGACTTATTGCAAATATGCCATTCGCCAAAAAAAATAAATCTTTCAGAATATGCCTTATCAAGCTATTTACCA
Source organism: Architeuthis dux (assembly GCA_006491835.1). Classification (NCBI taxonomy): domain Eukaryota; kingdom Metazoa; phylum Mollusca; class Cephalopoda; order Oegopsida; family Architeuthidae; genus Architeuthis; species Architeuthis dux. Next base: position 396,801 of record VCCN01004446.1, on the reverse strand, counting down.
AAAGACAGACAGAAAAAATGCAGTGGATTCAACTTTGAGAAAGAATACATGAATCTTGGTTAAGGAGCCAGAATGATGGTTTAGGAACCACAATATCAGGATGGGGGCAGCTATAGTGATAGTAATAGATAGATAGATAGATAGAGAGAGAGAGAGAAGATGAGCATGACTACACATTACTTACTCATTAATTGGGCTTGTGTTTTATTGCTTTCTCAGATTACAATCAGCAAGTTGATCATCAAAAAGTATAAGATGTGATACCCTGGCTAGATATTTACGTTTCAGCTAGAGAGATTTGTATACTGTGTAGCATGGCTGCCAGATTTGGCCAAAAGGAGAGATAATCCGAACTTAATCTCAGAGACTTAACCAGCACAGGCATTGGAATAGCTATTCCAATGCCTGTGCTGGTTAAGTCTCTGAGATTAAGTTTGGATTATTTCCCCATCAAGCCAAATCTGGCAGCCATGCTGTGAAGATAGACACAAATATTGTTCATTTTTTTTAAAAAGCACTTGCCTTTCTCTTATTGCTTGGGGGACACTCTTGGCCTTTTTGGCTAAGATCAAAGTGGAGTATCTGTTCTTTGAAACCGCCATGGCCTCGAAGTTCAGAGAACCACGGCTCTTCAGAGGTCCTTGTGGCATGCTCAGGTATCTCCGGATATCTGGGAGAAGTTGCACAGGATATCTTGGCCAGCTGGTCAGGAGGTGACCACCATTAGCATGCTCGGGATTTGTCCCAAGAAGCTTATCCTGGTTCTCGTGGCATTTGTCTCAACAACAGGGATTTGGGATTCTCCCCCCACAAGTCTCTAGTCAGGGGGACATGGGATCTTCCCCCTACTGAATTCGGCACTGAATGACTGACCAAGGGTTGATGTGCTGTTAAACAAGATAGTCATTGGCCATGAAAAATGGATTCCATTATAAGAATTCAAAATGAAGAAAATCATGGCTATATCCAGGTTTATAGGCTTCATCATCATCAGCTGTTATAGGTCCACTGCTGGACAAAGGCCTTTCCCATCTCCTTCCATGACGACCCAGATTGTGCTAACCTGACACGTTTTACCGGCAAACTTTTCTATCTCATCTCTCCATCTTGTATCTGATCTTTTTCTACTACGTTTACTGTCCCATGGGCACCAATCAGTTAGTCTTTCCCACCTATCTATTGTCATCTCTTCTTGCTGGTGACCAGCCCATCTCCATTTTTGCTGCTTAATTATTTGCATAATATTTTTCACTCTAGTCCTTCCTCTGATCCATGTTGATCTTTTTCTATCTCTTAGAGTTATCCCTAGCATTGCTCTTTCCATGGCTCTCTGTGCTATTCTAAGTTGGTTTTCAGCTTGGTTTTGTTAATTTCCATGTTTTTTGCTTATTGGCTTAAGTGGGATTATCTTTTATTGCTTTGACATTACAAGATTACAGATAAAATATGATACCCTGGCTAGATGATATTTACAGGTCAGCAAGAGAGAGTTGTATACTGTAAAGATAATTTGCCAACTTGATTTTTATGCAGAAGCTATAATCACAAAGACAGCCCACCCTTTGTTTACATTGTTTTTATAAGTCTGTTATTAGTAAAATTCCATGTTTTTATAACTTGCCCTTATAAAAGGATCTGGCATAGAATTATTAAAAAAATAAACAATAAAACCTTGGACATAAACCAACTAGAGAACAAAAACAAGTTTGAAAAATGTAATGCTCTGAAATTTTTAGCTACAAATAGTCACTATTTAAGCAGTAATGTTTAATTCAATTACTCCTGCAAGAAATGAACTTAAGAAAAAAGTCATTAATTGGATAAAAAGTCATAGATAAATCAGCAAAATGTGTATTATTGTATCTTTATAGTAGCACAAGTTTAAAATCAGCCTTTTAAAAAAAACAGCCATTTCTTTTTTTTAAAGGTCCATTGTTGGAGATAACCGATCCCATTCTCCATACCAAGCCAAGTTAAAACTCTGAAAGATAGTTTGCATTAATGCCCTTGGGAAAGGCATGTATCCACCTCATTCCCCCAGCCAACGTCATGGGCCAGCATGGCAGGGTAAGGCCCATCATTCCCAAAATCTTACACTTACTCAGGGTAGGCCTATGTCCAACAATGGTCCCTTAAAAAAGAGGCTGATAAAGATTTTTTTTTTTTTTTTAATTCAAAATCTGAAAATAAAAAATAAATCAGACAAATTTTTTAAAATAAATTAATCTGAAAATAAACAAAACAGCAAAGAAAAATTGCAAAGAAAAATTGCAAATACAAAATGCATCTTTGTTCCCAAGGTGAAGGCAGTTGGATGCAGACCCTAAAAAGGATTGGATTTCCTGATTTGGAAATGTTAAACCTGCAGGGAATTCTTAATTCTCTGAAGAGTCAAAGACAAACAAGGGATGCTAAATTAGCCATTTTTCAGCTAGAATCTGGCTGATTTCTTTTCAATTTAGCTAATAAAAATCTATGATAGCCAAAAATCTGGCCATTTAAAAAAAATAATTAGTAAGTTTAATAAACGTAAATGTACAATTTTTATAAATAATTTGTTCTGGAGTCTTGGTGTATAGTTATTTTATTTGATAAATGGGCTTTAAATGAGTATATATAACATTTTTAACTATTAAGTCAACTGGAAATGGGGAAAAATGACCAGATTTTAGCCATTTTTAAAGACAGTTTTAGCTTTAAATAACATAACCCTACTTGGCAACACTGAAAGAGATAGAAAAGAAAAAGAGAGAAAGATGACTGTACATAGAATAAGACTAAAAATTAAAATACTCATGCCTTAGTAATAATAAACATTCAAGATTATACATTTGCTTTTAATTACTTAAGTTGAGCAGATGTTCAGATACTGAAATGACATAAAACTTCAGTCAAGCATGTAATGTAGTGAATATTTTAAATACTTTATAGCATCCTAACTAAAAAGTTTGTGTAAAAATGCTTTACTGCATGTGTTTATATAGACAGTGAGTGTAAAAAGTATCCAATACATTTCCAAAAGTTCATTTTAACATACTTATACACCTTCAAATTTGACATAATTTGGACCAAAATTTTCTGATTTTTGTACATAACTTTTCAATGTTCCATCTTGTCTCAACATTTTAATTTTTGTATTTGTTAATCTCTGGTCCAAATTCTGTCAATTTGAAGTTGTATCAGGATGTTGAAAGAAACTTTTTGAAATGTATCGGATACTTTTTGCACTCACTCTCACTAATATATATATAAAAAGTCGGAGGGCTTGTGGTACAGAAGATGTGTTTATTCCAACATTTTGTTCTTTAAGTAACAGAACATCATCATGAATGAGTGGATGATACAAAAAGTTCTTGTGTATATATGGGTAGTTTTGGATGTGTGGGTGAGTGGTTGGATCGGGTGGAGGGGTCAGACAGCTGCTGGTGGAAACTAAGCTTTGTGGGTCAGGTCCCGGCGGGGCGGAGGGTGAACTGGCCATAGTGGTCCAGTTGATTAAAGAAAGATTTCTATGCAGGAGGTTGTTGATTGTGTGCAGGGTAAGTAGGATGTGGGTTGAATTTCAAAGGAGTGTCGGCCGAGAATTTAGGGCCATGATATCATCATACTGGCTGCTGAGTTGCTGTTAAATTTAATTGTTGATTAAGGTTATTTATTTTTGAGTTTCATTGGTATTAAAATGTGTGTCAAATGTTAATATTATATTTGGTTTAGTGGATATACCAAATATTTGGTTTAGTTGAGATACCAAATGGGTTATAATTAGTATGGAATTTGTATTTATGCTATTGATAGTCAGTTATAAGTTTAGTAGATGTAGGTTATTGTTTCAAAGTAAGGTGGTCTGACAAGTGAGGACATACTCTATCATACCGATAGCTAAATATTTTGTTGATATTAAAAGTGTTTTAACTTTAGTGAAGGTGGGCATTTATTTATGAGTCCCGTTGATATTGGAATATGTGTAAATTACAGTTAATAAGTTTGTTAGTGTTAATGTGGGTTTATTAGAATTTCTGTTGATAGTAGGATAGTATATCAGTACTGTGAGTGTTGGATATGTTAAGGTTGCTGTTGAGTATTACATGGGTGATGAAAGTGGTTAATATTGGATTATTAGGTTACTGTTGGGATTATAATTTTTGTAATGGGTCTTTGTGTGGGTGTGCAAGTGTATGGGTGTATATGGTAAGTATTTAGCGGTGTGGTGGTCGGTAGGGTTTAAAGGATGGGCTTAAATTCTTTGTGTATATTGTATTGTGTGATGATGAGTTTTGCTATATGTGGACTGAGGTTGAAACAACCGGGTCTCTGTTGTTTTGGGCAATTCAACACATTTTCTCCTGTGTTTATGACGTTCGTCTTTTATGATGTGGGTGTGTTAGAAATCGAAATTATGGTCATAAGCATTTCCGTGTGTTAGTGAGTGCGTTGGAAAGATCATTGGTTCTGAGTGCCCTTTTTGTGTTCCCCAATTTTTGTTTTTAATGGTCTTGCAGTTTCTCCAATGAACCCAGTCTTACCACCAAGAACTACTACCCAACCACCAGTAGCGTAGCAAGGGTTCTCAGTGCCCGGGGGCAAAGATAATATCCCCACCCCAATATTTGATTACCTATTTAGTTGTGACTTTTCTTCCTATTAAGTTTTTTTATATATCTCAGGGTAACGCTACATTGTGACTTTTGTTCCTGTGACTTTTATTCTTGGATTCTAGTGCTCATTATCTCTTTGTACATGTCTTTCAATGAAATAAACTCTTGTATCATTTCAGTTTGACTTTGGATGATATTTGAGTATATGTCTGCTAAGGAATATTTGCGCCCCTTCACACTTACACCCGGTGGCAACTACCCCCTCTTTTCCCCCCACTACACCACACTTCCAAAACTGCCCATATATACAAAAGAACTTTCTGTATCATCTAGTCATTGATGATATTCTGTTAAAGAATGAAACATTGGGATAAATAAATCTTCTGTACCCACAAGCCTTCCGTCAGTTCACTCTCACACACATATATATATATATATATATATATATAAAAATCATACCAAACTTAAAGATATAATCATATGCTGGTTAGTATAGAAGGATTAATCTGTTGAATAGTAGGTTAAATATATTAGTTTATAGGTTTGTTGACAGAGTTAAAAAAGATTAACTGATGGACTTAGTGATTCAGCAACTTCAAGAAGAATTTTATAGTTTATCAATGTTATTATATAGTTGTTAGTAGAGCTACCAAATGAATAACCATTTATAGTTATAGTTTCAGTTGGTAACATAGTAAACTGGTTTTAAAAAGTTGATACTGACCTTCGGACATTTGTGCAATTAGTAAGATTGAACTGAAGTCAGTGAACAAGAAGATATTCTTGAAGTGATTTCTTTTAGAGGGTTCATGCAATAGCCTATAACATTTATATAGTTGTTAGCAGAGATATCAAAGAGACATCAATGACTATAATGATAGCTGGTTAGGCAGAAGAAGAAGTATATGAAATTGTCTATAACTTTGAGAAGAGTCATTAACATTCAAAACTTGTGTTCAGACAATCGAATCTCTTACCTTTTTTGATCTTGTCAACACAAAGTTTTGGCTGATCCATTCTTCAGCCCTCGTCAAGTGTGTAATCCAAGAAAAGAGGCAAACCTTTTTTTTCCCCTCTGCAGGAGAAAAAAAATTGTATCTGTTTGGTATATTGATATCCACAAAAAGGTTTGCTCAGTTTTTGCACATAGAGGAGAAAGGTTTGCCTCTTCTCTGATTATACAACTGACGAGGGCTGAAGAATGGATCAGCCGAAACGTTGTGTTGACAACATCAAAAAAGGTAAGAGATTCGATTGTCTGAACAAAATTTTGAAAGATATATAAAATATTTACAGTTTATACAGGATTCTTTAGAGGCCTCCATAAAAGTGGCATTTTATTTATTACCACTGTCCCATAATAATTGGGACATTATGGGACAGTGGTATTATTATATATAACAGTTAGTATAATTGATGATGGTATAATAACTGGGAGACTCCTTGTTTGGGCAACATAGCAGATATATTTACCTTGTAGGGACGCTATCGTTTGCGCTGCATATTTGGTAGATGCTCTAGGGGTAAGTCCTGCAGCCAATGCACTTTTCTTTAGTGCATCTGGCACAAAGCAAACAAAAACAAAATTGCAAAATTCAAAAACATTCAAGATCTTCACCACAGGATTATTTTTCATTCATACACACTTGTCAAGCAATGCATTTTAACTCTTAAATTCATAACAAAATTTGAATGTTAAATAAACAAGGGAGATAACTAGTGATTAAAGTTACCTCCCTTTGACCATTGGACAATTCTTTTTATATTTCATGATATAATAAATTTAACAAAATTTGTTTCCTACACTGAAGAGCTCCGCTGTCAATTAGGAGCGGTATCAAGCAGTTTATGAATTTAAGAGTTAAACGTTTGTAAATAAGCAGAAAACAAAAGATTTTGCAAAAATCATATAATTATCTACATGCTATAATAGTTTTGTTAATATCTAAAATAGTTTTATTTTGTTCCACAACCCAAAGCCTAAGCTTGTTATTTTGATAAGGCATACTTAGTATTTGGAGAGACTTTTGAATAAAAGCAGATTGCATTTTTATAGTTAAAGAATGACAGGTTACAAGTGTAGCCTGTTGGTAATTGAAGTCTTTTAAGGATAATGGATATTATTATTAAATAACTTTTATTCTGCTTCTTTTATAATTCATAGTCAAAGTACATTTCCTATAAAGTTGGACTTATATGAGTATAGTTCAACTGGAACAGACTAAAGCACAACAGTTCCTCAGTTTTATTAGAAGGGATCATTAAAAGTGAACAGTAGGGTCTTGGAAGTAGTAGGTCTCCAAATGGGGTTACAGCATTTTCATAGTGGGTAATTTAGTCGCGGGCATTTTCAGAGCAGTAATGGCTATTTCCTAGCCACTTTTAAACGAAACGACATTTATTTATTTTTGTAAAAAAAAAAAAAAATTAAGTAAATACATAGTTTTAACTATTTCTACCAAAAATAAATAAATACGTAGTTTTAATTTGATAAATATATATAATAATTTATATGCCGAAAGAATACCAAAAAAAAATCATTGGTATTAATAAATAAATTAAATTAAAAGAAAATATTAGTAAATGGTGACAGTATAAATGTTTTTAGCAGGTCTCATAATCTTGTTTGTAGTTATGAACGTTTTTTTATTTTATGTAGCATAGTAAAGTTAAGTATGTATTTATAATCATTGTTTTTAAAACGTGTTTTTTTGGATCTCAGATTAAATTAAATCTAATTTTTATAATGTTTTCTTTTTCAGTGATAATTACTACACAAGTTTATTTTAAAAGATTTTATTTTACTTATTGCTCTCAAAAGCTTTGAATAACATTGTAAAAATTAGCGACATCAGATGAAAATAAATTCATCCTGCTTGCTTTGATAACATGACCAACAACGTATTAACTTTGATTAATTTTAGTGACACCATATCAACCAGAGTTTTATCATTTCGTTTTGGCTATAAAAAGTGGCTAGGAAATAGCCATTTCTGCTATGAAAATGCCAACGATTAAATTACCCACTATGAAAATGCTGGATACCCTCCAAATGAGACACAAAATGGGGCCAAATGCCCAATAAACCTTAAACAAAAAAAAAATTACTAATATTTTAAGTTATTATAATTACAAATTGAGGCAAAACATCCTTATTTTGTAATTGTTTTAAAGCACAGGCAGTTGTTTATAGCACCCAAGTGTCCAGGATTTTAACAGAGAAAGATTCACTTCTAAATGGTACTTTTAACCTTGAACAAAGCTTTCCTTCCTGGTGATCACTTTTAGATGGAATCTAGTCCCATATCTTAGTATGATTAACAGAAAATCAGAGAAGGGCAAGATTAAATCTGTAACTCAATGTCTATAACCAACAAATCAGAATCTTATTCAGAAATTGTTTATTCAGGTATTTAGATTCAAGAGGAAGCACAAAAAACATATAAATAAAACTGGCATGCTAAAACATGCACAAAAAACAACTTTAAATATAATAAAATTTGGTTAAGATTCGGTTCTTAGCACCACGCAGTTCTCCGAGAAGCAATTTTTTCTTTCTTTCAATTCTAGGTGCTTTCAATCCATTAGACCCTAGAAACATCCGGAAATTTGTTAATTTTTAGAAAAAGAATTTTTAAAAGGTTTTACAGACTCACATGAATTCTCTTCTGTCGGTTACTTAAATACCATCAACCCCAACACTAAAAAATTTTAAATTGTTAAAAGAATTGAAATTTCAACCCCACTAGAAAAACCTTTAAAAGAAATTAAAAAAACAAAAACCTAACAAATTTCCAGATGGTTCTAGGGTCTAATGGATTGAAATCACCTAAAATTGAAAGAAAAAAAAAGATTTCTTGGAGTACTGTGTGGCGCTAAAAAATGAATCTTAACCCAATATTCTACCAATATTTCCAAGTTTCCACAAAGACAAGGTGAGGTGTTTTAAAACATACCATATTAACATAACATGATTCACTATTAGTTGAATTAATGCTTAGGACATTAGTTCTTTATGCACCTCAAGGTGACAGGAGTTCAACAATACAGTTGAGTCACTTGGATCATGTTGAGTCAGAACATTCATAGATGCACAACAGAAATACACAAGGCAGTGCGCTTGTGTGCACATGCCTGGCTGACATTCAGAGGTTTGAGTAAGCGTGTATGCACCGTCAATTTGAATAAGTGCATGATTAAATAATCGATATACAGAAGTTAGGTGTGTGCAATAACCCAGGTCAAGCGTGCATATTTGTAATGCATTGAACATAAAATACTTCAATAAGCTTCAAATTCAACATGCAATTCGTTAAATATTTCTGACTGTTGTTAGTCAAGTAAGTCTACCTGCAATGTATTAAATACTGAAGAGTTACTAGAAGTCAGATAAATACTGCTATACATGTTGCAGAGCCATGACCTCTGCTGGTGTTGTGTAAAAATTACTAGGGGTAGCAGAAGTATTTGAAAATCATTTTTTAAAGAATAATTATGTAAGTTTTTAATAAAGATTTTTTTAAATCTCTATACCAAAATGTACCACTTCTGGTGCTTATTGAGAAATTGCACAATGCTATCAACTAGTTTTTTTAAGTAATAAAGTTACATTTTTGTAATTTATTTTTAAAAAGTAATTTTTTTTATAGACACCATAAATCTTTTTATAGATTATAAATACATTGCAATATTTCAACAATTTTTGGGACTTTTTTTCTTCCTATGTTTACTACTTATTATTAGATTATGACTAAATACTAATATAGTGTTAATACCTATTGCTTTTTATAACAATGAGTGAGAGGTGACGAAAGATTGTCTCATCAAAAGGGGTTGAGAATGGAAAAAGTTTAAGAAGCCCTCTTATAGAGAAGTAAATATTTGTAAAACTAAACTACCGTACAGTTTATATGCACTAGATCAAGAAGTGTTCATTTCATCTTGATTTGAGTTATTCTCTGAGCTGAGACTCACTGATCCAACATTAGGGTTGGAATGAGATACCTTATATCACTAAGCTATCAGATAATAGAAGTGCTATAGAATAAGCGTTAACTACAAATCACAGTCTTATTTTTCTTGGTGACTGAATAGTATATGAACCTCATCTATCAAGCGTTACAGCCAAGTTGCGTTGGACACATCAGTTCTCGTACGATTGATTACCAAAGTTAAGCAACGCTGAGCCTGGTCAGTACCTGGATGGGTGACTGTAAGCAGCTGGGGATCAGGTAGAGAACCTCCCTTGGCAATCCCATTAATCCTCCTAAGGAGGAGACCGATCTCTACAACTATGCTCAATAACGTAAACCAAAGCCCCCAACTGACCTGGCTGCGAGCCATCAGGTAAGTAGTTCTTTTTTTTTTTTTGACAGATTGCAAAAGAGACCTCACACTAGGCTGCTAGTCCACTGCTCTCTCTTACCAAAACTACTAAGTACTGCGTTGTAAGCAAGTACCCTTTCAAATTATAATTGTAGTTTATGCTGAAAAGCCCAGTTGCTAAGCAACAAGCCAATGTAGAACAAAGATAAAGTAACAAAGTAAATTATTAGTCATTTTAAAATGTCATTTCACATTAACATTCCTCAAGAAACAGTTAAATGCCAACTGCAGAAATTTATTATTATTTAGCTCATTACAGATTTTGTTTAACACTCTTATCCTTTCCTCTCATCATAGTAAAAACTTTGATAACAGAAAAAGGTTGAATGATTTTAATGAGGAAGGCAGGCCCCACAAGACAGACCACAAGAAAATGGGAAATCTTTTCTGAACTGCCAGACGTGACCCAGCATAATGTTTTTAATCTAACATGGTTGTTGGAATACTCCTCTGAAGGGGGTGGCAGACCACTACACCCACCTCGGGCATCTGCGTACTGCAGAGTGTTCCAGTCCTGAGTCTCATATCTCGGTCAGCCATACTGTCAAAATACTCCTCTGAAGGGATGTCAGACCACTACAGCCAGCTTGCGCATCTGCTTACTGCAGAGTGTCCCGGACCCATGTCTCATATCCAGGTCAGCCATACTGTCAGAATACTCCTCTGAAGGGATGGCAGACTACTACAGCCAGCTCGGGCATCTGCTTACTGCAGAGTGTCCCGGACCCATGTCTCATATCCAGGTCAACCATACTGTCAGAATACTCTCCCAAAGGGTTATTCAGATCTCCACAGCCAGCTCAGGCATCTGCCTAGGAGAAGGAAACTCCAACCAAACCTATGACCTAGGGACCTTGCTCCCATTGTCCCACCTCGGTGTGCCATGGTATGGAAACTCTTGGTTTTAAAGGGTGGGGATGGTCATGCACACGCCATACCTCACCTAAAAACTTCATCATGCAGACCTTAGATCTATTCCCATGCTGGCACCTGAGGGCCTGAAAGATGTGGAAAACCCTCTCAAATCTTTGTCTGCGAAGAAGAGCCATTATCTTCTGATCAGATCCTAACATGCACTAGTTAGCAAGTCTACCAATCAGTATTTCCATGACTCTTGATACTAAGGCAATTTATTACTTTTACAGGGAAAACTACCGCAAACCTTTTCTAATAATACTAATTTCATTCCTCAATCAGTTTCATAAAAATCAGTAGGTCATCATCGTTCTGCTTAGTGTAATATAAAACTATCGTACTTGGCTGTTAACTTATATATACATACATATTTTTAATAGACCTTGTATTAAATCTTTTTTTATCGTAACATAAAACTATGATGTTTGGCTGATAACTCGTTATATAAGCCTCTAGTCAGCTTTGATACTAATAGTCTAGTATCAAAGCATATAAAAGCACATCTCCTACCATTCATCCCTTTGCTACTGAATAATTTTAAAAATTTTAAATTAGCTGACACCAGCAAAGTTACCCAGCAATGACGACAAGATTGTGATAAATAAATGTAAGAGAAATCTACTTATATAATGACACATGTATGTCTATATTTTTTTGGTCTGTAAGATGTGTCAAGGGAGATAACTATTAAATGATAACTATAGAGTAGTCTTCATTTATTTACTTTTTTGGCAAATGCTTAAAAAATTCAAGTTCATTCTAAATGAACATAAGAAAAACCAGAGCAACATGTTTTTGATATTTTTTTTAAGTACAATGCAATTGCAAAATTATTTAAATACTGTCATCCTTTTTTGACTGTATAGTATAAATATAGTAGACTTATTCATATGAACTTATAACCTGAACAATATAATTCCAAATTTTCTCTTGAACTTTCAACTAAGATCAAAATATAGACTCATTTTTTTTTTTTTTTTTCAAAGTAAAAAAAATTGAAATATATATTCACATGAATTTTAAGACAACTACTTAGCACAGCTTTTAGCTTTAACAAACTTATATCTAAATGAAAAACTAAATTAACCAAAAGATACTATTACTAGCCATTATAATAATTATACTTGAAAATAATACTAAACTTACCTATGACAAACATAGCAGTGGGAAGAAGAATAAGCAAAGATTGGTGAAGAATATATATTTCTTGCCTATTGACATATATAATTTTTTTTACTCCGTCTGTTGTGTTACTGGGGAGAACAAAAAAAGCTCACAGCTACCAGAGAAGCAGCAAAAGCCAGGGTTGCCAAATTAGACATTTTTCGGCCATATCTGGCTGATTTCTTTCTAATTTAGCCAATAAAAATTTTAATAAAAGTAAAAGTTTGATTTTTATTAATAATTTGTCCTGCAGTCTTAGTATATAGTTGTTTTATTTGATAAGTGGGCTTTAAATGAGTATAGCATTTACAATATATAAAATTTTACTGGTTTTAGCTATTTTTATAGAGAGTTTTAGCTATAAATAACCTTACGTGGCAACATTGGCAAAAGCAAGCAGGAAAAAGCTATATCAGATTAACTTCCTACCTATCCCAGCTGAAGGAGAAGAAATAAGTATTTTGTTTATAAAAAGTGTTCAAGCTTTTAGGAAATTTTTTCAAACAGCAAATTCAAGAAGGGACTAAACTGAAACCCAAAGATTAATAAACAGATTTAGAAAATAAATCAAAAAGTCAAATAAAAAAAAGCACAAGCCTTACTTTGAGCCTTAGCTCCTGGTGGTGGTATTCCTGATTTAAGTTGAGGTAAGCCAGAAGGCTTAGAAATTTTGGACGGAGCCTTCAACCCTGAGGGCTTGGGGGGTGCGGCCATCTGCAAATGAAATAGAATACATGATATATTAAGGATGATTGCCGCAAGAGAAGATGAGAGACAGAGACAAGCTGGTAACAGAATAAACATATACAAAATATTATTATATAGATTATATATAGCTCTAATGCTGAGAACTCAGTATGAAGATATGAAAGCTACAGCAATAAAAAGTATATATACAATTGAGCATCTGTACATGGAGAACTAGGTATGTAAGTATATACATGATATGTGTGTGTATGCACACATTCATACAATGATAAAAAGAAAGCATGTGAGTGAGAAAAGGGACAAATTATTAATAACACAACTGAAATTAAGCCGGGCATCACTGAAAGATATCAGGCTGTGAAACATAATTGGATAAGATCAAAAAGATACAGAAAGTTGTGCTCACAGCAATTGCACATTTTTTTATTTTTTGTATTACCAAACATTTGCATACAATCCTTTAAATAGTCTTCAGAAAAAGAGAAAATAAAACCTCAAAAAGATAAGGGGGAAATCCCAGGCTAAGAGAACAGGACCTGACAACTTATATTACTTTGTGGAATATTCTTATCTGAGCAGGTTGATAACACAGATAAGCCAAACATTGTCATAAAGAAAAGAAGAAAAAAAAAGGATGGTATGAAGACACAGTGATAACCATTATAATACATTCTGAACACACACTGCTCACAATCAAATAAGTTCTGTCAAATTGTCCACCACTTCAGGATCAGTGTTTTACATTCATGAGAAAGAATGTAAATCAACCTTCAAATGATAATTAGGATAATTATTTAAAAGGTTTCCAATATATTATAACATAGCATAAATAGCATGACCAGAACACCTCTCTTTGCCTTGCTACTGCGCTCCCAGTCAGGATCAACCTCATTATTCTAAAATATATGATGCCATTGTTGAGCCTCAACAAATGGATTAGAGCTGTGTATCTCATCTGGTAGCTACTTTCCAAAGCTGGTGAAATATCACTATGTGTTGATGTATCTTACTACATAATAAATTATTGTGTATGTGCATATTCTCATACATATGACATTAACTGAAGTGTACAGTACAGGAATACCTTGAATAGTGCAGGGTTTTTTTTATGTAGTACAGTTACGGTATTGCTGTACAAATTAATATAACTATGTATAAGCTGAAAAAAGCACATTACAGTTATTCTTTGCCATTCACGGTAGTTAGGGGCACCAGTGACCATGAATGCGCTAAATCCGCGAATAAGTTTTGCTGATCCCATAACCTCCACCCTGCCACCCTTTCGGTCCCCCAAAATCTTGTACCATAAACATTTTGATAAACAAACACTTTACCATTCCAAAATTGTAACTGTACAAAGAAATAAATGAATACAATAAAAATTTTGAATTTTAAAACTTGACTTCATTTTTTTCTGGTATCAGATCTCTCAATTATGCTGAAGCTATATTTCTTTTTTAGTCATAAGCTCAGAAAATCCTCTGAGTACGCAAAAGTATTTTTTCTTTTACGTCTAACTTTATGCTATTTTCTTGCATTTATAACCAAAATTAAACATTCAAAGAAATATTTAATTATTGCAATACGTTTTAAAAGAGTGTTAAAAAAGTGTGCAGAGATGCTACTAAACAAAAAAAAATATAAATATATACAGTTAAATAACAAAAACCATAATTTCATAAAACTACAGTGCAGTAATTAACAAGTTTTTCCATTTTTATGCTACTATTGACCTTCATCTTAATATTTTTGTTTCTTTTTAAAAATGTTTTTTATCTCATCTGAGAAAAGCAACATAAAAAATATTAAGATGAAGGTAAATAGTAGCATAAAAATGAAAGAATTGTCAATACTAAATGCGAGTGTAAATATTAAACAAGTTTAACATTACTAAATTTATTAGAAAAATATTTTACGAATCAGCGCTAACCGGAGTTGTGCAAAGCGGGGTAGTACTGTATAACCACAAGACTCAGCATTAAGATGAAAAACATTTTCACAGTCTATTTGAAATCAAAGTTTGCCTTTTTAAGTGTGCTATGATTAATAAAACCCCTTCCTACCAGCAGACTATATAAGAGACATTTTCTATTGTTCCAGTACTCTCAATATCAACCAGGACATAACCCAAATGAACATCCTTCAATGTATTAGTCATAGAATGTGAAAGCTGGATTATCCAACACTTGAACATGATTGGATAATATCTAAGTCAAAATATTATGAGGAAAACAAAACAATGTTTCTTTTATTATTAATTGGTATTATTAGATTAAATATTGTAACCCATGGCCAGAGTTGAGTTGGGATAAAAAAAAAAACTAAAAAATTAAGACAAAAGTAAACTAGCATTGCAAGGGAAATTATGAATTACTGACACCCATATATGCTGTGTTGGGGGTGATCAATTAAAAAGTTGGACTGATCACTAAAAACTGTCTGAATTTCCAAAAAACAAGTGGGCACAAACTAGTGACCAATTTAACATAAACTTACATTGCATATTGAACCCCCAGCAAAAAAACCTATTATGGAGTGGAATGTTAAAAAAGAAAAAAAAAAAAAAAAAAAAAAAAAAAAAGATTTCCCCATCTCATTGAGGGGATTGTGTGTGTACAAAATTTCAAGTTTCTACTATGAACAGTTAGGGCTGAGCGACGTCCAGATACATATAAATGTGTGAACACATGAATAACCTAAACCTTTGATAGCAGTGATTAAAAATAGCCAAATGTTTTTGTTTTTCTGTTATCTCTTATAAATTCAAATAAACTGAAGTGTTTCATAAATTTTATTAGTTTTAAACATGAACGCAAGATGTTTCACAAAGGCTCTCTTCCTTCGTTTAATATCTACATTATTAATTAACTACACAAAATATTTCAATGTTTAGCACTTGAAATTCATTTTAAGAATAAAGGCAAATATATTCTATTAAAATTTGAAAATAGAACAAGGTAACTTCTAATGAGATTCAAATTCACAACCAACTCAACAATCCTTCAGTTTATATATTAATAATGATCCTAACGTGAGGATATGTAACTGAAACTACGTCATCATGATGTGTTTTAGTTTGCTGTCTGCTAGTGTAGATTTGATATAACAGTAACTACTTCTACTACTGGATAGCAGCTAAAGTAAGTATAAAAGAACATTTTATTGTAAACATTTTTATGCCATTAGTACAGAGAAAGATTGGAGAAATTCTATAGATAATTCTTGGCAGCTTTTTTAGTTTGATTAAACTTAACTAGATTGGTCGCCACCCTCCGTTTCATTAGCATAATGTGTTTATTGCAAAGTCTGTAATCAGGCTAACAACAAATACAAGCACTCAAGTCCTGCTAATCCCATTCTTTATTTCATGTTCATGTGCCAATAATATTAGTAGCAAAGAATAGCATTGTGTAATTATATATCCGGTTTTGCAATTAACACTCAGTCAAATACTAGAACAGGCTAAACTCAAAGAAAATGATATCCACAAATTTAAGGAATTTTAAATAAAATATTAAAGAGGGAAAACAAGGAAAACATTTAAACAAATGAAGATGACCAACAGACCCCCCCCCCCCATATAGCACTGTTCGCAATATAAGGCGGGTGTTTGGCAGACCAACATTTTTAACTATATTATATCGCTGAGAAAACTGAATAAAAACAGAATTTCCCTTTGAACCAGTAAGCCCGATATTTTGGGCTGAACGCTATTTTATTACACCATAAGACCCACTAAGATTTGACTTACGCCAGCGAACAAGCTGTAAAAATGAAATGAATTAGTCAACGAACAAATCTTTTTTATTAACACTTTCAATGCTACTCATTTTTTTACAGTTATGATTTGTGATACCTTCGGGAGGGGGGGGGGTCAAATGTCATCATCTCCATAATTCTTGGTTTTGAACTATTTAGGTAAAAAATTCATTTTCTGAAGACATAGCAAAATTTGGCCCCACAAAAAGTTAGGGATAAATTATGCCGATCGCCAAACCCTAACTCTGTACCAAACAAAATCAAAGGTAGCCTCATAATTAATAGGGAAGCATCTTGAGACGCATGACCTGACGATGGAGTGAGAACCAGTGAATAATAATACAGTCTTTTTACATGGGAACATTAAGTTGGGGTTACATCAAACAACTGTACTGCACCATTATCGTTTATTGACTATTTGCAAGCCTTTGTCCCTCCCAATGTTTTGCCAGTCTCAGAAAGGGATGGATCACACATTGTGTTGTTGTTCTTATGAGAACTTTGATATGCTAATAGATTTGTGTCTGGCAGTTGCAGATGGACATGCCTATTGCTGATATTCTCATTGCCAAGTCTGTCTGTGGACCAAATCTCATCTGTTGCCTAGGAGAATGTGTCCAAAGTGATAAAGAAGGCATTCAAAGGTATCCATGACACGACATACCATATTTCCTGGTATATAAGATGCACTTTTTGTCTTGTGAAGTGAATGCTTTATCAGTTGTTTACTAATGTTACTGCGCTATGCAAATCATGTAAACAGCCAGCCACTCTGGAGGGGGTTAATATAGCTTTGAATAGATAAGAACATTAGAATAACCCGATTGTGTGGGGGGGCTATGATGATCAGGGGAAAGGAGGGGGTTTTATTTAATTTTTTCGAGAATATGCCTGCAAGAATTGAGGTGCGTCTTATATGACAGTGCGTGTTATATGCTGGGAAATACAGCACTCCTTACACTTTCCTTCAGTGGAATGCTGTGGAATTGCCTACGCATTCCACACCTACTTGAATTTTGTGATTTTAAAAAAGGTGACTACTTCAAATCAAAGCATGTACTTTAAAAAGTACCCGTTGTTCAACCAGGGGACGTAGCTGGAGATTTGGAGCCTGAGTGGGAGGGGTTTGGTTCCTAGAGGCGGGCCCCCTCCAACATTTAGTGAGATTAGTTATTGTATAATGTGAGTAGAAATGCAGTAAGCAAACTACTATTCATAAAGCTATTGGGGGGCCGGAGGAGTGATTTAAAATCGTCCCACCCCCAGCTAAGCTGCTGTGTTCAACTTAATCTGGAATATGTATGACAATTTGTTCAAAAATGTCTGGTTGTTATTACTGTTGATTCACAGATGTTGCGTCAGTTACATCATATTTTTGTTGTGAATAAAACCTGTTAAACAGTAAAGAATTCTTTTTTGCTTCCGATTAATACTTGCATCCATGCAGGGCTCCAGACTAACTTTATTCACTACCGTCCTGAAGGAAATGTAAACCGACCCGAAAGACAATAAAAAAAATTTTTTTTTTTTTAAAAGATTTTCTTCCCGAAGCGATTTAAAAAAAATTTAAAAAATAAATAAATAAATTTGTTTTAAAAATCACTTCCGTACTGGAGGCATCCCGGGGAAGATATTTGTTCGTCCCAAACACATTTTTACCGTCGACAGGACAACTTTAATTTCAAGCCCTGACCAGGTGTATTTGCCTATTATACATTCAAAGAACATGAGCATATTTATGCCAGTGTCTAGTTTCAAGGGACTTTTGCGTTGCGTCAGTTACACCACCTTTATTGTGACCCAATCATGCAGAGAAACATAACGAATGTAATTCACCAAGAAAGGCATTTGTATTTTATCCAAATACTTTTAGAGAAACCGAGTCAGGAACATGATCAATTCTCTCTGAATGTTGCGTCAGTTACGATGGAATTGCCCTGTACAAAGAAAGAAAGAAAACAATGTCCTTCTACACCCATAACAAATGTGACTTTTCAAGATCTTCAGTTTATAAATAGGCTTCACACCACTCTTATTTGATGACTAAGTTTTCCTGCAGACTTGAATATAGGTAACAGACAACAAAGTACGTATGTCTATTCCTTTAGACAGCTGTGCCACTCTTGAGTAAGTAACTTTGAAGACTGATATTCAAACCTTATAATCATCAGTCAAAAGGTTTTCCAACTGAGCTCTACACCGGGGCGTCTCAAACTATTTTTTCGCAACACCTTTTGAGGAGGCAAATCTTTTCGCAACCCCCCTCACTCATTGTTATAGTTGTAATGTAATAGTAACTAAGCATAGAAAAAAGAATTGTCAAAAATTGCAACATATTTATAATCTATAATATATAACTTTTTAAAAATAAATTACCAAAAACATACCAAAAACAATATTTATTTTTTTAAAAATTATTGTAAAATTGCTCAATGCTCTCCACTAAGCACCAGAAGGAGTACATTAATATTCAAATGGTTCTTTTCTATAGTTTTGAGAAGGGTCATTAATATTCAAATGGTTGTTTTCTATAGTTTTGAGAAGGGTCATTAATATTCAAATGGTTCTTCGGACGATTGAACTTCTTGTTATGTGTGTTGTAAACACAACGTTTTGGACGATCCATTCTTCGGCCTTCTTCAGGTGTAAAATCCGAGTGTGATGGGTTAAACAGAAGTAATGTAAAAGGGGGGATAGCCCATATCAAAATTTCGACTAAATACATTAGCCAGACAAGTGCGGATTTCAACCCAAAATCTAAACCCGACAAGAGAAAGACACAGAAACACCCGGGCCATGCACTATAAGGGCTACCCTCCTTTAAACATAACTTCTGTTTAACCCATCACATTTGAATATTAATGACCCTTCTCAAAACTATAGAAATATGAGTACACTTTTGTATAGAGATTTAAAAAAACGTTTTTAAAAATTACATAATTATTCCTTTAAAAAGGATTTCCAAATATTTCATCACTCCCCTGAAATATTTGGAAATCTTTTTTAAAGCAATAATTATGTAACAAAAGTTGTTTTTTTTAAAAATTTTTTATAAATCTCTACAAAAACGTACTCCATAATCTTTTTTAAATTATAAATATTTAGATAGATATTTAGATTATAAATGCATTGCAATTTTTGACAATTTTTGTTTGTTCTTTATTTGTTAAGTCTGAAGAAATAGACTTACTTTGTTGTCTGTTACCTAAATGCTTAGTTACTACTACATTACAACTATAACAATGTGTGTGGGGTTGCGAAAAAAGGACTCCTACTTTGAGAAACCCTGCTCTACACTAAATTTACCTGCAACGCCTTTTAAACAAAATAAGAGCTACAGTGTTGTTAGCATAAGAGGTGAACATAGAATGATTTAATGCAATGTGTAAGTTAATATACTTACTACTAGAGAAGCAACAGTAATGATCCCAACAAAGCACTCATTAGATGACATTGATGTAACTGATTTAACAGAAAACGAAGGCATGTTTGCGCATTTGTACAAGTGAGAGAATCTTTATTAAGCAGGTATCAGGATTCAGTTCTTTTTAATCACTGCTACCCACAACACTGGTTTATTTAGGTTATTCATGCATTCTGACCAAGGTGCCTTGGTTCTGACAATTATATCTATCTAGGTATCCGGGCTTATTCTGTTTCTAGCAAAGTTAACATTGTAACATTAAAATTTGAGTTGGTTATTCTTCTTAATCACTGCTACCCAAAACACTGGTTTATTGCTGGGTTTAAGTTATTCAGGTGTTCTGACATTTATATATTTATCTATGCATCCAGAGTTCGGCCAGCCCTAACCGTTCATAGTAGAAACTTGAAATTTTACGCGCACACGTAAACATACACATTTTATTGGATGCATATATATTTTTTTTAATTATCATGGCTTGACTTTTCAAACAAAGATTTTGGAAGGTTATCCACGTCTGTTGCAGCTCCTCTGATGATAGTCAGTGGTGCCCGCGCGGGCGAGGCAGGTTTTTCTGCAGCAGCTGCACGAGAAGGTCTGACAACTAGAGTCTGTTCTAGTTTCACAGCACTGTTTTTTCTCTTCTGCACTTGCTTGCTTCGGAAAGGGGGGGTGTGCCTAGTAAACCTTATGTCGCCATGTCTCCCTATCAGCAGCATCTGTTGTCCACTGGCGGTAGTTGATTCTACAAGAGGTGAGGGTTATTTTCAAGGAGTCTCTTCGATGGCGCCCCCTTGCTGCACC
Source organism: Architeuthis dux (assembly GCA_006491835.1). Lineage (NCBI taxonomy): Eukaryota > Metazoa > Mollusca > Cephalopoda > Oegopsida > Architeuthidae > Architeuthis > Architeuthis dux. Next base: position 376,047 of record VCCN01004446.1, on the reverse strand, counting down.
TGATAGTGACCAGTTCACCGAACAGAACAGTTTTTAGAAGATGGTACTCTCCCATCCTTGCCACAAGGCTTGCCCATCACAGAGGAGTCTTTTACAGCATAGCTTCAATGCTTGTGTCTCTGGCTAAACTTGAAAATCAGTGTTAGTGATGTAGTCACTCCAGTGCACATTTAGAATGATGCGGAGGCAACAGTGATGGAAGCGTTTGAGGAGGCATAGAAATGATGCGGGTACATGACCCAGGATTCAGCTCCATATAGGAGAGTAGGTAGCAGAATAGCTTTTTAGATTTGTTTTTGTGTCTTTCCTGAGGTTCTTGTTTCTATAGACACATTTGTGCAGTTTACTAAAAACCTTTGCCAGTCTGTTGCCTATCTGTTTATCCAGTCTGGCATCGAAAGATATGACGCAACCTAGGTAGGTGAAGTTCTGGACGATTTCCAGTTTTGTCAGGCCGATAGAGATGGAAGGCAGGTGATCAAACTCCCTGACCAGCAGCATCAGCAACATGTTCTGGATATATGCCCGGAGTCACTTCAGGTCGAACAGGTTTCCGTTAACATGATTAATAAATTACAATCTGACTGATCACTAGACAAAAGGTCATTGGTGTTTATTTATGTCTGCTTACAAAGTTGAAAGAGGTATATTTATTCACTTGTGTCTATCTGTCCGTCCGTCAGTCTGTCTTTTTTCCTTTTCACACAATATCTACAAAAAGTTCTCAATTAAATTTTGTGGGTGCATGGGCAATAGACAACGGAAGAATAATGATCGAGAGATATGTTTTATTATTCCGCATCATGAAAAGAGTTAAAAAAAAACAAAAAAAAGGTTAACTAAATCTAGATTTCAAGGAAAGTAACTCAATATTTGTACATATTGTGAGAATTGCATTTTCGCCCGTTTTTTAATACTTCATTTTCTCCCCAGTTTTTAGTCAGTACTGCATTGGCAGAGGTATGCACTCGCTGGTTTATAACTGTTGTCATTCCATATTTGGGTTGAAGAGTCTTCCACCCACATAAAATGACATCAGGTAGGGTAAGCTTTTTTTATGTTACGATAAACATTTGAATGAGAGTATAAGATAAATATATAAAAATCTATAATCTAAATATATGTTAAAATTAACAGTAAAAATAATAGATAAAATTTTTACAATTGTTTTCGATGCATTAAAAGTGTTTTTCTAAGCAGTAAATTGTTGATGGCTGCTATCAAAACAGTAGAAAAATCAATTGCAGTGTTTCTATAGTGAATGTAAGATCTTTTAAGTTCATCTTTAGCACTAACTTAGCTTACATTAGTATGCGTTAAACAACCATGCCAAGCATAATGAATAATATACATTACAGACAGCAGGATGATGAACACAAACTTAAATGCCAAACAAAAGGATCGCTATAAATCAATCTTTATTATTATTGGATGAAGTATTGTACCACTTTTTTTTATTAAATTTGACTAGTTTTTACCTTCATCCTAATTTTTAAAAAACAAACCGATCACTAGTTATTAAATTATTTTTTAATCTTATCAAAATCCAACAAACTCCAATACAGTAATACCCCGCTTAACACTACCCCATTTAGCGCTGATTATATAGCATTCTTTTTCAAATATTTTTTGTAATTAATTTAGTAATGTTAAATTTCTGAAATAAATAATGATAAAAGACACTTTGGTTAATGTGCCATATGTAGGAGAATAAACGCAATAATTTATTATGTAGTGATATACAGGGTGTCCCTAAAGTCTGGACACATAGTTATAAATAGTGATATTTCCTAACTATATTTTTTGTGGAATGGTTTCCTCGTTCACCAGACCTTAGCCCCCTTGACTTCTTATTCTGGGGTATGCTAAAGGAGAAGGTGTACTCAATGAAAATTAAAGATACGAGACACCTGAGGGAACACATCATAAATGAATGTGCTCAAATTGACGGAAATGTGGAGTTAATGCATCAGGTCCATGTGAATCTCGCAAAGCGCATTGAACTTTGCATCACAAATGGTGGAAAACACATTGAAGATGTTATTTATTAATATTTCAATTAAATAAAATGTTGTTCAAATTTTTTTATTGAAAATATGCATTTTGCCTATGTGTCCAGACTTTAGGGACACCCTGTATATCGAAAAGTAGCTACCAGATGAGGTACACAGCACTAATCTATTCCATCTTGTTGAGGCTCAACAACGGCACCATATATTTAAAAATGATTGCTGGCACAATTTCTATTTATGCTATGCCATAATGATCCCTTATAGTGCCGTTTCATTTAGTGCTGCATTTTTTAGGAACGTATCTAGTGCGCTAACCGAGGTATTACTGTATTTTCTATAAAATTGTGTAGACATATGCTTAAAAGCGCACCAACAATTGCCAGCACAATTTTTATTTAAATGTTTCCCTTATGTCGAGTAATACAGTAATGAAGTGAAGCAGTAACATATAATTTATGATAATTATAATGAGCGACTGCTAAATGAGTGGCCTAAATCGTAAATGTGAATTTAGCTCGTTTAGCAGTCGCTCACACCGGCGCCAGTCAAATATAGGTTCTCAACTAATAAATGTCATTATAATTATCATATTCTGTCGGATATAAAATTATCCATCATTTGATTTCATATAATTTATGTATTTACTTGTTTTTCTTTTATGAATTCTTTCTTTTTTAAAATTTATGCGCCTTTTTTAACATCGAGTATGTGTAGGTGTGAAATTTTCACACTCACACCCGCTACGTCAGCAGAATTTCAATCGGGATCACCTTCGGTAAGATGTGCCAAAAGACATACATGATTGTTCAAGTAGAAGATACTAGAGAAGTAAAGAGTCTCACACACTGGCACACAAAATCTCTGGTGCGTGTGTGCACATGTGTGTTATTGTTACAGGCAGGCAACGCGTGCCGGCTTGATTTTTAGCGGTGAGCATTCTTGTCCCTCCCATCACCACAGAAGCATTCGTTAACGGTAAACAACACGCTTTCAGAAAAAGAAAACAAAACAAAGCAGAAACATGAAAGGAAGAAAATATGTGAAATATGAAACAAAACATGTACTGGTAATAGGGTGGGGAGATTCAAAGACTAAACATCATGTATCATTGGCTAAGAGATAGGTATGAACAAAAATAGACAAAAAAGAGAGAGAATTTAATTATGAAGGGATGCCTCTAGTATATGTTGCATCTTGCATAACAACTAGATATGGATTAAATTCAATCACCAAAAAATGCATTACTGTTTGGAATAATTTTACAAGAAAACTTAAGATTGATCTACTTAGCCTATCACGATTTGGACTTAAATCTAGCATCAAATCAATGTTCACTAAATTCTACATCTAAATATAGAAACAACCATATATCTAATTCTTCTCATGATTTTTTCCTTCTAATATATTCTTCATTGACAGACTCTGCCCTGCTCTTTTGTAACCACTCTTTCCCACAATGTGACTTTGAAGAAAATTCGGACAAATATTTTCTAATTGAACAAATGAAAAACTAAAAGGTAATGCTCCTAGATCAGAATACTGCACAAGCAGTGGCGATTCTACGTGGAGGGGGGAGGGGTTCATGTCCCCCCCCGAATTTTGGATGGCCCCTAGGTTGCCCCCCCCCCTCCACTTTCATACGCTTTCATGTAGGGGTGTAGCTGATATATGATTATCTCAGATTTCCATCTCTATGCCGTAAAAAAATAATAATTTTGAACATGGCAGCTTTTAATGTAGTGTTTGGGCACAAGAAGCCGTGGACAAAAGGGCAAACGACCTCCCTTCCCATTTGATGAGAGCTAGGGGAGGAGAACCCCTCCCCCCAATCTCGGCCCCCAAGTTCCCCCCCCCCACTCTCTAAGAACTAGAAACGCCACTGTGCATGAGCATCACCTCTCCCAAAATGAAGCTTCCATGACACCGTCTTAAAAAGGTCCACACAAAAATTAACACAAAATAACCAAATACAGGGTTTGCTTAAATATTGTAATAAAATAGAGACTTTATGGGGACCCTGGAATAAAACAAAACTGAAGAGTAAGGTATACAAATGCTGTACATTAGTGATTCCCAAAGAGGGCACTCACTACGGCCCCCTTTGTGAAGCACTGGAAGACTGTGGGGGGGGGGGCTGGAAGACAAGGCAATTTGAGAATGCTGCTAAATACTGAGCCGGATGTGGTAAAAATTAGTCTCATGACATCAGGCCCATCCCTCATAATTATTTTTATACTAATTAGATACTTTTACTTAGATACTTTTGTATAATTATATTTTTGGTTATAAAACAAATGCTTAAATTAAAATTAAAATCTTTATTGATATTTAAATTTCAGTGTATTATTTTTGACCGAATTTACGGAGGTGGGGGCTGATGAAATCTATACTCTAAAAGGGGCAGTAGTCCAAAACAGTTCGAGGAAACACTGCTGTACATTTACTACTATCACAAGCAGTAGTACTTTGAAATCTGTTTGCTATCACTTGAAACGATGTAAAGAGGATAAGATGTGTAGACAAGTGTAACGTTTGGCTACTAAGAAGGAAGAGAGAGAGGAGGCATTGCCAAAAGTAATAAGTATCAACTATCTGTTCTCACTCTCACTCTACAAGGCCCATCTGGAAGATAGCCAGACAAACACCCACCCACATGGACCTTCTCTGGGGGGGAAGGGCTGAAAACCAGCTGACTAAATTTAGAGCCAAGACAATTCATTCATGTAACTTTCTGCAATCATGGCAATACAAAGCAGTAACAAGTTACCTCCCTTAGGCTATAATTGTTCAACATAGTAATGAAGGAAAATCTACTTATATAATACGCCATATACGTGTCATTTGTCAAGGGATATAACTATTAAATGCTAATTGTAGAGCGATCTCCCTTATTTATTTTTTTTTTCTGCAAATGGGTAAAAAAAAATCCAGTTTCATTCGGGTTGAACATAAAGAAAATGTACAGCAAGAAAATGTTTTTTTAATTAAAATTTTTTTTTTTTTTTAAGTACAATACAATTGCAAAATTAAAAAAATAACCATTTTTTTACAGCATGGGTAAAGTATTTTAAAAATTAGAAGTTTTAAAAACGCACAAAATATTTGTTGATTTCATCTGAGTGCAACACAAAAGAATGGATAGCCAAAGATGTTAAAGTTGGAATATATTTTATCTTAAAATATCTAAAAAATACTTGTATATCCAAGTGGGAAGAGACTAAATATAGTGAGAACAACAGTGGCTGCATCCTACTATAAATTAACCAAATGTCTGTCCATCTGTATGTGACAGCATAACTCAGGAACCACACAACATATTCCCAGGAAATTTCCTATGTATACTAATGGGACCTCCAGGCATGTTTTTAGCAAGTTAGCTTTTCAAAGTTCCAAACAAAAATAATAATGTGGGGGCAGCATTCGCACTCACCCCGATAATAATGATCTGATTTTCACCTATCTAATACCAAAAGTCTGATTCCCTTTATCTGTATGTGACCTAAGTAGCTGAAATCATGCTTTCCAGCCATGGTTACATTACCTCTTGAAAAAAATATTGAAAACCCACCTATAGGTCAGGTTTTCAGTTCCACAATGATTGTGGTTCCACCTGTGAATGGATAAAATGAAAGCGCACAATTTAGAGAATATTAGTAAGGCTCCTAAATATAAATCATCTTTGAGTCTTAGCTGGACTTAAATATGCAAATGCACACATAATAATTAGCAGTACTGTCATTCTAAGGGACACAACGGATGTAGCAAAATAGAATTTCATGTTCTGATGACGTAGTAAAAGTGCAGAATTTAAATAATAAAAAAATAAAAAATTTTAAAAAATATATAAGTGATAAAAAAATTTTTAAAAATCCATTTGTGGTCAACAGAACACTATTCTCCAAGCTCACTGCAATGCAAATCTCTATTATCCACGTATATAAAATCAAATGTGTATCCATATATTTCATATATGCCGTCATTTTTGACAGCACGGGTAAACTAGTGAATAAGAATAAACAAACATTTTAAATAGATTTACAACTCATTAAAAAAGCATGAGCCTCATTTATTTGGATTCGCTCGTTTTACAAGGAAATAAGAGTAAGCAGTTTTTTATCGACTGACATCAAAGAATATGTATAATTATGGTATTATTTCAAATGGAGTAATCAATCTATAAAACATTTATCAGTGATTATAAACATGAGAGCAAGCAGATTCTAAATCCAACTAGAGTAGTCACAAACTTATTTATATTTTCATGTAAAAGTGCACATTAACCCCTTTACTGCAACAGGTGGTAAAGAGTAGTTATCCATTGCAAGATAAAAGCCCGGCCCTGTCGGCTGAGGCCTAGAAAATATCGACTGCATCCCCTGCAGAGGGGTAAGACCCCCCAAACAGGCGCCACCAAAGTCACAATACTATTTTATTATAAAAATAACCGTTCACCAAAGTTGCAAGACTCTAATAAAAAACAACAACAAAACAACCTTTGACCAAAGTCGCAAAACCCTAATTAAAAAGAAATAACCGTTTAACAAGACTAGTTAAAAAAAATACCCCCAAAAAACTGTTTACCAACGTCACAAGACACTATTTTGGGCATTTTAAACCGATTTCAGCATTAAATGACCTATCAAGGGTTGATATGCCACTAAACAAATCAATCAAGATAAAAGCCCTTGTCTATTGCAAGATAAAAACCCTGACTCCGATAGAACCGAGTTGCAATCAATCACAATAAAACGGTTATCTTATTGTGTTAGCCACAGAACTGCAATGACTGATATTTCAGTCATTTGCAGTTAATGGGTCAAGCCAAAATATTAGAGGTGATAACAATGCTCACAATGAAAGAAGTCAGTCACCGAACTTTGGTAGACAACAATTGGTATCTGATAAGCATAACAGTTAAGAGGGGGAAATAAATTCCCACTGTTCACCCGAGTGGGAAGTACAATAGCTAAGAAGCCAGAAGGTAATTCTCAGTGTAGTTTTAGTCCATAAAACTCTGCCCAGGTAGCACCTGTGAGTTTTCTCTACCATTAATAATCACGTATCAGATTACTTTGCCTCTCCAATACAGAATAGAAATAGTTCATAATTTATGAAATGGAGTATTTCAAGAAAAGTTAATGACTCGTTACTTAATAATAGTAATGAGACAACAAAATATCAATTTCATAAA
>VCCN01004446.1:330401-340794 GCA_006491835.1 Architeuthis dux | reverse complement strand
GGGAGAAGGGTGCCCCTATAACTTAATACTTATTCCTGGTTATACAAATTTAAAGATCTATTAAAACATTTTTTCTTTTTACATATCTATATCAGATGAAGCAGGTATCTTGAAACACAAAATTATTTAGCTCTGCCAAAAAAGTTTGAAGAGGTATATGTATCCACTTGTGTCTTTCTGTCTGTCCACGCAATATCTCCAAAGGTTCTCAATGGATTTCAATGACATTTTGTGGAAATGTGGACCACGTGCTACAGAACAATTGACTAAATTTTGGGGCAAATCCAGGAATTTGTTTTTGATTGTCAGATACTTTTTCTTATGCTGCAGTAAAAGAGGTTAAAAACAAACAGTTAATAAAAAGGGGTAGATTTAAATTTTAAGGGAAGTAACTCAATATCTGTACATTTAAATTTCCCTCCCTTGTTTTTTATTTTCATTCCGTTTTTAGGTACGGCAGAGGTATATGCTCTCCGAGTGCTTACTAGTTTTTAAAGTAACAAAAATCCAAGTAAATCTCGAAATGCCAAGGATCGCTTTGCAGCCTTTTGGCTAAGATCAAAGTGTAGTATCTGTTCTTCGAAACTGCCATGGCCTCGAAGTTCAGAGAACCACGGCCCTGCAGGGGTCCTTGTGGCATGCTCTGGTATCGTCCTGGGAGAAGTTGCACAGAATATCTTGGCCAGCTGGTCGAGAGGCGATCACCATTAGCATGCTCAGGATTCATCCTGAGAAGCTTTCGGGATCTCCCCCCTGTATCCCGGTCCTCGTGGCATTTGTCTCAGTGACAGGGATTTGGTATTCTTCCCCCTCAAGTCTCTAGTCACGGGGACATGTGATCCCCCCTCCCCCTACTGAATTCGGCACTGAATGACCCACCAAGGGTCGATGTGCCATTAAACAAAACAATCAATCTCAGTACCAAGTCAATAAGTCTCTAGTGAAACCTATATATTTTTTTCCAAATCTCTTAAATGGTTTTTCTTCAGGATAATCAAATTTATAACATATATTAAGATTTTATTGTACATAGTTACTGTACATTCTGCATTGAAAAAAATCGTAAAGATAATTATAATTTTACTAGTTTACCCATGCCCTCAAAAAATTATGGTAGTATTTACATTTTGGAATTGTACAGTGCTTAAAAAATATCAAAAACATTATTGGTAGTGGTGGTGGTGGTGGTGGTGGTGATGATTAAGAGAGACTACACTGGTAGCATTTAATAGTTATATCACCTGATAAATGTTACGGACAAAAAATATAGACATACACGTGACATATTATCATCATCAGCTGTTATAAGTCCACTGCTGGACAAAGGCCTTTCCCATCTCCTTCCATGACCACCTATCTTGTGCTAACCTCTGCCAAGTCTTACCGGCAAACTTTTCTATCTCGTCCCCCCATCTTGTATCTGGTCATTTTCTACTTTGTTTACTGTCCCATGGGCACCAATCGGTTAGTCTTTTCCCCCATCTATTGTCATCTCTTCTTGCTAGGTGGCCAGCCCATCTCCACTTTTGCTGCTTAATTGTATAATATCTTTCACTCTAGTCCTCTCTCTGATCCATGTAGATCTTTTTCTATCTCTTAGAGTTATCCCTAGCATTGCTCTTTCCATGGCTCTCTGTGCTATTCTGAGCTAGTTTTCAGCTCGTTTGGTTAATATCCATGTTTCGCATCCATAAGTCATTAAGTAGATAAATAGCAAACAATTTGGTTTTGCCATTGACCGATGCTAAATCTAAAAGGATGGCTGTATTCTTCTTGAGCAAAGGTTCAACATCCAGAGTCAATCATGAATTCAAGTCAACTATCTTTCACCTTATATACAAAGTAACATGATACACAAAACACATGAAAGTAACATGATACACAAACACTAAAAAGCATTCAGAGAGCACACACCTCTATCAACACTGCACACTAAACTAAAAACTGAATGAAAATAAAATATACAAAATTAGGGGAGAGAACATAATTCTTGCAATATGTACAAATATTAGATAAATTTCAAGGGAAGTAACCCAACCAAACTGTTCATTTCTAACCTTTTTTCATGCAGAATAAAAAATATTTCAATCGAAAACAAATTCCTGGATCAGCCCCAGAATCTAATCACGTCTTTCATAGCCCAGTGCCCATCCTTTTACAGAATTTCATTTAAATTCATTGAGAACTTTTGGAGATATTGTGTGGACAGACAGCCGGAAGGACAGACAAAACAATAGACACAGTGAATACATACCTCTCCAACATCGGTGGCAGAGATAAATATTATTCTAGCAGTGTAAAAAGAAAGTCATATTTACATACATTCACAAAACTAAATATTACTAAGCAGAATAAAATGAAAGAGTCACCAAGGGAGGAATGCAAGTACAATCTAAAAATCCTTCTAAACAAACAAACAAACAAAAAGGAAGGTAATGAAAAAAAGCAATGTTCTTTGTTTAAGGATGGGTCAATACACTTCCACCCACCAAGCATCTTGACAGGTTTTATACAAATAGACCCACGGCAAAGATTCTCTGGTATGTGGAATGGCTACAGAGAGGTTTCTATGTCAGTTTTACTGTGAGAAGAATAATACATCTACATTCCACCCAGGGTAGCCGTGCAGCAAACGAGAAAGTATTTGTGCAATGCACGATGAAGCAGAACCAAATTATCTCTCTTTTTAAAAACAGTGGAAAGTTTCACGTATGTTTTGGTAGCAAGAAAAGTGAATATTTGACAAAATCTTAAAATTTGCACGGTAAGAATGGGTTTTTATGTTTGGTATAATTAAAACCATAGATATTAATCACCACTGCCCACAACAGACTGCTTTAATCACTTTTGCTGGGTTCAGGTTATTCATGTGTTTTGACATTTATATGTATCCATGTATCCAGACTTCGCCCAGCCCTAACTGCTCATAGTAGAAACTTGAAATGTTGCACACTCCCCTTAATGAATAGGGGAAATGTTGTTTTTTTTTTTAAATTCCCCTCCTAAAAAGGCTTCTAGTGGGGGGTTCAATTTACAATGGAAGTTCATGTCAAATTGGTGTTTGTGTCCAGTAACATTCTCACTTGTTTTATGAAAACTTGGACTTTTTAGTGATCACAGCCCCAAAAAGTTAAAAGTATCTCAATAATCAACCCTTTTCCCAATTTTTTTAATTGATCACCCCCAACACAGCATGCTACCAAAAGACATTGGTCACGTGACGGTTTCTATTGAGTGACAAACCAGACCTGTTTTTTTTTTTTAATCGTAAATTCAGGATTCAAACCATGCTGGTAGTAATTTCATCAAGGTAACTGTACCACCACTACTGCTTAATTTAAATGGTAAAAAGCAGCATATATGGGTGGCGGTGATTCATAATTTTCCTTGGAATGCTAGTTTGCTTAACTATTTGTCTGCCTAATTCTGTGTTGGAGGTGTAGGGTGGCCAAGAGGGTAATGGCACAGAAAATGGACCAGGCTAGCCAGGTTCAAACTCTGGCTGGCACAGCCTGTGTTCACTTTGAACTAATACCTTTGGAAAAAGCATGACCCCCCCCCGCTATGGGTTAAATAGCACAGGGTGAAGTGAATGACGCCACTTCAGGTGCTTGTTGCCTCTAGGTCTATTTCACCTATCACAAAATGGGCCGAATAATTAGTAATGTGATATGTGGAGCCCAATCAGGGACAGCTGAAGCCATTGCCAGCGTAAGGGCACTACTTTCTTAATTGCATATTGACACCCTAACAAAATACAAGAAGATTAGGTACCGTAGAACAGGGTACTCGAGCCACCTTCTTTGAGGATTTTGACATGGTATGTACACTTAATATCTGAAATAACTGTTTTTTTTATTATATTACATTACACTACAGTATTACATGACAAAAGCTAGAACACATAGTGGCATTCATTAAGTAACTGAGTGACCTGGCAAAATATGTGGTGGCCCATTTACCCCGTGCATCAGGGCAAGCTGATCGCCACTTGTAATAAACGATTAATGTTGTTTGTAGCTTAAACCAACAATATGCTTTGTTTGTGGTTTTTGCGATCTTACCATAGCATAATATAATGTTTCAAAAATCTGAAAAGCAGAAATTCAACTGATATTTGGTAAAAATGAAGGGACGATATTGTCTTATGGAGCATCATACATCAGTTTATGTGATAATGAGATCAGACAAAAACTTCAGCATTACTGAAAACCAATTTGTTCTTAATAAACACAGGCTTTGGTAACTGTTTTAACAATATCAGAAACATCAGTTTCCATGACATCAGATGACACAGCATCATTCAATTTCCTGAAGCCATTTTTATCAACCTTTGACCACAAATAACAGAGATACTGTTGATGTTATGACCATGGTTCTTGTATGAGTATAGATCAGCATTAAAAGAGCTTCCTAATGATATATAACATGTCCATATTCTGAGATATCAAAATTTTGGCCTACGGCACCAAATCTAAAAATCCGCCATTTTGAATTTGCCTGGGTGGGGATGTATACAAACTTTGTTTGTCGTTTTTGCGATCTTAATTGGCAACTTTTTGAGGGGTTGAAAATTAATATCATTCCCAACATTCATCTGTAGTAATGGTGGGCCGTTTGCCCCACCTTACATGGCCCAATTGCCCCATCAAAAGTATATTGGTCCTAACAGACAATAATATCATCAACCTAGAAATGCTACCATATATACCTTATATGTGCTACTTATCAACAAAAAAATAGGTGTTGCTTTATTTCTAGACATTGAAGTAACCCTTAGTATTTCCCTATTATCAGAACCACAAAATATGCACTATCTTTAATAGTAGTATGGACGATGTCTAAAATAATTTCAAATGAACTGACAAATATGCTTTTTTGTTAAACATCAAAATGCATATCTGAGAATATGTATAACTACATAACATATGCTGTGAAATTGAAGTAAATATAAAAACTTCATGGTGGCCCAATTACCCTGGAGATGACCTGATTACCCCATTCTATGGTATCTTTCTTACATGACTTTTACATTAGAAAAGCAGTTGTCAACAAGTTATCCAGTACAAACTCGGTTGAGTATGCTTTCAAAACCATAACCTTTCTTGGATAATATTTTTCTCACTATTAAAACACCAAAGGAAGATAATACACAAATGGAAGAGAGAAAAGATTTTGATTTTGATACACATACACACACCATAACTGCTAAATTCATATAAAAAATAAAAAAAATAAATAAAAAAAAAAAATCAAATCTTAAATCAAGGGAAATAACTTCCGATCAAAGTTACTTCCTTGCACTTTTAGGTAATTTAAATTCTTTTTTTTTTCAATTCAATTAAATTCACAAAAGGAGTTCCATTTAAAAAAAATTTCTATTCATTGAAGAGTTCCACTGTGTTTAGGAGCGGTTTCAAGCTGTTCGTGAATGAAGAGTTAATAGAACTGTTCAAACTGATTCCAGGTCTTTTAGTTTAAATCCATATATGTAGCCTGAAGGTGTTTGGTAGTGTAACGATTACTAGCATAGAAAACTGACTCAGCAAACCAAGTTCGATTTTCAGCTGAGACTACTGATGCACACTTTGCATTATGCTCCTGAGAAAGCAGGAATCCACTTCTCCCTATCCCATTAGCATCAAGATAAAATGTCTTATAAGTGAGTGAGTGAACACTTGGGCAGACCACTCTCTCATAACTTACCTACCCAGATATAAAAAATAAAAAAATATTATTCACCCTCCCCAAAAACTCATCCATTGTCAACTCTGACAAGTGTATGATTTTTTTTGTTTTGTGAAGTTAAATAAAGTATATCTAAGACAGTGTTACTCAACCTTTTTTAGCCCAATGCCCCCCCATGACACCTAGCTACATGTCAATGCCCCCCTGTAGTTCAAATATGAGAAGTAAACACAATGATTTCTTCCTGCAAGTCGATTTCTTGTTCTTCAAACTTGCAAATAAATGGATTCATAACCCAGACAGGAATATTCATATCACTCCGATCTTCAAAACGCTTCTCAAAATCATTTTTCAGTGATTTCAGATATATACAGTATTCTTTGTTTGAAAACAACAGCAAGGGAGATAATTTTAAATGTTTATCCATAGAATAACAGTAACACTACAGGGTATTAAGCAACATAATAATTCGCTACTTACCAGTTACTTGTATAGAAGAAATGGCTGGCAAAGTTAGTATTTAATAACGGCCTAATGCTAATTCCTTCTCGTTTGTAAGCAGATACTATTAAACAGCCATTTGTAAACCAGAATCATATATTCATGGAATCAATGCTCCTTCTAGAAGCTCAAACGCACCCCCTTAAGGTCTTTAGTTACCTCAATGGGCTAGCACCCACTTTTAGAACCACTTCTCTAAGACAATTGTCAACTAAGTTACAACCTTAAAATATTCAATTTAAAAACATTTATTGAGCTTTATTTCAATTGCCTTCATATAGTTGATACAAGCTTTTTTTAATTTTCAAACGCAAACATTTCAGATAATCATACATTGAGTAAATCAAATTGCTGAACAAATGATTTCACAATTTCAATTGAGGTTAATTTTTATGACACTCAACCAGCAAGATACTTTTCATGACTGAAAAGACTACTTAATGCAGAAACCGATAGTATATTTTATGTTAGTGTGCTCATTCAATCATTTACTTTACCATAATATTTATATCAAGGATTAAAACTGCATTTTCAGAGATTTATCAGTTTCGTCATAAAAAATATGCCAAAGTTGACATTTACACTTACTATTTAGGTTATAACAGATTAAGGAGGTAAGAATTAAGGTCAATATGTAGTGTAGCTCAGGGTTGGTTCTTCAAGATTTTTCAATCACAACCCAGTTTATTTCTAGGCTATAACGTCATGATCCCACCCCCTCTCTCTCTCATTAATCCTCTGTTGTCATCTTTCAACCATGCCAAGGTTACTATTATATATTTGAATGTACTTGAAATAGGCTTTATTTTTGACAGCAGTTAATAGAGTCATTAAGCCAGCTTCGGTGTAGTTGGGCTGGGTTTAAACTAATAAGAAAAATGGTAGTTAAATTTGGTATGTCCAATATCAGAATAAAGAATATATTTTTAAAAATTGATATTCTCAGATGTTATCATCTTTTCACTTAGATCGCTCCATGTGTTTTCTACTCTTGCTGAGAAGAAATCCTTTTCTAACACCAGTGGAGGTCTGAATTTGTAGTTTATGGCTGTGTCCTCTGGCTTTACAGCAGATAGATGAAGTCAGCATTTTCTTATCAGGGCGTTTTGAGCAATGAATGTCAGTATCCACTCTATGTATGTTATTTTGGATTCTATAGACCTCTAGTAGGTCAGCACGTTTTCTTCTATATTCAAGGGTCTCTAGATTAAGTTGTTTTAATCTTCCAATGTAAGATATATCTGCCAGCCTCGGAATGGTCTTGGTGCTCTCCTCTGATCTCTCTCTATGGCATCCGAGTTGTACTTCAGGTAAGGAGACCATATGCAGGAAGCAAACTCCAGATGGGGGATGTACTTGAGACTTGTACGGTAGTAGGAAGCTCACCTCATCGATGAACTTAAATGTCACCGTTATGATTTTATAATTTATTGATGACAAAAGATTAGATATATTCATATTTCAAATCTTAATTATTTCATGGTCGGTCAACAGTATTTTTCTCACTTACTCTTTATTTATTCACTGTTTTATTGTGAACCTGCAACCCAGTCAGCAGGACCTTGCAACCCAGTAATGGGTCAGGACCTGTACTCTGAAGAACCCTAGGGTAGCTGATTTTCAACTTTGTCAAATTCATAATTACAGTCCTTGATGGTTTGATATACCAGTAAAGAGTATCACATTAAATAGAACTTGTAATTTACTTAATCATTGTAATGATTATTTTTCAGATCATTCTATTTTTCGATTTGCATCTCATTAAAATATATGGTCATAAACTTTGCAAACTATATTGAAAATTTTATACTTGTTTCATTCAAATCAAGTTTACACAAGTTTTTATAGCGGTCTGTTTTGTACTATGGAAACTGCTTTGATATATAGAAATATGCTTTACTGATAAAACATTGGATCCAGTGTTGCCAACTCAAAGAATATTTTCTGCCAAAAAGTGCTAAAGTTTTTAAAATTGTCAGAAGTGGCCAAAAACCACCAAAAAGACACTAAAATAAGGGTAAAAAATAGCCAGAAAATGGTCAAAAACGGCCAAAATGTTTTAGGTGAGAATTTAGCGCTTTTTGCAATGCCAAAACACGAAACGCGCTAAATTGGCAACACTGATTGGATCATGTATGGTTAAGTGATGTTTTTTGTGCTAAAAAATATTTTCTGCAATAAAAATCTATCATAATATTACATTTGAAAATAAAGATATCCTTTTGCCATCACTTATAAACATGTAAAGTTGTATTAGCATCTTTGTTCTTGATACACATTGATATAAGATTGTGTAAAAGAAAAAAAAAAAAAAAAAAAAAAAAAAAAAAAAAATGTATATTTACTGTATATACACTAATGTGCGACATTTGAGGGAATCGACCATTACATGAGATATGCTTTTGAAACAGTAAAAAATAGGCCAGCGGACTCTGAGTGTGTTTTTGACACCCTAATTATAGGTTAAAAAATTAATCTCAAAAAGTCCCACATTACACGAGTATATATACAGTAAGTAAGAAGAAAAAGAACTTATGGATAATAGGATTATCTCTTTGTCATCTTTTATAAACCTGTAGAGGAAATCATTCTCTTAAGCATCTTTATGCCATTTGATCATTAATAACCTTTTTCGGTATTCAAGAGTATACAAAGAATTTCTATACATTTGAGTGTTATTAAGAATGCTGCAATTGGTGTCAAGTATAAAAAAAGTACCAATGCCATTAACGATTGCTGTGACATTTGCCGAAGACATAATTTCCCCACATCAGCTCAATTAGCAATCCAGAAAACAAAACAAGACTTGCAAGGGACAGCTTGGGGAAAAGACACGTCTCTGAGTGGGGGGAGAAGACAAAGGTCTGATAATAGGGAAGAAAGGAGAAATTATAGCTTAGAAAAAAGTTCACATCATTCAAAGCACAAAACAGAATACAACTATTTTCGAATCCCACGATAAACAGAAAAGAAATATGCATATAAAAAAGAAAAAAAAAGAAAAGAAAAAAAAAGAAAAAAAGAAGAAAGGTTGTAATTATCTACAGTGATACTCGAGTCATCAGATTAAATAGAAGACAAACCAGCTGAGCAACCCTCGTGTTTCTAAGGAGTTGAATTGAAATAAAACAAAAGTTTAGTCATTTATGTTTCTGGGGCATCAACTACAGGCAATCCTCCAGATTAAAAATGTCCAACTTACAGACAACTCGTCAGGGCTCCAGACTAACTTTTCACCCACATCCCGGAAGCATCCCCAAAGGAAATGTAAACCGTCCCAAAATCAAAATGTTTCTTTACTTTGTTATCATCATCTATAGTTGTTAGTAGCATAATAAAAACATCATTAAAATGTTGAGGAAATAAATAATTGTCAAACGCCAGCCCAAACCTGGAGTTGACTTTGTTTTTCTACTGTAACAAGATTGACAAGAACAATCCTCACCAAATTTATGGGATTAAAATTAACATTCCACTACAGTGATTAGAAATCATAACCAACTGGTTGGTAGTTGTGTCTCTTAAAAAAAAAAAAAAGAGAAAAAAAAAAGAAAATCACTGCCGTCCCAGAGGTATCCCGGGGAAGATATCTATTCGTCCCGAACACATTTTTACTGTCCCAACGGGTCAAAGTTAATTTCAATCCCTGCAACTCGTACTTATGAACAGACTGCCATAAATCCTCATATTAAAAATTTGAGTTAAATACATTAAAAGCTTAAATCTTTCTCTTATTTACCCTTGTAACGATGTCTCCAAAGTGTAAATTCAATACAAACGCTGGTGATGCCTCAAAGATAAGAAAAACAAACACAATTGAAAAAGAAAAGTGGAAATAATAAAGCGATGAGAAAGAGGTGAAACGTCATCAGACATTGGAAAAGCATTGGGCTACAGTCGGTCAACGATCGGAACAATTTTAAAGGATAAAGTGAGAATAATGTAGAATGTGAAAGGCTCTGCACCGATGAAAGCTACAATTATTACTGAGCATCGCAACGTTTACTCATTGAAATGGAAAGGCTGTTGATAATTTCGTTAGACGATCAAAATCAGAGTACTATGCCTATTAGCCTGAAGTGCAAGAAAACGCTTTAAGCCTTTTCACCGATTTAAAAGCTGCACATACAACAAATGAAGGTAATTGTGATGAAGAACTTGTTGTGAGTAGTAGTAGTAATTATAATATATATATATATATATA
>VCCN01004446.1:309298-321964 GCA_006491835.1 Architeuthis dux | reverse complement strand
CCCCACCACCTCTAAGAACTAGAAATGCCACTGCCCATAATGTGTTAAATATCAATTTGTAAAATCCCAATCTAACCCTAACCTTTGTAATGTCACTCCTTTGAACGGAACTGCTTGAAATGCAATGTTGGCACAGTGATCAATAACAAGCTGTGCCAATACAATGGAATATGCTTACAAATACATCAATATAGATTAATGAATATTTGAATTGTTTGATTGATCAATAGAGAGAGAAAGGCATCAGCTGATGTTAACAAATAGAGGAGGCAGGCCTACTGAGCAAATACCTAAATGAGAATTTGTTTTTAAGTAGTTTAAGCTGATTTACTGATATTTATCAAAATTTTGATTAGTACGGCACAAGGCCAAATGAAAGGAAACAACGATAGGAAGATTGTGTTGCGTCAATCTTTTAAGTGAGGAGAATCTGCCTGCTTTGAAAATCAGCATTTGAAATTCAAGATTTTTACCTGGGCTCAAATATCAACCTCTGGTATTGATGGAAAATACGTAACTATGAGACACTTTTTCCAGAGATGACATGAGACAATATGACCAAAGACGAGGTGATCAGAGACAATATGACCAAAGACGAGATGACCAGAGACAATATGACCAAAGACGAGGTGACTAGAGACAATCTTTCCAAAGATGACCAGAGACAATCTTTCCAAAGATGACCAGAGACAATCTTTCCAGCAACTATACCAATATATAGATACTATGAGAGGTGGGTGCAACCGGTGCATTGTACCGGGGAACAGAGGGCCATGGGGAGATCCCAAAAGTTTCTTGGGTAGGGAGCTGTGTATCAAAACTTCTAAGCCAATACAATATGTCCATTAATAAAATAGGTTGACGCTCATACTCGAATATGGTATGGTGTACTAAAAGGGTTATAGCAGATGAAAATAGGATGGCTAAAGGATGAGGGTGTTTTGGGGGTGGGGAGGTGAAATCAGCTTTGCACCACCTTATAATATTCCTAACGGAGACCCTGCCAATATATAATGCGGAGAACACTGCTGTTACTCATCAACAAAATTCAAGATGAAGAGAAGAACTTATGAGACCAGTAGAAATTACAGAACCAAATAGTTCAGCAGTAGGTTGAGGCTGATACCAGTGTTGCCAAATTAGCCATCTTTTGGCTAGATCTGGCTGATTTTTCCACCAATTTAGCAGATAAAAATCTAATAGGTGCCAAAAATCTGATCATTTAAAACAAAATAATTAGTAAGTTTAATAAAAGTAAATGTAAAATTTTTATTAATAATTTATCCTGGAGTCTTAGTGTATAGTTATTTTATTTGATAAGTGGGCCTTAAATATGTATTAGCCGGAAATGGTGAGATTTAGCCCGATTTTAGCCATTTTTAAAGACAGTTTTCCCTATAAATAAGAAACCATACTTGGCAACATTTCAAAATATCCAGACAGGACAACAGTAAACACATTCCAGACAATATCATACTGATGTGTAAAAACACAATGAATCTTGAGAAATTAAGAAAAAAAATTCATATATCTTTATAACAGACAAAATGAAAAGAAATTGTTCATAATGAACAGCATGAACTCTTTAAAAAGTGGTAGGGTATAAAAAAAAAATGTACCAACTTTATAAAGTCACAAATTCCTAAATGCTCACTTAATGTACACAAAGTATAGATATTATGTACAAATATAGAAAATATTCAGTAACACGGTATGCAACCGATCATATAAAACATTTTTTTTTAATTATATATTCTTATTATTAGATGAAGTACTGTAACCCAATATGTTATTAATTTTGACTGCTTTTTACCTTCGTGATTTTTTAGTTGTTTTTTTTTTAGGCAGAATGACGGCTCGAGTCAAAGTTGTGATAAAGAAAAATTAAGATAAGGTAAAAAGTATTCAAAATTAACGGAATTTTTTTTGTGTAATATTTTTACTTTATTTGACTATATAATGGCCATCAAGAGGTAAACAGTGATAAGTTTGTTTTTATTTTTTTGTTTTTAAAAAAAAATAGTTTTGTACACTAATGAAGACAAGTATGACTTTTCTTTAAAACGAAGGAAGAAAATGACCTCTACAAAAGAAAAATGGTACTCACCTTTGAATGGTAATCCTTTCTGATCCCTACTTCTATTTCATCATAAATAATAGCAGTCACTACTGCTGTAATATATACACAGGAATAGTAAAAGAATAAACGAGAGTTCCTTCTCTCTTCTCCTTAGGAGGTTCGTAGTTATACACACCAACACAATACAAACTTAGTAGCAGTAATAATGAGGTGTCGGTGGTGATGGTGTTAGGACCCCAGCCAACAGGTGGATCCCCTCACTCAATAGATCTTTCTCTCTCTCTCTTTCTTTAAATGCTAAGCCAGTTATTTTGATTCTGCACTAACTTTACTTCTTTCCACTTTCATAGCCTGCACTTGAGTAGAGTGTAGATATGACAGGAATTCTAAACACAGGTTCCCATTGGCTGGCTTCACAGCACAAATATACAAACACACACACCTGCTGGTGTAGCGTTATCTATAAACAATGATATGAATAGACAAACAGATGATGATTCTGACCACACCAAAAGTGTTCTGAATTCCAAATCTTTGAGCAGTTGTGATTGTCAGAGGCAAAGAGGTGTGAGGGAAGCACAGTTCTTGTAAGTCTGGGTTTTCGTGGTCTTCAAAGTTATATATTCCTTGCCGTTGCACTTCATACAGTAACACCTGGAAAATAATAAAAACAACAGTTGTTAGGCTGTTTGGGTAATTATAGTTCTGTACGAGAGGTATGTTAAACACTGTTGCCAATTTAGATGCTTTTATTTTTTTTTTTTTATTTTATTATTATTGAATTTGGGAGTAATTCCCAGATTTGAAAAATTGAAGTAAAAAAAAATTTTAAAAACCCATCTAAATTGGTCAAACCGATGCCAAAATTAAACAATAACAAAAAGAATTGTTAATTATATATTACTCACAAAACGTCTGAAAAATTCCCAAGAAACGCATTGTCTAACTCTATAACCGACTTATAGGGTGTCCATAAATTATCATTACAACTTTGAAAATCTATTAAAAATACAAATATTAACACAATTGTACAGGGTTTGTTGCGGAATAAAGACAAAGTCTTTTTGTTTTCATTTTCTACAAAGATTAGTACACTTCTACATGGGCACTATTAATTGCATGAAGCACATCTAGACGATATATAATTTCCAGCCAGGTGTTCAAATTTCTCAATGAAATGTTCCCTAACCGGTGGATCGGAAGGGATGGATGGATTCCTATGGACTTTGCTTTATCTTCAATGTATCCCAACAAAGAATCTGCCAAGCCATATCCACCATTGATGATGAGATGCGCAGACATACCTGGCTGGAAATTGAATATTGCCTAGATGTGCTACGTGTGACTAATAAGGGAGGGGAGGCCAGGAGATGATCTAAAGATCTAAAGAGTCTACACTTAAAACCCAAGTAACAAGACATTGACCTAAAAGGAAAATCAGCTTCAGACAAGAAAAGAACCTTGTCTTTATGTGCATAGATTGTATTGGCAAAATCTAGTTACTCGAGTTGTGTATTTAAATATAACAGTACATTTAAAGAGAAGAGCTAAATATGTACTTTATTTTATAACAAACAAACTATGAAAATGAAAAATATTGAAAAATATTTTTAATTTCAGTCGTTATAAATATTAAATTTCTAAAACTTCAACATTTTTTAATTAACATTTTTATGAACGTAGTTCCGTCTTGTGTATATCTTCTGATGTTTAGGCCATTTTCAACATCTTAACTCATTTTATAACTTTATTTTATAGCATACAAATAATCTTTATTAGAAAATGAAAAGAAAAGTTATACATCCATGACATTAAACCATTCATTCATGGAGAGCCATATCTGTAACCTGTTTTTTGTTATAAAAGGAAGTCGTTGACATATGAATGTAAAATTTATTGACTAAACATTTGTAACTTTTCAATAAATAAGTTTAGGGACATGCACAAAACAAAAACAAACTTGCAGTAACAGCTTTTTACACTGTTTTAATCACTGAGGCTGTCAAATAAGCCGAGTAAAAAGAATCCAAAGTGGGCAGAGGAGATCATAACTCATCTTTTAATAATAAGCTTTGTTTTTAATAACAAATAAAAGAAATCATCACTTCTTGGAAGCAAGTGTTTTTGTATGCAAGCGAGTGTGTGTGTTATCCCCTCCCACAATAAATTCTGAGATGATGCTCTATTTCTGCATTCAAAATGTTCAACCAAAAATCTAGAAGAATCCTGCTGCTATAACCATAATCCAAGTGAGCATGCACATAAAATATGCAAGCAAAATAAAATGGTTGATTTCTTAACAAATCACATAAGCCAAGGTTGATTTTCTTAACACATTGCATAAGCCAGAAAGGTCAGACAGAGCATTGTTTCAAGCATGTTTTAGATCAGGGTTCTTCAAACTTGTTTGATCACAGCCCTGTTTAATTTTATGCAACCCACCGACAATAACCTCACAATCCCTCTCCCCGTCTCATTCAACCTCTGTTGTCATTTTTCAACTATGCCAAGGCTACTATTATTGTTATGATTTTATAGTTTAACAAATAAATTATTGATGACAAAGGTAATAATATGATCATTAGATATATTCATATTTCATTGTCAACAATATTTTTCTCACTAACTCTTTATTTATTCATTGTGAACCCGTGACCCAGTCAGCAGGATCTTCCAACCCCATACTTTGAAGAAATGTGTTTTAAGATAGAGTTGTTGGCAGAAAACAATGAATCAAATAACACTAACGTGATAACAGGTCTGATAATTCTAAAACTGATTTTTCGCAATGATATTGATTATTTGGAACACGTTCTTCAGGAGCTTTGAGCACAGGAGGTAAAATTGATTACATAAAATGAGAGAGTGGGAGAGAAAGAGAGGGGGGGAGAGAGAGAGAGAGAGATTCTTTTCCCAAATTATACTCCCCTCACTAGAGTGGTATGATGTGTCTAATGTTTTAGCCTTAGAACTAAGTAGCATGTTTTGCCTGCTTCGAAACTCTCACTTTCAGCTATTGTCACTGGCTAGCCACGCTTCAACGAGTAACGAGTGAAGCCGAGAGCGTAAGTCTTCACCTGCCAGTACACTGATTCTCTACCACTAAGACTATTCGCTGTGTCTCCGCATGGCAACCCATGGTAACTGAGTGCTATGTGGCCAGCAAGTGATCTCAGAGCCGCAGTGGACCACAGAGGTACGATGTGTGCTATTGTCTTCCGACCCTACTGTGTTGTGGGTGAGCCCAAGACGGAAAGCTGGGGTTGACAACCCAAGACAAACCGCAGTGCGATAGGTGGACATCGAAAGACAGATGATCTGGCACTCCTGTGACTCTGCCCAACACCTTATAACAAGAAATAAAGACCTTCAATAAATGCGCACTCATTAGAGTTGGGATTTTGAGATCTGTTATAAAAAAAAAATACAGTGAAAAAGCATGAAAGAAATACAGGTTTACCATGATTCCACATTGTTCAAGGTCTTATTATTTAATTTTTTTTTTCCAGCTTATACTTAGTTACATTAATTTGTACAGCAATACCTTAAACGTACTATATCAGAACCAGCACTAACCAAAACTGCACTATTCAAGGTACATTAAACCCTAGATATAACGAATATCGGCTTTAACGAACATGTGGATCCATCCGAACTGACTTCGGATTTACTGAACAAAGTTCAATAAATGCGGTGAACACGTCGACCATAAAATTTCTTATTACCGAACAAAGTTAGATAACTGTGGCGAAGATGTGGGCCACAACAAACTTATTATTTAGCAAATGATGTTCGTTAAATGCTGCAAACTACCAAAGTTACTACTTATTTACCGAACGAGGGGTAACCATTGGGTATAACAAACTTTCAGCTTTAACGACAAACCCCTCCTCCCAATTAGTCTGTTATAGCGAGGGTTTACTCTATTCTTGTATCTGAACTGGTGATACTTTAAATAGAAAAAGCTTAAGTGGTTCAGATTAAGAAGCCAGTAGACAAGGAGAAGCAGGTGGACGGTAAGTTGGGTGTCACAGAGAAAAGGAACCTTAGAGCATTTGGGGGGAAATATGGCAGTGGTAATTCTATACAACAGTGGTCCCCAACAACCAGGCTGCAAACCATTTCTCTGTAAAATAAAAACAATTTAATTTCCTTGGATCTTAATATTAAAATTCTTTAGATAAACCCTTTTAGAAATGAAATTGAGTGTATTAGCCACTTAAAAGTGATTTATAGTTGACTCATCACCTATATTCTGGTCATGATAAGACCCATGTTGGCTGATCCGCAAGAATATTGTCATATTAAACCGGCCAGCAGTTCAAAAAAAGGTTGGAGACCCCTGCTACAGAGATAGAGATATAGGTACTGTACAAACTTTGCACAGCTAAATCAGTAAGTAGATCAGTGTAAAGAATCTTTGAGGGGGTTTCTAATTTGTTGAAGCATTGAACAGGAGGCTACAAACCTGTACTTATAGATACGGCTTGCAAAAATAGGTGAAAGAAACCTGTTTTTAAACAGATGAAATTCTTTCATCAGTATTGAGAGAAATCCAAGGGAGAACGTCACTGCGGTCAGATTAAGATGCAATAAAGCCTAGATGAATCACAGAAATGTAATGACATTACATGGATAAAATGATTATACAAATTGGTAGAATGAATTCACTAACATTCAGATGATTTATTTTAATGATGATAATGATTCTAATTCTCAAAGGGACAAGGGTTCTTTTTTTGTGGTTACACTCAAATAGTTTAGTTACTTGACATACATTTATATATAAGAGTCAGCAAAGACTTGAAATTCTTGAATTTGTACAGATGTGCTTTTTAATTATGAAAAATTAAAAGTCCAGTTGGAATGAGTAATGTCCAGGTGGGTGGGGGGGGAGCAGCGAGAGAGACAGAGAGAGATTGACAGAGAGAGAGAGAGAGAGACTGACTATTAAACACTATAGAAATGACACTAACCTAAAATGAAACAAGAAAAAGAAAAGACTGTTCAAAACCTATGACGTTATTTACACAATTTCAAGAGATGTATGAAAAAAAAAAAAAAAAAAAAAAAAAAATCTTTTTTAAATTTCTTAAAAAAGTTGTTTTTTTCAAAATGGCTCTCTGAAAATGGACAGACTGGTTTTCACGAGGCTTGTATTTTCTTTTGTATCCAAATCTGTTAGATACTATTTGTGTTCCCCATAAATCTACGCTTACAATATGAGAGATGTTAAAAAATATCTTAGTTTCTTAAATTGTGAACGCCTTTTCTTAAATGTCACATTCTTTTTATTTCGATAACTAATGTAAAAAAAAAGAATATGACGTAGTATGACATAAAAAGAAAAAGAAAATATTCCCCTTTCTTCACCCACTCTCTCTTCTTTCCCTTTTTTTATGAACGCTTTCAACCTATTCAAATTTGGTCTGAACATAGAAAAACATAGTATAGAAGAGCCAGTAATGTTTACAATCCACAAAGAGTTGGAAATGACAGTATTTGCACCTAAAGAAAAATAGCCAATGTCAATCATGAAGGGAAGAGAGAATTCAGCAGGGGAGTTCCGATTGAGGGGTGCAGCATCCCCCCTTCCCCAATGTTCTGTCAGCAAATTTCTTCTTCCAGGGTTGCCAAATTAGCCATTTTTCTGCTAGATCTGTCTGATTTTTTCAATTTAGTATATACAAATCTGGCTGATTAAATCTGGTAAGTTTAATAAAAGTAAACAAGACTGGCTACTTCAGGGTCAAACTCCACTGACTCCATTGGTGCAGCCTGTACATATACAGAGATGGAAAAACGAACCTATTTCAACCATTAGTCTGAATGTTAAAAAAAACAACAACAAAAAAAACTGTTTTCCCTACACATTGAGGAGAGTGTATGAGCAAAATTTCAAGTTTCTACTATGAACGCAACTATTTCAGCCATTTTCAAAGAAGAAAAAGAAATAGTAGTAAAGATAAAACAAGAACCATAATTTCAACGATGCGTCCACCATCCATGGCAGTAATAGCAGGAGGAAGAGGAAGATGGTTCATCCGAAGATCTGGACCAAGTTTCATAACAATGCAACATAATACGTCTGAGAAAACTAATATTTAACATTACTAGTTGTGGTTGTAGTAACAGGAGGAGAATGGGGAGAAAGATATGGATGATTCACCTGAAGGTTTGGACCAAGCTTCATATTAATCCAACTCGATATGGCTGAGAAAATTGATATTTAACATATTAGGGACAGACCTACCTAAAATTGTCTAATTTAGAAGCGTTGGACGCATCTAGAATGAAAGAGAAAGAAAGGAAGGAGAGAGAGAAAAAGAAGAAAGAGAAAAAGAAGAAAGAGAATAAGAAGAAAGAGAATAAGAAAAAGAAAAAGAAGAGAATAAGAAAAAGAAAAAAGAGAAAAAGAAAAAGGAGAAAGAGAAGAAAAAAAGAATAAGAAAGAAGAAGGAAATGAGAAAAAGAAGAATAAGGAAAAGAGAAGAAAGAGAAAAAGAATAAGGAAAAGAGAAGAAAGAGAAAAAGAAGAAAAAGAAGAAAGGGAAAGAGAAGGGAAAAGAAGAAGAAAGAGAAAAAAGAAGAAAGAGAAAAAGAAGAAAGAGAAAAAGAAGAAGAAGAAAGAGAAAAGAAGAAGGGAAAAGAAAGAGAAAAAAGAAGAAGAAAGAGAAAAAGAAAAAGAAGAAGAAAGAGAAAAAGAAGAGAAAAAGAGAAAAAGAGAAAAGGAAGAGAAAAAGAAGAAAGAGAAGAGAAAAAGAAAAAAAGAAGAAAAAAGAAAAAGAAGAAAAAAGAAAAAGAAAGAAGAGAAAGAGAAAAAGAAGAAAGAGAAAAAGAAGAAAAGAAGAAAGAGAAAAAGAAGAAAGAAAAGAAGAAAGAGAAAAAGAAGAAAGAAAAGAAGAAAGAGAAAAAGAAGAAAGAAAAGAAGAAAGAGAAAAAGAAGAAAGAAAAGAAAGAGAAAAAGAAGAAGAAAGAGAAGTAAAAGAAAAAGAGGTAAGCAAACCTCTATTATTACTTACAAACTCTTATCGCTAGTTCAATCAGTCATTAGAATAACCGGATGTCGCTAACATGGGTTTTTTTTTTTTTAATTAGAAATATATTTATTTTTTTAATATTCAAATTTATTATTATTATTAGCGACACCAGATAACTGACGACATGACGTGAGAAATATAATCTCTCTCTCCTCCCTTTTCTTAGCTTTCCATTTTCTCGCTTTTCTTTTCTATCTCTCTCGTGAGAAATATAATCTGTCTCTCTCAACTTTCCATTTTCTCTCTTTATCTCTATCTCTCTTTCAATCTCTCCCTTTTGATGACATAGGAATAGGATCTGTCTCTTTTCACTTCTCTCTCTGTTTCTTTCGCATTAAAAGACGAACAAAGAAATGATAGATGAAGCATTAGGTTAAAAATAGTAAATTCTTTACTTCCATTTGTTATCTACTCAAAAAATTAGGATGACAATTTGCCTTACTTCTGAGTTTAAAACAAAGTGACAAGTGCAGTACCAAACCTTGTCTCTGGAAAGGAGTTAAAAGAAGAATAAGATTTTTTCAAGTAATTCTTGGTTAAATAAGACTTTTGTTTTATTTAAATATTCCATGAGTCAGTTCAAAAGTATATAAACTCTCTATGACAAATGGCTTCAGCAGCCCCATTAATAGAAAACTAGTTTTTTTTATACCACTCCTTACAACATTATAAACCAGTTCTGCTTCTAACACAAAGAAATGGGTGAAACCTAATCAGTACAAACCTGATCTACAGAATATATATAAGGTGCTTAGAACCACAAGGTACATTCCTTCTACCAATAATAATAATAACAAATAACATAAATACATTTTTTTTTTTTTTTTTTTTTTTTTTTTTTTTTTTTAAATGGAGAAAAACATGTCCAAAGTTTCTTAACTTTCAAAACACCATAACTTTGAAACTATTGCTCATATTCCATTATTTGTTGTGGCATTTTGAAACAAAAAACAAAAACAAAAAAAAACAACAAAAAAAAAACAAAAAAACTTCAAAGGAGTTTAATTATAACCACATGAATGGGAATTTCGACTACTTTGTAAACACAACCCAATCCATTTGACTTGCTCCCCAGATAGAACAGGCTTTGAAGATTATAATGGTATATTTAACTTGATTTTAATACATGACAGATTATACCATGTGGTTCTTAGCACCTCATATATACTAGTTAATCCCTGTGAAAAGAATTTATGGATATATTTGAATTTCTAGGAAATCATTTTAAGCCATTATATGCAAGAAGAAATGACCTTGTGATTGTCACCCACCAATATCAGTCGGAATTAGTGTAACTTTTTAAGCCCAACCATGATTCAAGTATACACTTCTAAGAAGTGGGTACATCTACCAAGGGAATACTGAGACTTTAATTGAATAACAGCCTTTTGGCTAAGATCAAAGTGTAGTATCTGTTCTTCAAAACCACCATGGCCTCAAAGTTCAGAGAACCACAGCCCTTTGGGGGGTACTTGTGGCATGCTAGAGTATCGTCCCGGGAGAAGTTGCAGATTATCTTGGCCAGCCGGACGGGAGGCGATCACCATTAGCATGCTCAGGATTTGTCCTGAAAAGTTTTTGGGATCTCCACCCCCACTTATCCTGGTCCCCGTGGCATCTGTCTCATCAGTGACAGGGATTTGGGATTCTCCCCCCTCAAGTCTCTAGTCACAGGGACATGGGATTCCCCCCCCCCTACTGAATTCGGCACTAAATGACCCACCAAGGGTCGATGTGCCGTTAAACAAAACAACCAAACCAAACCTTTAAAAATACTTGTTAGTCAATTAGATTCAATTTAACAGTAATAATTTCAAAAAACAAACTGGTCTCTGATATTTTGAAAATAGTATAAAACTACTGCATAAGATGAAATGCAAGATTCTCCCAATAAGTTTATCCATTTGATAGAAAAGAAAGAAATATGATATCTAAAAGGGTCTAATGTGGGGAATTAAAAGGTAGTGAAAAGCTAAAATTATGAATTACTCAAGCAATAAGATAAAAATAAAAGCTAGAAAATGTAGGATCCTGAAATAAAATCGTGATGGGGAGCCTATCATTCTCTTAAAAAGGAGAGCAAGTCAGATAAATTACAGTCCCGCCCCCCCAAAAAAAAGGTTTTAGATTACCATCTCAAATGGCAGGAAGTAAACTACCATGCAAGCAATTCAAGTATTCCTATGCAAAACAAGAACATTAATAGCACAGCTAAATTTCCCCATTACTAAAAAATTGATAACCCAAGCTTATAAACCATCTCTGTTGATCCGTTTGTTAATCAATTAATCTAAAACACTATTAATAAGAGTTCTCAATGATCCACTCTTGCAGAGACAAGCTCTTATTGGCTTACCCAAGTAAAAATATAGAAATAGAAACATTTTTTTTTCAATTTCTTAGATGAAGCAGTGTCAATTATTAATTTTTCGACTAGTATTTCTTTCATCTTAATTTCAGTTGCATTTTATGCATTTAACTACCAGATTGTCATTCTACCATCATTAGTAACACAGATCAGAAATAAAGAATAAGCTTCCGGCCTAGTCAGTAAGGTAGCAGTCGAGCTAGGGCAGGCTTTCCAAGGAAAAGGGATGTTTTATACATCAAAAAGCTAAAGTTATTTGTTTAACACAGGAGATGGTTTTAGACTACTTCATTTACACAAAAGTTGCTCTTTATAATTAAGTATATTTATTAATAAAAATTAAAATTAAACAATCAATGCTTTTACATTAATATAGAAGTCTTGAAAAGGATTAAAAAAAAAAAAAAATCTTAGTTTTTAGGCAATTTTGAGAGAACACAAACACAAGTCATCTTCAGCCTTTTAACATCCATTATTGGACATAACCCTTCCAAGATTCACTAGATCTCTCAATCAGCATTACAGAGCCAACATCTACTGAACTTTCCCAAGTCATCACACCATCTTATTTTTTGCCAGCCACAATTTTGCATATGATTTCAGCAGATCCATGTTGTGAGTTGTGATCTCCAGCGGTTGTCCGACATTCTTACAACATGGCCTGCCCATTGCCATTTGAGCTTTCTAATGATTTTTATATCTCCAACTCCTCTTTTTTCTCTAATATAATGTGCTGTCTTGTGATCTCTCCATGTGATTGATGTTAAGCATGATCCCCTCCTGTGCACATTAGTTTTTAAAAAGAAGAGAGTGTGTCCTCGTGATAGTCACCCATGGAGCTGAAACATGGAACCTGACCAAAAGAAGCATTAGGGAATAAAAGAACTTGAGATGCTTCGATGCTTGACTAGAGGTCTCTTGGCTTGGAAAATGAATCCCAAATGTTTCTTTTGTGGAAAG
Source organism: Architeuthis dux (assembly GCA_006491835.1). Taxonomy (NCBI): domain Eukaryota; kingdom Metazoa; phylum Mollusca; class Cephalopoda; order Oegopsida; family Architeuthidae; genus Architeuthis; species Architeuthis dux. Next base: position 309,516 of record VCCN01004446.1, on the reverse strand, counting down.
ACAAGGTATGTGAGGGAGAGCAGAAAAAGTCACTTTCTTTTAAGAATTAAAGAAATGGAAAAAAACTTTGTGGTAAAGACCAAATGACAAATTGTATTGTGAATTTTGAGGAAAGAGGGAAAGGGAAGGAGGAAGGGGGTGAGAGTGAGTAAGTGAGAGAGAATGAGGCGGAGAGTGAGTGAGAGAGAATGAGGCGGAGAGTGAGAGAGAATGAGGCG
>VCCN01004446.1:296435-308507 GCA_006491835.1 Architeuthis dux | reverse complement strand
GGAAACAGGTCTATTAATATATTTATGCAGATTTGTGACACACATATACATATATATATATATATTTCACAGGGAATAACTAGTGATACAAATAATCAGATACTGTCAGAATGATAAGCAGGATGCTGCAACTACAAGTACTTTAGTCAGAAAGAGTCTTTTACTTCAGGATGAGAGAGAACCGCAAGTTACTAAATGCTTACCAACTGGTAAGTACTACTTGCCAGCAGTGGAAAAAGAAACTGTGTCACACTCACAACTCAGATGTGGTTTGTAGCATTCCATTTCAAGCTATAATTGGCACATTCCAAGGCTTACAGCATTTCAGATTTATCCTCTTATGATTGAGTTGAGCAAGTTTACATTATCCAGGACCCTGCATATTCCTTACCAACAGAGCTGTTGACATAAGGAGACAGCTAATCAACTAGCCAATTTATGTGGGGCAGGTGTAAACCAAAGTGAGATCAGACCGTAGGAAGGGACAACCAAATCAGTTAACTCTTTCCTCCCTGATAACGCCTCTAGGTGTGATAATTGATATTGAAAATAGACAACAATATTTTTTTTTTAATGATAAAAATGCATTTACTAAAAAAAACAAAAAAAAATGTTTAAATTGAAATCGTACACAAATTTAAATCATAACAATGCCAATCAATCGATAATACCTTTTTCAATTAACTTTTCAATGGTTTTATTTCACTGGACTTGGAAGTGATACATTGGGAATAATCAATGAAAATTTAGTAAACGTACATTTAATATTAAAAGAGATATATCAATTTATTTACATTGTATTTTTTTGATCAGCAACAGGCTGTTAAATTAGTTTCAGGGCACACAGGCACTACGAGAAGGCAGTCGGGCAAGTAATCAAACATGGCTGCCAGGGAGGAAAGAGTTAAGACTAGAGAGCAAGTGCGTCTTCCTTTAAATAAGCAAAGCAAATTGACCGTGCAATAGTCAGAAGTCGTTCACCTATAAAATTAGAAAGCACTCAGAGAGTGCATAGTACCTCTGCCAATACCCCACACTATCTGAAAAACTGAATGAAAAATAGGTCTGGCTAGTAGTGACTCAATAGAAACAGTCACATGACAAACGTCTATTTTTGCAGCATGCTGCGTTGGGGTGATCAATCATAAAATTGGGAAAAGGGGTGATCAATGAATAAGTTACTTCTCTTGGGCGGTGATCACTAAAAAAGCCTGAATTTACAAAAAAACAAGTGTGAACACTGCTGGACACAAATTAAGGGATCAATTTAGTAAATTACACCCCCACTAAAAACTTATTGGAGGGGGGGGGAGGTTAAAAGGTTTCTTCTATGCATGAGGAGTAAATGTTTAAATTTTCAGCCCTCTAGCTCCATTGGTGCAGCCTGTACATATGATACCTAGCCAGTCAGCCAAGTAATCTTTTGTGGTAAACATTCACATTAAGAAAGAATTAGTTTCCTAGAGACAATGTTGCGTTCAAAGACTGGTTGACTAACTTTACTTGATGTAAACTAAAAAAAATTTGAATAATTCTGTATTCATTTTTTTTGTCACTCCTAGTTTTCTTTATATATTTTTAAGATGTTCAAAAGCTTGAATAGAATATACATTTCAAGAAATAATTTATATATTTTGCCCATGATACAAAATGAATTATATATACAAATACACACATGGGATAATAAGACAAAAATGATAAAAATCATGAGAAATTTAGTCATAAAAACTCAAAAGGTGAATGACACTGAAATAAGTTAAGAAACACTGTGATAAACCCAATAAGTAGATGAGAATGTTTTTCAACTATTGTGAAAATGTTATCCAAAATGTGTACATCTGATATTTACTTTAATATTGGATTCAATTTTTAATCACTGCTACCTAAAGGTTTAGGTTATTCATGTGTTCACACATTTATATGTATCCGGACTTTGTGCAGCCCTAACCATTCTTAGTAGAAACTTGAAATTTTGTACCCCTCTGCTCAATGAGTAGGAAAAATGCTTTTTTCTTTGTTTTTTGAAAATTCCCTCCAAAATAGTGTTTTAGTGGGGGTTCAATTTTCAATGTAAGCTTATGCTAAATTGGTCACTAGTTTGTACCCACTTGTTTTTGAAAATTCAAACATTTTTAGTGATCACAGCCCAACATTTTAATTGATCACCCCCAACACAGCATATATGGGTGGCAGTGATTCATAATTGTGGTAGGTCTAGCGTCCGGCTAAACCAGTCAATCAAGCTAATATTTTCTGAAATCTTTAAAGGCTGTTTACAAAGCTACATCAATGGTTCACAAAGTGGGAGGGGGCAGTTGAAAGATCCAAAATGGTGGCAGGGGTCATCACTATTATTTTTTTCATTTTTACAAAATCTATAAGACTAAATCTAAATTCACGAAAACTTAAGTAATATGTTTAACAGAGTTCAAAATCTGAATGTTTGTTTGCATCTTGGTGACATGGTGTGGTTGGGGGACACGCACCACACACCAGCCTGATGTGATGCTGTGGGGACTTGTGATCATCACATTTCCAAGGGCCAAGGCTCCAGCTTGATATGATCAAGGAGTTTTCTTAAAATCGACACTCATTGACAAAGAAACTATTCAATTACATCCTAATGGTTTAATCAATTTTCATAAAAATTATATCATTAGAGAAAAATCTGATATAAAAATTCTCTTCCATTATATAGAAATGTTTTTGAAATTTGTGTTTAGATTTGTAAAAAAACAAACAAAAAAAAGGAGAAAAAAAAACACATTGAAAGAGATCTGTCCTGTGAGCCAAAAAAGTTTGGGAACCACTGAACTATGGTACTCTATTAAATATGTTACGGTGTTTTGCTTATTCAATGAAATAATTACAAACATATGTAAATGTCATTTAATAAAATAGAAAAGTACACTGTTATTCTCCTTGGTGAGAATATATAGATTCAATAAATCAACTATACATTATATATATATAAAACATTTCAAGATTAAATTCTTAGGTGTGGTCACACACATTAGCACTCTTTTATATTCTAAATGCTTGTCATTACTTTTAAATATAACTGACCTGTTGGAATAGTAGTGCAAGTAGTTTATACCAATTTCATCTTGTAAAAGTTAGACATTTTAAAGGGGTAGCTAACTAACAAAATATTATAGGGTTTTCATCTTCGAGAAAGAGAGGGGTAATACCCTAAATATGTTACATCAATTAACTTTATTTTTACTTTCAATCATAAATAGCCAATTTTGTATAAAATGTATTCATAGAAAAGATTATATATTGGGAATCCTATCAAAATCCTGACAGGAAAAAGTTACACCATATCATATTGCAGAAATGTTCTCAATTCAAACACTTATAATAGCGAACATTTATTTATGAAAACTGTAACATGTTTGCAGGGCCACCAAGATTGGAGACGGCCCTGTAGTCGCCAAAGGGCCCCAAGCAGAATTCAGGATTAATTTTTATATGGGCCCCGTTAGGCATGCACAGGCCTAGGGCTGGATTAAGACCACAATGGGCCCTACGCCACCCATATTAAAATTGTATGAGATCTGAACAGTAAGTTCATAATTAGACAATGTAAAAAATGTAAGAAACATGCAATAAATTATAAAGGTAGAAATAACAGTTATTTACAAATGTTCAAATAAGGTGTCTCATAGTTTAAACTAAAAAAAGAGGTAAGTTCTGTATTGCTATTTATTTGTGGGCCCCCATCAATGTCTTGGGCCATACACTGTGGCATAGTTTGCATATAGGCTAATCCAGGCCTGCACAGTCCCCAGGGCACATGCACCTGCTGCCTACCACCACCAGGTCTGCATGTTCATCTACTGATAGTATTAGTAAGAAACACATTTTTCATTCTGAGATAGGACTCAAGTATAGATTTACTTCTACCATGTTAAAGAAAAAAGCAGACTCTTGGAAACAACTGAGTTCAGACAATTATAGAAACAAGAAATAAAGAGATAAAGAACCCGAGACGCAAAAGCAAAAATATTTGCAATGGCATCAGTTACAGCATCTACAGAGAACAAATGCATTTCTGTCTGCCTCTTCTACGAAGACCAACCACCTAACTGATAGCTGCTCGAAACAAAAAACAACATTCTTCACTCTGGCCTGAAAACAAAGAATCATTATCAGACAAATACGAAGTAGACAAAATTACAGCAAGAGTAGAAGGCACAGGTTCAATACTATTTTCTCACACACACACACACACTGAAAAAAACCCAAAAAACTAGAGTTTATATGAGGCGCTTAGAACCACAAAGTACATTCCGCCTATAATGGAAAATGAACAAAAACGCGTCCAAAGTTTCTTAACTTTGGAAAGGCCATAATTTTTAAACTATTGCACATATTCAATTATTTCTTTTTGTTATTTAGCCAAAAGCATCTACTTTAAGATACAGACACTTTCATCAGAAAGCATTTTGAAGCAAAAAACTTCAAACACGTTTAACTATAACTGCACGAATGGTTCTAATAGAGCATTGAAATTTTGTTTAATGATATCGCGTATTTGTAATTTATATTATATGCAATCCTGCATGGTGGCTTATAAACCACTGCCAATTTCTTTTATTCATAACTATTAAAGATGATATTAAAACCAAAATGCATATTTAGTTTTGATGGCAGAGCAACAGGCATCCCCATCGTCTAGGGTCCACGCCTGTTGGCTGTGCAGCAACAATTTTATGTAGATGGCCAGTGATGGAAATGGGTTTTGGGAACTAGGTATATGGTAAGGCTGGGTTTTGGGAACTAGGTATATGGTAAGGCTGGGTTTTGGGAACTAGGTATATAATAAAGTCTCCATTGGTAGACATTGAATATACAAAACACCTGGAAATTAAGAAGTACCTATACCCCCCCCACACAGACACACACATCCCACCCACCACCGATTAGAACATAAAAGAATCAAGGAACCAAATTGACAAACTAGCCCCAAGTATTTTCAAATAGGCTCTGTGTTTTCTGTTATAAAAATGGTGCAGCTGGATCTTAAAATGTATGTTTAAGCATAAAACTTGTAACTATTTTCAAAAGGAAAACAACTCCTACCAATAATAATTGCTAACAATGAGGACATCTGTCTAAACAATCAGGATTTTATAGATTTTTATATTTGAGAATAGCCCAAGTGTGTAAAAATAATAATATATCCTGATAGTCTTTCAAGAACCAATGTCCACACTTTTTTAGATACATTCTACTCAACTCCAATCACTATTAGTTCTGTACAATAATTTCCCAAATAAAAAAAATGTACACAAGATTAATGAAAAGAGACATCCATCTGAAGATTGAGGAATTTACAGAGGTAGGCCAATAATCAAAAAGGTCTTTAGTTTCATTATAGACTGCAAAAAAATGTTTTATCAGTCACTTTAGTAATTTTAAAAATATATTTTGCATTCATCTTCCACTTTATACTAAACTCAGAATATTTCTTTGCTCATACATTCAAATTAAAATTCAAATTCAAATAAGGAAGGTATATTTAATTGGATCAGTTCAAATGAGTTATTTCCCTTTGTTTGATGCATCAACTTAGACATACATGTGGCATATGTTTTTTATGTCTGTTACATTTTTCAAGGGAGATAACTAATAAGTGCTGATTATAGAGTAGTATCCCATATTTATTTTTTCGAATGTGTAAAAAATCCGGGTTCATTCTGGTTGAACAAGAAAATGCAGAGTAACAATGTTTTTGATATTTTTTTTTAAGTACAATGCAATTGCAAAATTATTCAAATACAGCAGTTATTTTTTGATGGCATGGGTAAAACTAGTTGAGATATAATCTAATAATAATTATATTATTTTCAGTTATGAATTGGTGCAAACTTGAAATAAAAATATCTCACCTATGAATTTTCTTTACAAGATGAAAGATCTGTTATTAACTCCAGTTAAACATTGCTAAATATACTAAAATATAACAAAGCACTTTCATCCGAAAGCTCAAGTAGCAGAAAAGGCACCTTCTGCAGTGTTTTCTTTAGAATGTTGACTCTTTACTGGACAATGGTAAATGCAATCAATAATTTTTAATATAGACAGACATTCTCAACAACTAAGCCTGCAATGAACACAAAATTTGAAGATTTTTTGTGTGTGCAAATTAAGTAGTTGTGCCTCGGGGAAAGGCAAGTCTTTCAACAACTATAACAGGATCATCAGATGTGATTAGTGTCAGGTTAAATACCAAGTATCAAGGAGGGATACACAAAAGAAAAATATTTTATGTATTTAAAACTATATTCAATAAAACAGATTCAAAGAACAAGAAAAGATCTTAGAGAAAAAGAAAAAAAAGTGATCTTTTAACACTAAGATGCAATACAAAGAAAATAGCACAAACTTTAATATCTCCATTTTCATCATATTTTAAGTAGTCCACCATAAAACCATAACAGTGCAAATGAACCACTGAAAATCCTTTTTCGAATTAGGTCAGATGTCTAGGTTTTGATTTGTGACAGATTTGTTTTAATCTTTCACACTTAGAAGAAAATTACAACTGAATTACACTTTTGCTAAATAGAACAACCAAAGACATGTTTTACATAAATACAGTGAACCCTTGTTATAACAGACCAGGTTAAGCTGGATATCGGATATAACGGACAAAATCTGAGTTAAGAGAGTGTGTCAATGAAAACGCCTGTAACTTGAAATCTACTGATTTTATCATAATCATTTTTGTGTTATTAATAAAAGAACGATTGTAGAAAATTATCAATTAAAAATTATTTCTGTAGACAATATATTGTCTACAGAGATAATCGGGTTTGAAAACTGGTTTACATTCACGAACCGATGAAATAGTAGAATTTGCATTCGGAAATGTTAGCCCAATTTTCACACACATTTTGAAATTTCACCAAAAATATAGTAATAGGCCGATTTCATAAAATTTTCGGGATGTATTCCATTTTGAATGTATTTTCTTATGAGAAGGGTATTTTGTAAGAAAATTCATAGCATAGTATCGTAACTGGACCACTTCAAACTTGGTTAAAACGGATACCTTTTTCCCCCCTATTAGTCCGTTTTAATGAGGACTCACTGTACATGCAAGTTTCAACAAAGAGAAACTGCAAGATAGATCAATTAAGAGGATAGTCTCAGCATTCATCGCATTCTGATGCAACCAAGTTAAACCTTGTGATCAGATCTGATTATAAAAATGCAAATATCTTTTCAATTTGTCATGGTGAATGTATAATAGTTTTCTGAAGTTTTGAGAGGAAATGTTTTCATTAATCCATATATTATTCAGACTGCTGTTTTCATCTTTGTTGTTAATATTAGAGGAGTTTCAGCCAATATATTCCTTAGTCTAATCATTAATACTAGCTGGAAACTCCACCCATAGGGCAGTTTTCAGCTAGTTTCCATTAGTAAGAGGATATAGAATATGTATTCTGTTTCGTTCAAACTTTAGTATATGTGCTGCCCAAGCAAGTACATCCAAAGAGCAGCGTCATCTGCATTATATACCTAAATACATGCAATCCGCATCTTGCTCAGGATAGCTCATTTGCATGTTTTATATAAAATCAATTAATTTTTATCTATAATCGGTTAATACTCGAGTGAAATAGTCAAATATTGTCAGCAAGGAAAATATTATTCATTTATCTAAAATTCGAAGCAGACAAACAAATGATAATTAGGCAGACATCAATTTATCAGCAGCAGTTTTGGTTATGTCCTTACGAAATCTCCATTAGCAATAGGATTAGCACCTGGTGATATTCAGTGACCAAGGAATTCCTATGGTCTAGTTTCTATAATATTGCTTCATCAAGATTTATAGCGATATTAATTCAATTAGATCATTATGGAGAACATTAAATGCAAGAAAGCTTAAATTACTGGGCCATGTCAGAAGAAAAGGCGAAATTGAATGCCTTACATTAGAAGGCCATGTGCCTAGGAAGCGTGGAAGAAGAAGACAAAGAATAAAATATATGGACAATGTGAAAGAAACAATAAAACTAAGTGTACGAGACATTGATATTACAAGGGATTGTTCGATGTGGAGAGCCATGATCACCCAAGCGTGCAATGCACAAGACACCTAAAGAAGAAAAATTAGAATAATACATACTAATTCTTAGCTTTTCTACGAATAAACTATGAACCCGAAAACAGATTTATATACAGCAAAATCAGAAGTTTGGTGTTGAATTACTACAATCCCAATTTACCAATCAGCAATATCAAACCACAAAATATCAAGTTGGTTAAAATATATCACACATACATTATTAGATTGATATTGCTAACTGCCAGCTGAAATGTGAGATTTATAACTAAAAAACAGTGCTCGAAATTAACGTTGTCCCAAGGTAAATGGTCCCAAAATCAAAATGTTTCCTTACTTTGTTATTATCATCAAAATTTTAATGGTATTTTTATTATGCTACTAACAAATTAACAACTAGAGATGATAATAAAGTAAAGAAACAACATTTTGATTTTGTGACCGTTTACATTTCCTTCGGGGACGGTTAAAACTGTTTTCCGGGATGGAAGTGAAAAAAGTTAGTCTGGAGCCCTGCTAAGAATATATTAAAATCAATGTTTTGATTATTAATTGATATCTTAGGTAAACAAGATGAATGGATAAATGGTAATGTTTAATTCAATGCAGAAAACAGAACATTCAAAAGATGCATTTGCTTTTTGCAAAGAAGTGAGAAGAATCAAAACATTAAAACAATAGCAATTCTAATAAAGAAGAATGCATTTCTTCAAATATTGATTCTTCTCGAACTTTCAGAACCAAAATAGAATCAGTTGATTGAACGGAAATTGCTTTCAAGTATATGAAAAAAATAAAAATGACATCAAAATATTAATCTGAAAGCTTTTTCATTTCAAAGGAAACAAAAGTAGACAAATGTTATGAACATAACAATTTATTATAATTTAAGAAAAAAAACCGCTAAACTCTTGAAAAAATATAAACCAAAAACACTTATTCATGTTAATATTGCACAACTTAGATGCTTTGAAATAATCCAGGAAAGATTTAAATAGCACAATTGTGATGAGTTTCTTTATTGAAAGATTAAATTCATCTTTTTCTGAATAGCCAGTAAACATCTGTTATTAAAGGGAAACCAAAATGTGTAATAATTTAACATTATTAATAACGATATTTTATATAGTTTTGAGAAGGGTCATTAACATTCAAACAGTTCTTCAGACAATTGAAATCCTTGTTTGTGTTGTTAACACAACGTTTTGACTTATCTATTCTTCGGCCTTCCTCATGTGTAATACACGAATGTGATGGGGTAAACAGAAGTTTTTAACTTCAAAAGGAGGCAACCCTTATAATGTAGGATAACATAGAAACATCCAGATCCTACATTATAAGGGTTGCCTCCTTTGAAGTTAAAAACTTCTGTTTATGCCATTACATTCGGATATTACACCTGAGGAAGGGCGAGGAATGGATTGGCCGAAACATTGTGTTAATAACACAAACAACAAGAATGAATTCAATTTTCCGAAGAACTATTTGAATTTTTAATAACATTAGCAAAAGCTTTTGAGAAAAGAATTCATAAATTTAGAAAAATAACGTTAATCTCACATACAAATAACACAATTAAGTTACATAGACAAATAGGAGGATTGATTTTACAAGTATAAAAACAGTACACATAGTTAAAATAAGAGCGCAAAAATGTATGACTATCCTTAACATCAATACAGGCTAACCAATATAAATACTGGTCTATATACGTAGGTACATCAATAAGTCTGTAGCCTAATGATGAGAAAAGCATTTATTTTACACAACAAATATTTATTTTTCAACATAATCTTCCTTGTCAATGCACTTAACGCAGTAGTGAATATTAATCACATAGAGCAAACATTATACAGTGAAACTTTTATATAAAAATTCAGCTAATAACGATGTGTCAGGCTATGGACTTATTGATCTACTCTCATAAACTATACAGAAAATTTAAATATTGATTTTTTTTTTTTTTAATTTTTTTAATTAAATCAAGAATGCAAGAATTTTAATTTTTTTGAAATGAAAAATATGAAACATCCTAATGACAATGGAAACTTAAATTTTCTGGGTTTGAAAACAGAACGTCTTATACACTAGTCTATTTTAGAAACCGTCAACATAGGTTTCTTCAGTTTTCAAGTGAGGCTGGCTGGCTATCTATCTGTACGTGTCACGCATACAGGCCGCACCAATGGAGTTAGAGGGCTGAAAATTTAAAGACTCCTTATTAGGTCTAGGAAAAACTTTTTTCCCTTCAAAATTCACCCCCACAATAGGTTTTTAGTGGGGAGTTCAGTTTACAATGTAAGTTTATGCTAAATTGGTCTGTTAGTTTGGGTCTGGCAGCATTCACGCTTGTTGGTTTTAAAAATTCAGATTCTTTTTTTAGTGATAACCACAAAAAGGTGAGAGAAGTAATTCATTGATCACCCCTTTTTCTATTTTTTTTTAATGGATTACCCTCCAGCACGGCATGCTGCCAAAAGACGGTCACGTGACAGTTTTTAGTGAGTGACTAACCAGACCTGACTATATCAGAATCGAATGAGAAAGAAAAAAAAAGAAAATGTTCCCAACCTTTCCCTGATTGACAATAGTTGATCAGCTATACATTTGAAAATAGGGTATTTTTAGATCTGGAGATCAGTAATCTTCACTCAATTCCTATGACTAATCTGAAACAATAATCATCTCCATTATAAGCCACACACTTGACATGCAAAAAGAGAAGGAGAAATTAAAGGCTCACATAAGATATAAAATAATTACCCTATTTATTACAGTAGTAATGAGATTTGATTTTTCTCAGATTTAAGTACTGGTGCACTCACCAAGAGCTAGCAACAAAAAGCTAAGGCACTGAAAGAGCTAGCCACAAAAAAAAGAAAAGGCTAAGGCCCCGAAAGAACTAGCTACACAAAAAAAAGCTAAGGCTCTAAAAGAACTAGCTGAAAAAAAAAAGCTAAGGCCCTGAAAGAGCTAGCTACAAAAAAAGCTAAGGCACCGAAAGAGCTAACTACACAAAAAGCTAAGGCCCTGAAAAAGCTGGCCACACAAAAAGCTGAGGCCCTGAAAGAGCTAGCTACAAAAAAAGCTAAGGCCCCAAAAGAACTAGCTACACAAAAAGCTAAAGCCCTGAAAGAGCTGGCTACACAAAAAGCTGAGGCCCTGAAAGAGCTAGCTACAAAAAAAGCTAAGGCCCTGAAAGAGCTAGCTAGAAAAAAGCTACGACAAAAGAGCTAAGTGATGATTGATAATACTTTAACTAACTTGGGTTAGAGAGTTTAGGGTTTATTCCATATGACTTACATAAATATAATATGCGAGTACTATGCATGAACTTTTCAATCAATGTTATTTTTATTTTCTTATAGCCTACTTATACATATGTACATGCTTATAACTTCAATCTTTTTTTTACAATAGCTTGATTGTGTCCTTAGTTCTTTCCTAAGCATGGCTCTTATCATACTAGCCTTTTTTATTCCTTAGCTAAAAAGAAAACAGTATTATCAATTATCACTTAGCTCCTTTGTAGCTAACGCTTTCAGGGTGTAACCCAGGGTGTAACCTTAAGTACAGGTTTTGTACCATTTTTGCAAGGTTTGGGAAATGACCCTTACACCACTTAAAATGTCCAAAACAAATATTTTACAATAATAAGCAAACAGAATAATCTTTACACATATGGACAAGCAGCTGAAAGCCATCTTAAAACTCCAGCTAGTAAATGTACTCAAAAAACATCTATTGTTACTAGTATAAATACCAAGAGAACAAAAATAAAACTATAACTTAGAACTGGTGACATGAGTCTAATACATTTCTGGCTCAGCAAATGTTTAGATACACAAATACAAAAATAGTAGAATTATTTAAACAGCAGCTAAAAGAAAATGTCATTCACATACTTGAGTTCATAAAGGTCCAATACAACTAAAAATATTAACATGCTGTTGTTTTTATAAACATTGAACATTTTATTTTAGTGT
>VCCN01004446.1:247396-259774 GCA_006491835.1 Architeuthis dux | reverse complement strand
ACAAAATCGTAAGAACATAACTCGAAGAGGTGGTTTTTGATCAAAACTGCTGATGTGCCATGGCAAGTTAACGGTACTACTTTTAAATTACCCCAAAACCATTGCAAGTAGCTGAGGATTTTTTCGAGTTAAATACAACTAGTAATTTCAGTGTATTGCTTTTCTGGGTACCTTTTTTCTAGTAGCCATTAATATTGCTTCTTCTGCTTTGTCAAATTAGTATATATATTTCCTTCTAAGGAAGATGTGTGTCGTTAGATAAATCGGGAAACTGAACATAAGAATTTTAGAAAGAGATAACAGTGGAAAAGGATAGGGAAATGAGGCTTAAGTCACTGGTAACATCGATGTTCCGAGAAGTTAAATTTATTTTTCTTAATAACATTGTTAGTAGTGGAAGTTATAAAAGCTTCTTACACACACACACACACACTACAAGACCCATTGACCTAATATTTAGCATGAAGACTCACAAGACATCAATTAGTGACATAGGTTATGTGAGATTGATCTCTGGGGTCATATGAGGTCACTTCTAGCCAATTAAAGCAATTTCTAGTAAAATGAAGAGACATTGAGTTTGCTATGAAATACAAATATGTTTTGACCTAACAAATGGTAGTATATACATACATATACATATATATAGATTACACACACTTTATTGAAAGAGAAAATTGCTTTTAATCTAATCACTGCTTATTTATGCAACTGAATTAACATCATCTTTTTGGAGAACATTTTAATCAGCAGCTTTTGTTATCTTTTCATTCAAACCTTTCTTCCCATTTTCTAATATGTAATACCAATTCATTTCTATTGTTATGCAAAAAAAAAAAAAACACAACCAAAAAAAACCAGTAGATTTCCTTATTATATAACAGCATAATGCAACTACAATATAGTTGCAATCCAAAGTCACCTTCAATCAATGCCTCAAGGGTCAACAATTTTGCAAGTAATGATTCTCAATTCAAGCAGCAGATATGACTAATTGTTTAGCAGGTTTAATATATTAGGTTGGTGCAAAATAATTGTGCTTTTTGTTATTTTAAACTTTGATGCATATTTTGGAATAAACTATTATTTAACTATGTTCATGGAATATACCATTTTAAAGCGTGCATTTTGTTCTATTTATTTAAGCTGAACATTTTCTTTTCACTATTTATTCTGGTTTATTTGAGGCTGTCAAGTCAAAGATGGAAAAAAGCAAATTTGAGCAATTTTATTGTACGAGTTCAAAAACTGACGTAAAGCAACGGAAACTGCTCACAATATCAACCAAGTACTTGGCCAGGCATCCATCAACGAACGTACAGCTCAACACTGGTTCCAAAAATTTCAAGACGGAAACTAGAGCCTTGAAGACTAGGAGGATCATGGATGTCTTTCTGTGATTGACGACATCCAATTGAGGGCCATTATTGAAGCAGACCCTCACAAAACAAATCGAGAGGTTGCAGAGGAACTAAAGGTTGACCATTCAACAGTTGTTCAAAATTTGCACCAAATTGAAAAAGCAAAAGAAGCTTGACAAAAATTTTAAAAATTTGCTGTTACAAAGTTTGCTCTGCACTTCTGCACAACAAAAGGATCTATTTCTTGATCACATTGTGACATGTGATCAAAAACGGATTCTATCCAACAATTGACAGTGTTCCACACATTGGCTGGACAGAGGTGAAGTACAAAAACACTTCCCCAAACCAAACCTACATTAAAAGAAGATTATGGTCACCATTTGGTGGCAAGTGGAATCATTCACTACAACTTCTTGAATCCTGGTGAAACTATCACAGCAAAGTATTGCCAGGAATCAACAAAATGCACCAAGAACTGCAACATTTACGCCCAATATTGGTCATTTCAGATCTCAGCTTAGAATAAAAGTTGCAATTTTTCACCATCAACTTAAAAGCAGTATATCTCAATGAAATAAATTGCTTTAAAGTTGATGGTGAAAAACCGCAATTATTTTTGCACCAAACTAATACTTATGTACACTAACAGAATTTTCATTATAATTCACAAGATGATTCCACATAATTAGCCCTTTCCATTTCAAGAAAGATCATCAATAATCTGTGTAACCACCAACAACTGATAATGTGAAGGATTTACCTGATCCTCATGATTATATGCAATCTTCCTTCTAATTTTTAGCCGTCTGTGTACATAAAAAACTTTTGTGCAAAATATATGTGCACTGAATGATTGTGCAAATGTAAACTTGAAATTGTTTCAAGATAATTTTTGGCACAGTCTCTCATGGCTAATAAAACTGTATTGGCATTTTTTAATATAGTACAAGTATGATTGCAGGAGATCTTATTCTATACTTTGAACTACTTTGTCTTTGTTGTTCCATTAAATAAAACATTAATGAGTATTTCTTATTTTTATATGATGCAATGTCAAAATAAATTAATCACAAGAACACCCATCAATTCACAGATTATTACCATTAAAGTTGCTGGAAATGGTTAAATCAAAACTTATTCAACTTATTCATTATTACATAATTTTAGTTAAATTGACTTTTATGCACATATTAATTTCCTTTGTGCACTGGTTGCAAACGTGTGTGCACCCACACATGCATACTGCTTAGAAGGAACTATAACTATATGCATAATTTCAAAAGGTGAAAGGTAAGTCTGATAAATCCACCATATATGTTATCATTTGATGAGAAAACGTAATGATCAGAATGTTCTGGAAACAAAAGGGGGACCAAAGTGAATAGTGGAGAGAAATGAAATTTCATTTTCTAGTATACACTTTTGTTTATATTAATGCATATTTAACAAACATGGTCGTACTTGTGTCATTTATTAATCTGCAACTAGGACGTAAGGCTGGAAGTTTCACTTGCATCTTTACTTCAAAAAAAAAAAAGGAAACGATTTAAGTAGAAAATGGTTATATAAATTTTCTTAAAAGGCAAATGTGCAATTTCTATTGAATACAGTAGTCCCCCTTTATAACACAGGTGCTGGGGTCCAAGAAAGACAACTGCGTTATAACTGAACTGTGGATAATCAAAAGTCAGTTCACTGGTGAATGAAGATGTTTTGATCACAAAAATCAAAGAAATTATGTGTAAAACACTATGTAAATATATGTTGATTGATTTAAAAGTCATATTAAGTGGGTCTTCTGATGAAATTCTGTTTTTATTCACAGTCTTCTGGGTAAGTGAGCAATAATACATATAGGTAAAAATGCTGGGGTCCAACAATTAACTGCCTTATATCGTGAACCCGGCTCGGCTATATATGGGGAATCCTGTATATGTAAGAAGACACAAGTGCTTAATTGTGCCTTGAGACTGAAGAATGATGCAATGCTGCAGAAAGAGGCAAGAACAAGAAGGGTGAAGAAGAAGGGGAAAGGTGGTTGTTGCTATTGTTTGTTCTTATTCCTCATTGAACAGGAGGTCATTTTATGCACAGCTTTGGTATGTAGGGCAACTGGGGGGGGGGGTTAACAAATCAGCTGGGTGTTCATCTCAGGGAACAACTTTTCATCGAAAATGCAAAATACATACACCACAAAAACACACATTTGTGTATGTGGCATGTGTGCACAAGTATGTGTATGTGGCCTGTGTGTGTACATGTGGATGTGAGTTTGTAGTATGTGTGTGTGTGTGGATGTGAGTTTGTAGTATATGTGTTGTGTATGGCGTGTATTATGCATTTCAATGAAACGTCGTTAGATTAAAAAAAAAAACAAAAAAAACGTGGTACTATGCAGAATTTTCTTTTCTTTGGTAATAAAAAATAACAAAAATATGGTATAACTAAATGTATGGTAATAATCTTACAAATTAACATAAAAAGAACATAATGAATTTATAAAATTAAAAATGTCATCAGATTGAGAGGAAGAAAGGACATATTTACCGAATACAAAAATAGTTAAATTTGTGGTATTTCCGAAAGTCAAGAGAAAAATGATATCTGTTGTTTTGGGTTTGGTATTAGTCATTTAAGAATTCATAGCCCGTGTGGAATAAATTGTAGACTTTTGAGTAGCGACAAACTATTTAAGTTATTTTATTGAAATTGGCATTATCTGATCACAGAATGAATAATCTACAAAAATATATTTTCTTTAACTCAAAGACCAGTAACCTGTATAGAATTAAATATGATATTTTTGTTGAATTTGAAGAGGGTTAAGATGTTGAAAATGGCCTAAACAGCCGTAACATGTACATCAGAAAGACATACACCAACACAAGACGGACTACGTTCATAAAAACGTTAATTTTAAAATTTTAAGGTTTTTTTAAATTTTGAAGTTTTAGAATTTTAATATTTAGATCTAATTAATATCTAGAACATTGAAATTGAAAATAATTTTCAATATTTTTCATTTTCATAGTTTATTGTTTGATATTTTTGTTTTTATGAATGCAACAATGAACTTTTGTGTGAAGACATTTTCTTCTGATATTAGTCATATAAATCGTACTATTTCAGCGTCATTCACCCTTGCAGTCTTTATTACAAAATTTCATTCACCCGTGACTGAATTTCGTAGTTTTTTTTTATCATTATCATGTGTATAATTTTAATACATAATTAACCTCGTATCATGCGCAAAAAGACATAAATTGACTCATTTCTAAAGTGCTTATTTTATTCAAATTTTTGAACATCCTAAAATATAAAGTAAAGAAAACTTGGAATGGAAAAACAATTAACAAAAATTATTCGAATTACATAAAGTTAGCAAACAACAGTCTTAGAACTTAGAATTAGATTTTTATAAATAATGTTTCCTTATTGTGTATGTTTACCACAAAAATTACTCTTTTTAAGATAAATATCTGAGCAAATTAAGTCATTCACCCTCCTCCAGTTTCATTCATTCCTAAAACAAATCCATTCGCCCTTTGTGAAACACTGATTTAAATCAATGATTCTTTTCTGCTTCATTAAAACCGAGTTTTATAACAACTGCATTTTAAATGAACATCCAAAAAAAGTGATTTGGAATCTGTACAAACAAGATTTTACAAAAGGAATTATTTTCATGATGCAATAGTTTTTCAATGTCTAATGTTTGATAGCCTCAAAGTACAAATGACCTATTGCTTAAGAATTCAAAGTATTTAATGATTGAAAAAAAATTTAAAAAGGTTTCTTTTTTCATTCATTCGTTTTGAATTGAAAGTAACAATGGAAAAAATTTGTTCACTTTTTCTATTTTCTTTAGCTTTCACACGTAACATTCACAAGGGTATTTAGTGGCACAGTGTAGGGAAGGTGGTCAATGATTGTAAAGTTTCACACCATAAAAACGGAGCACAAATAAAAAGAAAATAGAATTCATGAAACAAAAACCAAAGTAAATACATAAATGATATTGTTATTGCTTTGAATAAAATAAATAGTTAAATTGTTTTTATTTGTTCGCCGTTTTTAACAGAGTGTTGTGCGAAACTTTACAAGCGAGACCACCTTCCCTACATTGTACGACTTATTGTTTTACATTGGCAATTGATTTAGAATGATTATGATGAATTGGTTGTTTTTAAAGAATTATTAATTATTCTTTGCTTTCAGAACAGATTCTTAGTCATTAAATGAATTTTGACGCCACTGGAGAAACAAGAAAAAGAACTGTTTAAAACCTGCGACGTTGTTTATGAAGAAAAGAAAATATTTTCGCGCTAGTTTGACTGCCAAAAAGTGCTAAACGTTTTTAAAATAGTCCAAAACCACCAAAAAGACACTAGAAATGGTCGAAAATAGCCAGAAAAGGCCAAAATGTTTTAGGCGCAAACGCGCTAATTTAGCGCCATTTACATTGCCAAAACAAGAAACGCGCTGAATCTAGTGCGAAACGCGCTAAATTGGCAACGCTGATTGAGGATCATTGAAGTTGGGGAAACATTTAAACTGTTTGATTTTTCACCATAAAAAGATTTTCTTGGTTAAAACTTGAAGGAAAAAAAACTGTTTTTAACGCATTAATTGATCTCCCGTGGGTAGGCGACAAGGCGCCAAGAACTAAGGCTGTCAAAAATTGCGTAAACAATGTTTCCACAACTTCACTTAATCCTCAATATTTTCTTCATTAAAAACTCACCCCCGCGGGAATTACGTGAGTAAATCTTTTTTTTTTCAACACTCAAAAAAAGGCCACGAGGGATTTGCTTACGAACATAACATAAGCTTTCTTTAAAAGGCTAAGAAGCTACATTACGAAAATGAGGTAATTTTAGCAGACAGAACTATACCAAACGAGAAAACATTGTTAATGTTCATTGTTCAGTCTGTTTGTTGAAGCAGTTATTTCGGTCAAGATTCGATTTAGTACCACAGATGGAAAGTAAGGGTCCAGTTAAGCATTTTTAGTCACATTGTTCGTAAAAACCTTAAAAAATTTAATTTTTCTTAAAACTGGCACATTTCCGGAAGAAACGAAGGTGTTATTGATTGGAAAAAAACACCCAAGAAAACATTTTTTTCCACCAAAACGACGAACCGAATCTTGACAGTTACCAAGCACTCTTTAAAAAAAGGGGACTTGTTTTTAATCAGGCCAAATGGTTTTACATCTTATTTTGACACATGGCCACACTAGTGGTGCACCTAGTATGAAGTGCATCGAGCTCCTTACAGTAGGAAGGGTCAGCATCACAAGCTTGTTAACCATTACACTACTGGAATGTTCATGGATTTCATGAAATCACTAGTTTCACAATTTACAAAAAAGGAGAACAAATAGAACGGTTATTAATATTGGCATAAGACACTATTCAGTCTAAGCCCAATCCTGATTAACAATAATAGTCCCATTCATAATAGGCACTACTCTTTGCTGAGTCACATATCAAAATAAATAATCATTGTGTCTTGTCTATTTATCATCAGACATAGAAAAGGCGATAGTAGTAGTGAAGTCAGTGGGTTAAGATAAAGTGGATTGAATGGAAGGGCGTTTCGCATGACAGATTGAGACTGAGGAGGAGATGACTGTAACACAGACTTTTTCACACGTGTCTATTTCCCCAGGGAGGAGCAAAGCTGATTATTACAAAACCTCAGAGTCAGTATTTTATCCACTTATAACTCTGACCGATTAAGCATGTAATGCAGTTTGAGTTAAGTGATATTATCGGCGAAAACATCACGTTGTAGTTAATGGCACGGTAATGAAACAAAAACATTCTGTAATCATTAAATTCGTCACAAATAAAAGATCATCAACCAACTGTAGCTATAAAAAGGAAAGCGCAAATTGCGCAAATTAACAACTAAGAAAGAAGACATAATTTAATGTTTATTACGTTTCATATCCAAATAATTGTGGGTTGGGAGAAAGAAAGGCGTGTTTTGTTATGTTAAAATTTGTGCAATGAGTGGAATTAATATTTTCACTGCGCAATTTTAAGACGACATCTGCTCCAATGCTTTGCATACACAAATCGTAGAGAGATGTAATTTGAAGTTTAAAAAGAAGAAAAAGGGCACAACTTTGCGAAGGTGGTCCCGATTGGATTTCTGAGTGTGAACATTTCACAAAAAGAAATAAGAGAATTCATGAAAGAAAAACAGAAGTAAAATACATAAATTATATTAGCAATCCTTCGTTTAACCATTGTCGAAATCGACTACGGGTGCACAAAAAGGCAAACACATTTAGTTTTCTTCTGTTAGTACACCAGGTGACGTCAGCTATAATTGCATGAATAATAAATTCAAGCCTTTGGGGTTGTTTTTCATCAATTAAGTGATAGTGCATGTCTATTTATTGCAATTTTTACTTTTTCATCAAATCTCATTATATGTTGGAGGGGCCCCCTAAAAGAGCCAAGCGCCGCAACCCCCGGGATCCCCCCCAATCTGTAGCTATCTTTAGTTACGCCACAGATCTCACGTCGTTAGTGAAGAAGAAGTGGTGTGTTGTTCCCAGTGTTGCCAATTTAGCGCGTGTCGAGCTAGATTCAGCGCGTTTCTTGTTGTGGCAATGCAAAAGAGCGCTAAATTAGCGCGCTTGCGCCTAAAACATTCTGGCCATTTTTGACTATTTTTAGCGTCTTTGGGCCATTTTTGGCTATTTTAAAATATTAACCGCTTTTTGGCAGTCAAACTAGCGCGAAAATATTTGTTGAGTTGGCAACTGTGTGTGTTCCGACGGAGCTAAGAAGTGAGAAAATGCTAGAAGAGAGAGGACGACCGACCACTGTGTGTCTGTCAGTGTCACAGACAAATGACTGACGCAACACATTGTGAAACAAATCTACCAAATTTATGCAATAAACGAAATACTTAAAGAATCATTTAATGAATATTAGCAAAAAATCACGGAATATGAGATTAGAAACAAAAAGAAAAGTGAAGAAAAAAAGCTGAGACTCCAGACTGAGTCATGAATGAATTACACAACGCACGGGACTACTAAAATAAGGGTCGGTTATGAAGAAAAGATAGCGAAATACTACATCAAAAACGGTAGATACAAGATTTTAAGATAAAGATAATAATATTATGTAATTGAATAATAATTTTCGCTTTTACCAAAAACGGAAAAACATTATTAAACAATCAAACGATCCGATATACCCGGACCTCCAAAGTCTGCGTATTGAAGACTTTTACTAGCGACCGGCTTTTTCACGCAACCAGATTAATGGAAAACTAAAGAAAAACAACACTTACGGCTTTTAAAGGGCCATATCCTGAGGTTCCTCACATGTAGAGGTCCTCTACATCCAAATCGTCGGATTTAGTCATTAGAAAATAAAGAAAACGGTAGTAGTCGTTAAATGTTCAAGATGTTGTCTAACGTTTCTCTTATGTTAAATGTTCAACAAATGTCACTCACTCACGGTGGCTGCTGCTGCATGACTCATCAGCGCATGCGTCACAGCTTCTTACAACCAGTGTTGCCAATTTAGATGTTTTCCATCTAAATCTAGATCTTTTTTTGGTTGCGTCTAGATGTCAGAAATTGCTATTTAGATGATTTTTAAAGAAAATAAGTAATATTTTCTATTTAATTTACAGTTATAAAATAAGTAATATTTCTAATAACATAAGTGATATTTTAATAAAGCAAATGTTGACGATTAAAGTCGCATTTAATTTATTATTAATACGTAAGGTAATATGTAGATTTTAAATATATAGGTGAAGAATCTAGATGTTTCAAGGTGTTTTTAGATGTTTTTTTGGCTCGATTTTAGATGTAGAAATTAAACTAAATTCGGCAACGCTGATTACAACTTGGCGCTGCTGTTGACGATGCAGCGAAAATATGTATGAAAACCCACAGGTGCTATTTTACAAAGAGAAAGACGGTGCACACTTGTTAAGTTTTAAAGTTATTTCGTATGAAAATTAATAATTATTTGTCCATGTGTATGTTTTTGTGTTGTTCTAGAACGTACAAGTTATTTTTAGTTGAAATTCCATGTAGCCAGTTCTTAGTTCACCGGTCAATTTTTTTATTTTGACAAATTTCCAATAAATATATAACTTTTATATCATTTCGTGTCTATACGAGAGAGAGGGGTGTGGGGGAGTAAAAAAAGATAGAGAATTTCAAAAGAAAGTGATTCTGTAACTGGATATTACATTTCATTTACAGTTCATTTTTATGAAATTTTACAGTTTCAAATAGGAATAATTAATTTTTAATTTCAAAAAGAAAGTTGCTCCTTTCTTGATTAATGATTTAAGATTATTGTTAATTATGATTGTTGTTAAATGTTTGCAGTTCTCTTGGAAAAGGAAAAAACATTTATTTTAATTTTAGGCGCTTTCCATCCATTAGAACCGAAAATTTGTTAGTTTTTCGAAAAAACATTTTCAAGGTTTTACGAGTGGGATTCTATTTACAATGTAACTACATACCTGTCAAGTATCAATGTTGAAAATGAGTGAGAATCGTACCCGCGCGGAAAGGGGGTGTGTGTGTGAGGGGGGCACGACCCACCCCCAACTTAAAACCTGTTTCAAAAGTTCTGTCTGTCAAAATAATGTGAGTTCCTAAGATCTGTCAAAATATACTGAATACATACAAATAAACAACCGACAATTGTTAACCACTAACATAAAGGTTCACAATTTTATAAAAATTCACTTTTTATAAAATTTCTCACCTTTCATAAAATGCGTGAGAATTTGACACCTTTTATAAAATGCGTGAGAATTTTCCATTAATGCGTGAGACCGTGAGAACGTATCAAAATGTGTGAGTCTCTTGACAGGTATGTGTAACTATAATGATAAAGTGGGCATATACTTTTCGCCATTTTTACGGAGATACGGCTTACATGAGTTATTTCCCCTTTGGTTTGAAAAATAAGAAAATTCTTAAATTTCAAAATTTTAATTAAACATATTTTAGGGTGTAGCGGACTCATACATATTTTTGCACTCACGCACAACGGTCAGCAAATGGAAAGCACTTGACTCAATTTTCCTTTTCAACAATACAGATTTTTATTCTGAGAAATAAAGTTATCTCGTCCTTCCTCGAATTTAATACGCTTTGTAGACAACAAGTCTGGCAAAACGATGTATCTTGACAGCTTACATTTCATCTTGGATTCTTGACGATACCCAGTTCAACACACAACAATTTCAACCGGCCTCACACCTACCACTCACCTATTACTATAAGAAGACCATCTATTCTTCATCTTTGTTCAGTCAGATTTGTCGCTTTGGCAGATCTATGACTGTTCCACAGAGACGCACCTCTCACCTCTGATTATGTACGTACACATTTATACATGCACACACATACTCTCTTCCTTGACGTCTTCAACAAACTAAGAACACTTACTAAGTAGTAAACCAAACTCTTTATTAACAATGCATTACTTCTTCTCATCAGCTAAGAACTACTTTTTGTTATTATCTTCTGTAATAAATATACTTCTTATTATCATTGCAGAGTATTTGTATTTCTTTATTCACATTTTTGTGTCATTAATCCATTAGACCCTAACAATTTTCCTAGAAGTTGTTAGTTTTTAGAAAAAAATGTTTTTTAAGCTTTTCCGAGTGGGGTTCTATTTACAATGTAACTGTATAGTAAACTGGACCGTTACTTTCAGTCCGTTGTATGGAAGTGAGGCTTTGAAGCATGTTGTTGAGGCCAGGCTATCTTGCCCAAGACACACCCGTGATGAGTGCTCCAACGACACAGTACAGGAGACGGAAAATCCTGTACTGAGTTACAGGACCAAAGTAAAAGAATGGTTGCTGTAAGTAAAAGGATTATCTTATCTTAGTTTTAAGTTAGAGTTTGTTTCACTAAGGCAGGGGTCGGCAAACATTTGGCGGGGTGGGCCTTTATTAGAAATGTTTTTATGTCTTCAGGGCTAAAGGGAATAAAAATGAAACAATGATCATACAAAGCTATGGAAACAGCTTGTTTTTCAATTACTTCAATGGTTTCTTCATTATAGAAGAGTATCTACCTACAGAAACTTCCATGTACTATCAATCAATGAGAACTATGAATTTTTTTGCCGGAGAGGCAGGGACAAAATATTGATAAATGTGGTTTGAAGTTTAAAATAAAACAATGTACCTTATGAACCGTATATCGGTCAATGCAGTAATTAGACCGATGTAGCTTTCTACCAATTATTTCCCAGCTCCTCATCTTTTATGATGAACATGGGTTACATAGTTTAATAGGAGAAGGTGTAGCAATATTTGTCTCTGCTTAACCATTCCCTCTCTGGGCTAGTCTTGGAAGTATTCACATTCTCTGCAGTGACTGTAGCTTCACTATAAAAACAATGATTTGTTTGAGGCTCTTACAAAAATTAGACTTTTGCTCTATTTTTCAATACTGAATTTTATTCTACGCTAACCAAAGATAGATAAGGAAAACAAAGAATTTTATAAGCAACGTCACATATTCAATGAAGTCGGATGAAATGAGGCCATGGGACAGATTTGGCCCGCAGGCTGTAGTTTTCCAACCCCTGCATTAAGGTATCTTATAAGAATGAACCTTATCAACTTTACACTGCAGCTTTAAACAACTCATAATCTCTAATCCTATTTTCTACTTTTATCCCAGAACATCTTTTCAATTTAATGTTGTGCTTCTTTTTCCCTTAATCATCATATTTAATGAAATACAGTCAGAGCAGAAAGAATCCGATACATCTCAAAAATCTTATCATTATTAGCTTCAAAATTGACAGAATTTTGACCACAGATTTTAAAAATACAAAAATCAAAAATAATATTGATACAAGATTGAACATTGAAAAGTTATGTTGAAAAATCAGAAATCTTTTGTCCAAATGCTGTCAATTCTGAAGGTGGATAATGATGTTGAAATAACCTTTTTTTAAATGCATCAGCTACTTTTTGCACTCAC